>JAJEKV010000031.1:1463318-1880417 GCA_021234155.1 Isoetes taiwanensis
TAAATGCTAATCTTATCTTAACATATATAATTATTAGGGGGAGGAATCTTTGGTCCCGCAAAAGCAGGGGGCCTGCTTCTTCCTCCTTCCTCGCGACCACCAAATAATCGACAAGCAAGCTAAATCGGGGCCTGCTTCTTCGTCGTGACCACGGAATAATCGACAAGCAGGCTAAACCGGATAAGGTTGAATTTGCAAAGCGCGTATATCCAAAGAGCGACACGCGCTTTTGGTCCGCCAACAGAGCCGAGGATGATTTTTTGCAGATGGAGACATCTGTGCAATAGTTGGCAGCTTCGGAATGGGTTGTGACGTGCATAAATAGCTTCCTTTAACTACCGGGTTGGATTCAAGGGCGAAGAAGAAGAAGAAGAAGAAGAAGAAGAAGAAGAAGAAGAAGAAGAAGAAGAAGAAGAAGAAGAGATTTTAACGTCACGCCACAAGGCAGCGTCCTATCGGACATGTGACACTTTACAACACACCCAGATGGGTCCTGCCCCCACCACTTTACATTGCTGAAGTGGGTCCTTCCCCCACCAACTTTACATTGCCTCTGGCTTCAAAACATAGGCAAACAAACTGAAGTCTCTCATGGATATCATTTTTACCTGTTTTTACATACACTGACATGTAAATAATTTGATATAGTAAGCTTTTGCCTATGGCTGTCGAACCAATGGTCTAATGGCGCGTCGTGGTATTCTCCAGGCATGCAAGCCTGCAAGGCAGTTCAGGTAAACCTCCAACAATCTCTTATGAGTTTGTCCTAGCTCACGCAAGTTGCTATTTATGTTCTAAATGTGATGTATTTAAACGCATTGTTCATGTCATACCATTCTGATGACCAGTGATCAATGTTATAATCACTGCTTCTGTGATATGATTACAATCAAATGCTTCAAAAGAAGCAACTTCCACATGTAGAAGTACCAAAGGGACATATTTTGGGGCAGCCGGAACTTTGTTACGGTGCTAAGGCAAAACGAGTTGGGAGATGCAATCGAGGTCAAGAAGATTCAAGGCCATATTTCCAAATAATCTGCAGCCTTCATCATTCCACCCTGAATCTTTTGAAAATCTCTGATAGTGTGCATAATGCTGGTCCAAATGTGTGAAGTGGTAAATTATTGAGTGGTTTAGCATGTCTTACATAGTTATATAGTGCTGTTTTTCTGCTGGATGTTGAGTGAATCTGATCGTTTATAGATTACTCCATCCTTTGAATCAGAACCATTCCACCAACTTAGCTTGTGCCTCAGTTGCTCCCTATGTTCCTATATGTTCTTCTGTAAGGAAAAAAGCAACATAATGTAGGGAAGTATTGGGCACTCCTTCTGAAGGAGATGTCTGTAAATGCAGCTCTGCAGATAGAGTCTCTATTGGTTTATTGTCTATATCTTATTCCTGAACTTGAATGGCTGCTATTCTGAAGGCATGCTGCTTCAAGAGAAGGAAGTTTTGTTGGCATTAAGTTTTTGAATCTTAGAGCTTTCATGAAAAAAGCAACGTTTTACATTTTCATGCGTCCTCAAACATGAATATAGCCCTCATTTTAAAGCTGCTTTACAGTCTTTTGTTGGTTCCTCTTTTTCTCCTTTCTTTCCTAAGTTTTGCTAACAATAAAGAGCTAATTTATGCTTTAATGAATTTCTCTTTTGGACTTCTTGATCCCACTATGTATTTCTCCTTAGTATACTAGAAATTCTGCTGGCATTATCGGTGAGCAGAAATATGGGTTCATAGAATTGTTCTAAGTAGGAATTGTTAAACCCAGATTGTCGTCTTCTACGAGTTGGGAGATCCAATCGAGGTGAAGAAGATTCAAGGCCATATTTCCAAATAATCTGCAGCCTTCATCATTCCACCCTGAATCTTTTGAAAATCTCTGATAGTGTGCATAATGCTGGTCCAAATGTGTGAAGTGGTAAATTATTGAGTGGTTTAGCATGTCTTACATAGTTATATAGTGCTGTTTTTCTGCTGGATGTTGAGTGAATCTGATCGTTTATAGAGCATTACTCCATCCTTTGAATCAGAACCATTCCACCAACTTAGCTTGTGCCTCAGTTGCTCCCTATGTTCCTATATGTTCTTCTGTAAGGAAAAAAACAACATAATGTAGGGAAGTATTGGGCACTCCTTCTGAAGGAGATGTGCGTAAATGCACTCTGCTGCAGATAGAGTCTCTATTGGTTTATTGTCTATATCTTATTCCCCGAACTTGAATGGTCAAGCTATTACGAAGGCATGTTTGCTTCAAGAAAAGGAAGTTTTGTTGGCATTAAGTTTTTGAATCTTAGAGCTTTCATGAAAAAAGCAACGTTTTACATTTTCATGCGTCCTCAAACATGAATATAGCCCTCATTTTAAAGCTGCTTTACAGTCTTTTGTTGGTTCCTCTTTTTCTCCTTTCTTTCCTAAGTTTTGCTAACAATAAAGAGCTAATTTATGCTTTAATGAATTTCTCTTTTGGACTTCTTGATCCCACTATGTATTTCTCCTTAGTATACTAGAAATTCTGCTGGCATTATCGGTGAGCAGAAATATGGGTTCATAGAATTGTTCTAAGTAGGAATTGTTAAACCCAGATTGTCGTCTTCTATTGCTTGAATGATAACAGTACATGAATTGTTTTGCAGGTGACTTCTCCTGATGAAAGATTCATTATTATAGCCGATATTGACTTCAAGATTCGGATATATGTCATTGGATGTTCTGTTGTCTCTTATTTTCGTAGTTACAATTTTTTTTGTGCATGGGCCTTTTACAGATCAGTGTTCTTCCTAAAAGACCAACATCAGGAGCTGTGACAATTGCCAGCTGTAAGTGCATAAATTAAAAATGACCTGTTAAAGGAATAATTACGATCTTTAGTAGTAGAAACAACTATTAGGTTGTTTTCCTCTACTTTAACATCTTGTGTCTTTGAGATCGTCTTTATCATCATTCATGCACCTTGGTGTTATTCTGACATACAATGCTCGATGTAGCTTTGTCTCTTGCCTTGCATTTATAGGAAGTTATTTGGGCATATCACTCCTCATCTCTGTTTGACTTGTGTCACTTCCACCTTAGCGAGATAAAGTCTGGCTTTCATATAGGAAGATAATTTGGCTTATGACTTGATGCTGCTTACCAAACAATGTACATTTTGCAATAAGCAACAACAGAAGTGCCAAAGGGCACTATTTAAATCTTTATGCATGTGCGTTCCTGTTCTTCAATTAGTTTAATTAGTTTTGATGTGGCAAACATTCATTCCGCCTGCTAAATCCACGAGATTCATACTTCCGAATTATCCATATTAAAACCACAACAAATGCAAGAACTTCCAAAACACAAAGTAGGAATGGCCATTCGAAGACCATAGCCTAACTTTGACCGGAGCTCATGTTCTCTATGGCACGGCCTCCGTGAGTAGTGTATAGTCCATGTTTATGTTATATGATATATGAAAGATAACCATCCTGTTACGAAACCATGGCTATTTTATTCTAAATATTCCTTTCTCAACTTAATTAAAGCTTTATTAAATGTTATCATAATGCTAGGGAAATATTCCTCCAATTTTCCCAATCTAGACGATGATTAAATTTGGATACATAGATCCTGTTCTGGATGTTTCCCAAATCTAACGTAATCGTGTACAACGAATAGCACTATGATGTGGAAATGTTAATTGTGAATATAAAGAAATTTAAAACATATGGTTGTTATCCCTTTACACTAATGGGAAGTTTTATGAGGTTAAGGTTGTGTTACCATGTCCGAGTCTATCTAAGCTAAACACCTTACGTTAGCATCAATATAATTGTTTAATATCGATTGGATGAGATAGCAACGATGGCTCTGACATGTCAATTTCTTCCATTTGTACAAGTTTTATTTTTGCTCATTGATAATGTGATGCCTCTAAAGTGACGGAAAGAGATGAGAGATAGAAAGTAGGAGAAATGTATAGGAAACATTGCGAATGAGAAACAACAAACAACACAGGTAAGTCCCTTTACATATGAGATTGTTACATTAACTAGCATACATAATCCAATGCCTACTAGAGAGTGGTATTCGAACTTAAGTGAAGAAGGTAGGGAGAGAATACGTCGAAGAGAAAGAGAGCGTTATGCAGCTCGATCCGAAGAAGAACGTGAAAGAGCATTACGAAGAAGAAGAGAACGCTATGCATATAGACGAGAGTTGTCTAGGCAACGAATTGATAGGAGCACAGAGTCTACTTGCTTAGATACACCAATAATAGATGCAAATATGACTGACGTAAATAACTTGCAATCACAAGTTGCTGGCCCAAGCAAATTACCTGATCAAGCAAGCCCTACACCGGGAGGAGTCGGGAGGAATCTTCCAAGATCGGCGAAAGCTGGGTGTTTCACCGCCCGGCAAAGACAAACCGCCTCGGTGGAACAACCCACAACACCGTATAGCCCCAAAGAAAGCGTGAGAGATTAGTGGATGTTGCAAGGAAACATCGACATAGTTTATGTTCAAGCTGCATCCATGGTAGACATGTGCTCGCTTGACCAAATGATCCGCAGCACAAGTAGTTTACCCATTGGCGCCTTTCGAATATAATGATATTCTTGGTTCCATAACGGAATCGAATGAAAGAGTTGAGAGCTCAGATCAACGAGATCTAACACATTGGCGTGCATGTGCACGACGTATGAACTTGGCAATGAATAGAACTTACGTAATGTGCACATGGAATAAGAGGTGCACATATTGTCAAATCTTGCTGCTTAACATTGAGGAAAATGGTTTTTGTTGTAATAATGGAAGATGGTTACTTCCACCGTTACCACCTTTGCCTACAGTATTAATTAATTTGTACAACACACCTGGTTTTGGTCAAGGTAGCGGCTGACGAATAAACAAGTTGTTCTGCTTTTGATTATACTTGGTGTTGATGGCAGCTTTGTGAACTTAGATTTTCCATCCTCCGTTGCGATCACGGGTCGTACATATCATAGATTACTCCCTACAGCAGATGTTGGGAATCCTATACATTGGTATGTCTATGATGAATCGCAACGTTACATACATGCACGTAATCAAAGAGTGCCATTCCAATGGATTGCGACAGTTGGATCGGCTCTTAACCAATTAAACCCATTCATACGACACCTTCGAACTATGGGAAGTATGGATATGCCATCGGCATACATAACAATAGAAGGAGCTGTTGCTATTAATGAAATTGCATCTATTGCCGAGGTCAACAATACAATGAACATCCGACCTCGCATTCTTGGATTCTCGGGTTGAAACCAAGGAGAACCGACCTTCATAAATATCCTTGATCCCATGTATGAACCACTTCAATACCCTTTGTTCTTTCCCCATGGCACATTAGGATGGGGGCTTGGAAATGAGCACAACTTGACGCAATTGCAATGGTATAGGACAAGGTTATTACATGAAGATCGGTTCTTGCAGTTAGGTCGACTCTGCGGAGAATACCTAGTAGATATGTATTCGAGAGTTGAGGATGCGCGTCTGAATTATTTTAAAACAACGGCGTTCCGCAATAGAAGAATACAATATGATGAGGATTATTCCGAACACGATAACGATGATGAAAATGACATTATCTTACCTGCATCATTCTTGGGTTGTAAAAGATGGTGTTCGGTACAAGTAGCAGACGCACTAGCACTCTCAAGGGCAAAAGGTCGTCCTACCTTATTTATTACGATGACGACAAACACAGATTGGCCCGAGATACGAACTGCACTTAGGCCAGGACAAAATGCATCCGATGCTCCTATGATCATAGTTCGGTGTTTCCACGGTAGACTACAACGACTAAAAGAATTGCTACGAAAGTTCTTTCAACGTATATCATATATGATTCCAGAAACGAGGATTGCCCCATGCTCACCTTGTGCTACGCACAGAACCTGATATACCGATCGATTGTATCGATGAGATCATTTCTGCTGAGCTGCCATCGGATCCGGTGCTTCGAGCACAAGTACAAAAGTTCATGATTCATAGGCACACAGAGAGATGTTCTTCTAACAATTCTTCCTGCTGTTACAACTTCCCAAAGCCCGTGAATCCCACGACATATCTTGATTCGAGAGGTTATGTACAATATAGAAGAAGAAGTGCAGATGATATGTGGGTGGTGCCGTACAATGCGTTCTTGCTTCACGAACTAGATTGCCATATCACCGTGGACGTTGCATCTACTGTGCACGTCTTTTCCTATCTCTATGGTTATATATATAAAGGGTTCGATAGTGCCAACGTTCGAGTAGCACAAGATAATGAGTCTGCAGGTCAATCTTCATCAATAAATAGTCAACCAACTCAACACATGTCGTGTACCTCGTTAGCAAATGGAGGGCAAGGAATAGAAACGTCTAAACATTCTTTCGAAAATATATCATCGGATAAACCTACTAAACCAAATGCTACGAACGAAATACGGGACTACGTTAATGGATCGGTATCATCCGCGCCATGGAGGCATCGTGGAGAATAATGTCCTATCATATAACACATAAATCGCCATCCGCCGATGTCTCCCACTTTGCCCTACGGTTACCAAATACAAACTCGCTCTAGGATCACTATTTTTCACGGCCACTAGATTCCGAAGTTCGATTCTCTCACGATATCCAATATCATGAACAAGACACATTAATTCCATATAATGGGACATCTATCTTGCAACATGGTGAGTATCTAGAGCAAGAGCCGACCGGATACGCGAAAACATTGTCAAGAAGAGATCTATGCAACCGATTATATGTAGAGTACGTTTATTATTACCTCGGGTTGGTGAAGCATTTTATTTAAGGCAAATCCTATTACATCGGCCTGTAAGAACATGGGATGAAATCAAAATCGTAAATAATTTGGAACATGAAACTTATCGACAAGCTGCAGAGGCACATGGACTACTTGCAAAGCAAGGTAACGAGGCAACGCCGATTATGGAAGAAGCAACGTCGTTGTCTCTAAGTCCCACACAACTACGATTTTTATTTGCAATGGTCTTACTTGATCAAGCGCCAGCACTCGAGATATGGAGTAGATTCCGAGTACCGATGAGCATTGACTTGCTAGACCAATACTCGAATGATGAAACAGTTGCATTTAACGAATCACTCCACCTAATCAATAATATATTGACTCAGCATGGCACTAACATCGTAGCTTTCGGATTACAATTGCACGCTCGTCTCGTAAGAGATGTAATGCATGAGTTATTTACATTTCCCGATCATGAAGCTTATTTAGAAGCTGTAGCAGAGATGTCGAACACAATGAACACTAATCAATTAGAGGTGTATACTTATATACGAGACGAGATAAAACAGATACAGAGCAAGCAACCAATATTTGTAAATGGCAAGGCTGGTACAGGAAAAACGCTTTGTTCTCAATTGTATATGTTTATTAATACGGAACAAGAACATAGTGCTTCCATGCGAATAACAAAGACTTGCAGCTCTTCAATACCCAGGGGGTCGAACTGCTCACTCGCTTTTTCAAATACCAGTTGTAGAAAAAAATGTAGGCCTGCATTCATTATTAGAACGGGATTCGTGAGTTCGCCGAACTTCTTATTGCAAAGAAAAGCGATAATTTGGGATGAATTCCCAATGGCTAATAAAGCAGTTATAGAGAGTGTACACAACCTGTTGCAACATTTGTGTAAAAACAGTTCTCCCTTTGGAGCAAAACACTTCATAGCTTCTGGAGATTTCAGGCAAGTAGCACCTGTCGTTAAGGGTGGTAAACCGCAGCTCCAATGCGTCCCATAAAATCATCTCCATTATGGCAAACATTTCACGTTCTAAAATTGGAACAAAACCAAGACGAAATGCGGGTGATCCCGAAAGCTAATGCAAGACGTTGATAACATAGGAGAAAACTGGGCAAAGAATCGACGGTTTCATTGGACATATTTAACACAACTACCAAAATTGCGTACATTTGAAGACTTCCCTCAGATCCGGGTCGACATCTTGAAGAATCCAAGCCAATGTGAGAAGCGAGCATTCCCGCTTCCTATCAACAAGCACGCCAAAGATTTCAACGAAATGCAGCTAGATAAAGTGTGCAACAGAAGTAAGAAATATTATAGCCACGATCACATCAGTGAATAGGATGAAATCATATATGACCACCCTGATTTTTTGAACAATTTCACGCATTCTGGCATCCCCGAACACGAACTGAATCTTAAAGTAGGAGCAATATGCCACGTTATGAAACGTCTTGACACGGAAAAAGGTCTGGTAAAGAATGCAATAGTCATGATCACATCAATGCATGATAAGTTCGTAATGGTAAAAGTCCTAGGGTCAACAGCGCGTTCAAATGATTGCACATATCCTATTTCGAGAACTGACTTCTTTTACCAACCAGAAAATAGACCATGGACCATCCACAGACGCCAGCTACCATTACGACTAGCATATTCCACCACCTTCAATAGCTGCCAAGGATTAACGTTGGACCGTGTTGTCCTTGATTTACGTACAAATGTCTTTGCACACGGTTAATTATACACGGCCCTCACGCGCATACGAAAGAGGGAAGATGTACTCATCCTCCTATCTCCGGATAACACAACAAAACATACCGCAAATGTCGTCTACAAAGAATTACTTTGCTAGCTAGCCAAGTTTTTTTTAATTATCACGTCATATATCCAGGTGCTTGCAATTTCTTCAATTCTCTTTTACAAAGGTACATTTGCCTAAATCCTTTTCTATGTTAATGTGAATCTTCTTTTCCCTAACCATTAATTAAGTAGGTACAGATGACTTCTTCAACGTTATTCGAATATAAGGTACATCAAGAAAAGAAAAGAAAAAAAAAAAAAACTCCCTTATGCAAGAGGTAATATATACTAAAGGACTCGTTTGCTAACAAGCTAGTTTTTTCGTGACGATCACATATGCAGATGCTTGCAACTTCTTCATGTCTCTTATACAGAAGTATGTTTTCTCAATCATTTTCTCTGCTAACGCCTGTTTTCTTCAACCACTAATTAGGCAGGTACAAACGACTTCTTCAACGTTATTTGGATAAGGTATGGCCCAAAAAAAAAAAAAAAATCTCCATTCTGTGATAGATAGATAATGTGCTATCTGATCACCATTGCATTCACATCACTCATTTTTTAATAAATAACATCGCCATGCCAGTCTAGTGGTCAAGCTATTGGTAATGGGTGACCCCCATCCAAAGCCCAAAACCCATACGGGACATTGGATGTAAAAAATAAGATAAATGAAAAGAGCATTCAATAAACAACATCGCCATGCCAAAATTAGTGGTCAAGCTATTGGTAATGGGTGACCCCATCCAAAGCCCAAAACCCGATTTGTCATTGGATGTAAAAAATAAGATCAGTTAAATCAAAAGAACATCCATCGCGATGACAGTTTAGTGGTCAAGCTATTGTTAATGGTTGACCCCATCCAATGCCCAAAACCCGCTGACTGTCATCGGATGCAAAAATAAAATAAAATAAATAATGACAATGGTAATAATTGTGAATCCCATGGTAGTCGGTTATAGCACCTATCTATCATACGGGCACAAAACAAATGGCAATTGTGCAGGTTCAACTCCTGCATGTTATTTCACATTCAAAGGTTGTCCAGAATTGAGAACTATTTGACTTGGCACAAAAATTCTTTTTAGAGTAGGTTGGAGGAGAAATGTTCGCGGCGGCCGTAAGGCCGCCGCGATAAATTTCTTGTATAAATAATTTCTGTGAGAGTCTCCTTGTAATAGTCAGGGAAAATCTACAGGCTTCTCATAAGCCATTGGAAAATTTATTGTCTAGAGCCCTTCGTGTGACGAGCCTGCCGAGCAAAGCAAACTATGAAGAAAGCAAAAGATTTCAGGAAAGGCTTTGGAAAAAAAATGCCGCGAGGAAAGCTGCAGGTGCAAAGATGAAGCTCAAGTGAAGCTCAAGTGGCAAAGATGAGAGACCATTATTTCCAGCAGTATCCGAAGTTGTATAATTGCGGCTGATTTTTCTTATAGAAGAGAACCTCATTAGAAGTGCCTGTTAAGAGGTTTTCACGTAATCCAAAAAAACTTGCATTCAAATCTACCTGCAGCGATCGAAGAATGTGCGTTTCATGGCCCTGCAAATCCCTTGCAAATTAGGGTCTACGGCAGGATCAGGTTTTCCAGTTTTTTGAAAATTGTAGCGCCTAGGAAGAACATTTGCACAGCCAATGGTATGTGATCCAGAAAGAACTAACATATCTTTTGAAGATAAGCCCTTGTTCCCAAATTTGGTTATGAGTTCTGATAGAGTAGAATTTGGTGACGGAATATTTGTATTAGCTTGATTGAAGTTTGCTGTTAATGCATCTCTGCGTCCTAGAAGCACATCATATGATGGCCCTCCCCTCTGCAGGATTTAATAAGTTACATATCCTATTTGCGATTAGAATGAAAATGAGCAGGGCTAATTAAGATTCAAGACATATTACCGTAAATACAGAGTCCCTTTGCAAATTATGGCTATAATATCCGCACAAGATATTACTCCCGGACATTGTTGTTCCAATGCACTTTGATTTCATCTATATATTCATAACCTCTAAGAGAATTCTTATTTGGCCCTCGTTCTTTTCTCCTTGCATGGTTGGCGATCATCTAGAAGAACCGATGCATCACATCCCTGCCGAGAAACCAAAGCTGATTTAATTACATGCTTAATGTAATGTTGATATAAGTCAAATGCTATTTTTATCCTTACATCTACAAAACAATCATGGAAGTGCATTCTCAAGAGTGGACCGTGATATGCGAGGGTCATTAAAAATCATCCGACTCAATTGACCCCTCACTATTGATTCTCGCGGACTTTTATCATAAAACCCGGTGATAAGTTGTGCCAAGTGTTCCATAATTCATACACAGCAGATGATCAAAATGTTGCAGCAGCTAAGGTAGAAGCCTAATTTTTGCATCTTAAATATGCAGACTTCAGAGAAGCCAAGTAGCTTTAGATTGAAGATGCATTTATAAGGTGGTCTATGGATGTATATATAAGGTGGTCTATGAATAATATATTCAAAAGACTAACCAATTGTTTGAGGATGGGGGCCATGATTGACGTATGCTGAAACTGGAATAGTCTTCCACTTCTTAGAATGGTCAATAAACGTTACAATAAAATACAGACTTAATCTTAGGCTGGAAGCACAATTTTTTTTGAAATCACTAGGTAACCAAATGTGGATTCTATTAGTAAATTATTAAAGGATCCTTATGTTATGTTTTGGGTGTGTTATATGAGAGAGATGTTTTTTTTTTCAGAAATAAAAAGGCTAAACTAGCAGAACTGCAGGGTTGGGAAGAAGGCTAGGTAGATGTGTTTGTGTTGAAATAATTTAAATTTCGGCGGCATGCTAAGAGAATATGTATTATTATACGAATGTTACATTGTGCAACACTAGTATTCGTATCCAGGTCAAAAGATAAGATCCAGCAACAAAAAAATCCAGGCACCCAAATCCCAAGGAGAAATAGGAACAAGAAGATTTCTGTCATGTGCCTCCCCATCGCGAGGATCTCCGGAAGACCATGCGAAGTGGAATTTTCTTAACCTATCAACTTGGACTAAGCACATTGAAACATTGATTATGTTCTCTATTGAGATATATCAAGGAATATCTTATCAAAACAGGACCATTAAATAAAAGAATCGAAAGAATTGAAGAGTAAGCAAGCTTGCGCACTAATGAGGTTTGCCATCACTCTCTGACATAAGGGCCACCACTATCAACATTCTATCACATCTCTAGCATAAAGCCACTAGAACATAAATGGATCACCACTTTGGCACGATGGCCACCACCTATCTTGGTACAAGGGGCCACCACTTCTTACTTTTTCCATTCAAACAGAACAGGCTTTGGACGAGGGACATCACCCTAGAACTAAGGGAATATAGACACTTGACAAAAGTGCTACCCAAATAACATGATGGCATGAATCCAACCTAGACTCAAGGGCCACTAGACAAAAAAATATTCGGATTACTAAAAATGCTCAACCCAGAATGATAACAAGCAAAAGAGAGCCAAACCACTTTAATTGCAAGAAAAGCTTGAACTAGAATAGACCAACACAATAAAAAAAAAACACATGAAAACACTAAAAGCCATTGAAGCGCGATCATAACAAGAGCTCAAAACAACATTTCAAGGCACAAGGGCTACCCCTTAAAACAAGCTACATCCAAACACCATGAAAATTATTGAAAGGGTGACAGACGGAAGACAACTAATTAAAGGCAAACTGGAAAAGGTCAATCAAAGGCAAAAAAGGGTGGGAAGGTGGGACATGCGTCTAACTGGGGAGGTGCTCAAATGGCCGATAAGGACACAACTAGGCTAGATGGGATTAAATATTATGAGGGAAACCCTCAAGTAGCCTCACGAAGCAGATTTATCTGCTAATCTTGAAACACAGATAAATCTCACTTCTAGAGCCTAGTCGAGCACACAAACCAAACAACCCTGCTGAAAAAAAGAGGCAGAAAAAGAAAGAAAATACCTAAGTATTAAAAGTGAAACTAAGCCTTACAAGTGAAATACGAGATTGATAATGTACATGGCTAATGAGGGCCACTAGAAGCCATCTAAGGGTGAAGAAGACACTGACAAAAATAACCATGAACGCGAAGAAGGAAGAGAGCAATAAAGGAGGCCCCTGACAAAATAGTAGAGATGTGATATGGTAAAAGACCACATGCAAAATAAAAAAGGATGACAACGCTAACACCCAAGGCCTTAGCATCAACAACAAAGCAAATAAGCCACGGCCTATAACCTATAACACAGTTAGTACAAACAAAATGCTCTAAAACCTCCAACAGTCCTCAAAATAACCACCCTGAGCTCCAAAAAATTAACCCATTCAATCAAAAGCAAGCAACCAAACTCATAGTATGGTCTTATACGAACGGAAGTAATAGGTGCGCACACCGAGATGAGATGCAACCACATAATAGAGCAACAAAGGCATTTAAAATCTCTTTTTCCATATACAAAACGACACAACTAAAATCAATAACATCCATCGCAACATCGACAAAAATTTAAAACCTAAAGAACAATCCTTAATACGTGAGTACAGAAAAATGCATAAACAAAGGCCCAAAAAACCATGAGGCTCGTGCCCTACAGATATGTGGTGAAACAATACATGTGAAAGAGAGAAAATGGAAATCATGTGCCACTAGATCAGTCAAATTGAAAGAAGCAACTTGAGGTATAGTTCCAAACATCTAATCTTTGGAATGGAAATAATGGATGAACAATCTTAATATCTAGCATTACACAACGAAAAAAGTGCTCTAATACCCCAAAAAATACCCCCCAAAAATGACTACAGAATCCCCCTTTTTTGTAGAACAATGGGGTATAAAATGATTTTTTGGAATCGGGGTATTTGGCCATAATCCCCCTTTTCCTTATTTATAAGATAATACCCTGTTACGTTTGGCCATAATCCCCCTTTCCTCGTTTGTAGAATAATACCCTGTTATATGTGGCCATAATCCCCCCTTTCCTCGTTTGTAAAATAATACCCTGTTATATATGGCCATAATCCCCCCTTTCCTCGTTTGTAAAATAATACCCTTTTGCATTTGGACATAATCCCCTCTTCTTCATTTGCAAGATAATACCCTGTTACATTTAACCATAGTCCTCCCTTTCCAAAATAATACCGTGTTAGCCATAATCCCCCCTTTCCCTCGTTTGTATGTTACATTTAGCTGGTAATTATATTTTTTGGTAACTTTGGTTGCCCATATTTTATGGGCTAGTTGTCCAAATTTCGTATTTAGATTCTAAACTCAGGTCTTTTTTCATTGCAAAAGAGTTTCAATTCCACTACAGAAGTTTTTCATAGTAAAAACACAGTAGTTCATAGCAAAAACTTGCATTATATTTTATCAAAGCCAAAGTTTGTTACACAGATCACAGTTCACTTCTTGAACTTACTTCAATATTCTATTTGTCTTGTCAACACTAGGAGCTGAGCCAGTAGATAAACTGTTCCGTCCAGTACCTCTCATCCAACTGGACCTCTCATCCACAGCTTCATACAACAGGCCCAATAGGATAAAGCACAGAAATATGCATGGAAGATAATGGATACCTAGCAATGTTCTTACAGCTTCACTTGAAAAATCTATACAAAAATCATGGCAGTGATCAATGAAACTAGCAAGTATATATATCTTAACTAAAATTCCTGCTAAGGCATCATGCTGTATACAATTTCGCATGAATACCTTAAGGCGTGATTTTCTGTGTCAGCAACGTAAAGAACATTTTTGGCTGCATTATAAGCTAATCCCTGGAAAAGAAAAATGAAGAGATTTTAGACCTCTATCCGATGAAAAACCTGAAACAATAGAAGAAGCATAAAGAACAACAAGTTCCACTCTCTTAGAGTGCCTCTCTCTACTCTCAATTACATCAGATGCAAAATGGCATATTTTCTTACTTAGGAGCTCAAACAGTTCCACGTACAATGAACAATAAAACAATGTGTGATGAGGGAAACCTGTGGTCGATAAAATGCCGCTGCTTGAAAAGATCCATCCTTAAAACCTTCATCCGAAAAACCTCCAACTTCATCGGAAAGTGGAAGCAGGCTGGGATGCAAATATTGCCACTTTCATTCCGGCAACACAGTGGCCCGGTATATTACATATGAAATAAACACTAGGAAATTGCAAGGGAACCTCTGTATCGCTTGCCGGAGAACTGACAGGAAGCATTATAATCCTCTTCATTAACTTGTATAACTTCATTAATCCGCAAGCATTATAATCCTCTTCACTAACTTGGATGACGCAGTGGGAAGATCCATACCTAAGAACTACATTCAAGGAAAAAAAAAACAAAAAAACCAAAGATTAGGCGCCGGAGCTAGGGATGGTGACAGAGCTAGGGATGAGTAAAAGCAGATGCCCTTGTTTCGGCCGCTCAATCCGACCGCTGCACTACTGCTGCACTACTGCTTCCGCCGCTGCTGCAAGGGAAGATCTGGCCGGCGATGAAGCTTTGAGGCTCTGGCCGGCGATGAAGCTTTGAGGATCTGCAAGGGAAGGCTCTGGCCGGCTTTGAGGAATAATGGCAGGCTGAAGTTATGGCCGGCTGAAGTTATGGCCTCTTCTTTAAATTTAATGCAATATGCCCGCCTCCCCCCTCCCCTTTTGTTTTTTGAATTTCCCTTTACTCTTTTATATGAAAAACCCCGATATTCTTAAATAATCCTCTATTATATGGTAATTCCCTTTTTAAACCAGTCCCTCTTTCTTGAAAAAACCCCGATATTCTTAAATAATCCTCTATTATATGGTAATTCCCAGTCCTTCTTTCTTGAAAGTACCCCAATCTATCTGAAAGTTCCCTTTTGGCCCAATCCCTCTTTCTTGAAAATACCCCGATGTGCATTTGCAATCCCCTATTTCTACTAATTTCCCCCATTAGGATATACCTTTTTTGTTCAAGAATCCTCTGTTTCTACTAATTTTCCCCCATAGCTACTAATTTCCCCCTTAGGATATACCCTTTTTGTTTAAAAATCCCATGTTTCCCGTCATTTTCCCCTGTAAAGTATACCCTTCTATTCAAAAATTCTCCATTGCAAAGAAAATAACTCATTGCTCTCAAGTCCCCCAGTTCCTCAATGGGGGATTTTCCAGGGGATTTGAGCATTTTTTTCGTTGTGTTATAACAGGGGGTTGCTTTTGTATTTTTGTACGTTTTTCCCTAAGGTTTTTATATGATTTCGTGGTGTATTGTCGTGGATGTACTAATGCATACATCTAGAGTTCTAGAGTGCGCATACGCATTTCTTATTTTTTATGGCACTTGCCAATGGTTTAACCCCTTAAAAAAAAAAACCCCGATTCATCGCATGCAAATCTCGAGAGGTTTTGCTTTAGGGTTCCACTCTTCCACTGGGGTATTTTAGGGTGCCCTTGATTTTTCTACTAGGAATAGCATGATCAATCAAAACGGGCGAGCTTACATTTTTTTCCCATCCCAAGTTTATGTTCATCCTCATTTTACTCTTGTTTTGCTTCACGGTATTTGCTTTCGTTGTCACAAACAAAGGCGCCGGCCATGCCCTTTCTGGCAAAGGTTTCAAAGATTACAGGCTTGGAGATTATTCCACTTGGCTCCAGAGAAGGGTCGAAAAGATTAGAAGCTGCCTTTCTGATGTTAAAGTATGTCAAAATCGGCGTAAGATTATCCGGCGTAAAAACGGTTTGATAAGGCTAAACTTTCACCTCTTCAGGTATGTGGAAAGAAAGATTTATTCAATAACTCAGTAATCTAATTTGGCACCCATGTCACGGAATGCTTGTCTGGGAAAAGATTAGAAGTCTGCCTTTTCGATGCTAAAGTATGTCAAAATCAAGCGAAGATTATCCGACGTAAGAACAGTTTGATAAGGCTAAACTTTCACCTCTTCAGGTATGTGGAAAGAATGTCAGACTTATTCAATAACTCAGTAATCTAATTTGGCACCCATGTCATGGTCTGCTTGTCTGCCACAGAAATGCGAAAAGCCTATTCAAGCTGGTAAATGAATGGCATTTTAGGGTTTTTGTTGCTGCCGTGAGCTTCTCATCGAATGCTCCAGACTTTGCATCTGAGATTTATTCTATTGTGAATGTTCATTCTTGTGACAGACCTATGCTTACCAAGTACGTTTTGTTTTGTACTGGACACCATGCTTGCCAAGTATGTTTTTTTTTCCTGTACTGGGCACCAAAGTATTGCAAAGCTTCTGTTGATGTTTGCTTTTGCTTTGTTCGGATTAGAGGAAGAAAGTGCACTTAGAATAATTTCCAAGTTAGATGCTAGTTGCTTTTTAGCTGTCTCACACTTACTAGTACTGTTTGTGTCTCAGGACTATTACATCCGATATCTTGATGGGTGCACCATGAATTCTGAGGCTGAACCATAAATTCTGAGTCTGAACAACAAAGGGCAAATAAAATGCCTAGAAGCTGCAATAGAGCACTGCATCTCTGAGGTATCTAGGATTCCATTTATATCATTTTCATTCCTCTGTCAGTTTAAAAATTGTAACCCTTGCCTTGGTATATTCAGGGCGTGAGGGTGCAATTGTGTGTTCAGATAGAGTGGGTTTGTTATTAGAAGCGAGACATCTGTTTTGAGAAAATGGGTTGTGCGTAACCCGCGCCAATGTTATCATGCACGATCCATGGAAATGAATGTATTTTAAAATGAATGTATTTTACGTGACTGATGCTGAAGAAAATCCTGTTAACATGCAAGATCAGGGCTTCAACTCTCTATTACCCATTTTTTCCTTTATCTTGCTATTTAATGTAGAACCTGGTACATGTTTCTGAGATCTAGTAGGAATACCACATTTTGAAATATTTATTCTTTTGGGTGTTAAACAAGCTTCTTTGGTATTTCAGTCTGGCATGCATTGTTTTCATTAATCTGATTTACGCTACCAAATTTATAAGCATTCGTAGATAAATGTCGTGCATGTCCTATTGCATTGCTTGCCTTTTTCGTGCTTCATATTCCACTGGTTGGTAATGTTTACTTTGCATACTTGTTATGGTAGTATAGATATTTCACACTACAGTGGATGTTTGATGCTACAGTATTCGCTATGCCATGCATATTCAATATGTTTATAATGATGCTACAGTATTTGCTATGCCATGTAAGTTCAATAAATTGTGGCAATATGTTGATATCTCTATCAATTCTCACATAATAATTATATGATGAAAATTATGCAAGTGTTTGGTTTGTATTAAATGCTTTTCTATTTTTTTCATCAATCTTTACACAATTCCTAAGGCCATTAAAGTTTTCCTCCTTTGTTAGGGCCCGAAGGGCCAAATTTTTTTTTTAGTATACCTATCAACACATAACTACCATTAACATTAATTAATACAAACCATTGCATTCCACAGTTAAAAATAAAATTCCCCCTTAAACCCCCTTTGGTTTGGGTGCATATTAATACAAACCATTGCATTCCACACTTAAAAATAAAATTCCCCCTTAAACCCCCTTTGGTTTGAGTGCATATTAATACAAACCATTGCATTCCACACTTAAAAATAAAGGTCCCCCTTAAACCCCCTTTGGTTTGGGTGCATATTCACACGGGGGGAATACTTGTAAAAAGGATGCTAACAGAGCAAATTCCTAAACTAAAACTAGTTCCAAGAAGCAATATGGTTATTATTGTGCATACTATTGTGGTCTTAGAAGGTGCAACTCAATTTAAATAAACAAGGCAAAAGTTTTAAATGCGACTTTAACCATAAACTTCCCAGGAACCTATATACAGTATTGAAGTCGTATTTAATTAAAGTGGGACAAATCTCGAATTTTGGGACTCCTTGAAAAATGGGACTCATAAAAAAAAAAAAAAAAAAGGGGAGGGAGAGGGGGGGGGAGGGGGAGAGGGAGGAGCAAAGGGCAAAGGAGGAGGGGGGAGGGAGATGGGGCACCTTGATAAGGAGAAGGGTAGGAGGAGAAACAGGGAGGGGCACACGTTGAAGAGAGGAAGGGGATAAGTTGGAAGAAGGGGCAGGGGCAGGGATGGGAGAGGAGAGCAAAAGGGCAAAGGAGGAGAGGGAGGGGATAAGTTGGAAGAAGGGGGAAGGAAGGGGGGGAGCAAAGAGGCAAAAGAGGAGGGGGAGGGGCAAATGGGGAGGAGCAAAGGAGGAGCGGGAGGGGCAAAGGGGGGCAAGCCCGCTCCTCCCCCTCCAAAAAAAAAAAAAAAAAAAAAGTATTAATTATTAATATATAATGAATAATTAATTAAGCTAATTAGATAATTAATCAAATAAATAAATTAAATTAATCTATTGATAAAATAATCAAATATAAATTAATAATCAAGTATAAATTAAATTAAATCAATAATAGAAACCTTTCTCGACCCACTAGTCGAGAAGGCAATCTAATTCCAGCACCAAACACCAAAAAAGCACCGTGACAGAGGCAAGAGGCAGCAAACCAAAATCACCAAAATCCAGCACTTCATAAGGAACTTCCTCCACAGGAAGCAAAACGTGCGTGCAAAGTTATTAGCTTTTATGGGCGTTCGAGCCTCGGATGACGGCCTCCATTTTTTGCACAGAGCTACATTTGTAGATTGCCAGTCTACAAATGCCAGTCTACAGAGCTAACTTAGCACTTACTTGCATGCAACTCCAGTTCTGGCAGACCTCCAGTTCGTGGTATGATGCCATATATTCTCTTGTACTGTCGCTTACCGCCATTTAGGATGTGGCTGCAGGATCATCACCGGCCGATTTCATCACCGGCATTAGGAGCTTTAGCAAAAACTGTTTCTCTTGCCGCTCAGGAAAATACCGCAGCTGCTGGAGGTTTGGATATGTATCGTGCTGTAGAGATCAGAGGAAATATTGGCTCTCGTTAATTTGTTTGTTCTTACATAAACATAAGAAGAATACAGCTTAGTTTACATATTACCTGTAGCTCTGAAAATGCCCGTTGTTGCGTCAGATCTTTCTTTCTGAGTTCTTCTCAGCCTTCTCTGAGTTCGGCCTTCTCTGGTTGCGGAGAAAATGGTCTGATCATCATCGGCCTTCGTCATCGGCCTCAGATAGGCCTTGTTTCAGATCGAAGGCAGCGCAGCTGCAGAATGGAACGGTTAGATCAAGCAGATTTGGCTATGGCGGACTCCAACCTTTTTATTGAACTGGATATGGCGGTTCCTTTGCAATGCGAGAATAGAAAGGGCCATCACAGGCATTCTAAATCTTTAGAGTTCTCGAGATTTTGAGTTTGGCATTTCTTTTCCGGTAGCAGGGCATCTAGGAGCAAATGATTACTCGCCGGCAGATGATCTTTTCTACAAAGGAAAGCTTCTTCCCCTGTATTTGCCTCCCCGTTTACAAATGGTTCAGAATATTGAGCAAACTGACGATCCTAGATATAATTCTGCTTTCACATTTTCTTGCCGCTATCAAGGATCTGCTATGCTCCAGCTTGCATCCGGCCCCTTGAAGTTTGCTCATTGCGATTACATGCCTAATCCAAGCGTCCTGATCGATCTTGCTTTTCGCTTCATCTGCGCTTTCCAAGCTAGCCCTAACTCAGATAAAATTTGGCATGGGTTAAACCTAGCTCTCCAGATTCGGCCTTTCATCATCGGCCTTCAGAATCGGCTTCAAAATCGGTGGAGGCCTTTAGAATCGGCTTCAGATTGGGCGAACTGTGGAACCGTGGCACAGAGGCTATGAATCAAGAAGGGATCAAGCAGGGAGGGTCCGAGCGTTCGAGCTATGGCTATGGCAGTGGAACAAAGAGTGTGGTACAACGGGATCTGCGGCTCAAAGGTGTGTACCAAATTTCAAAATTTAAATATGGGTGGGAAGAAAAAGCGGGGTATACCAAATTTCAAAATTTAAATATGGGTGGGAAAAAAAAGTAGGGTATAAAAAAGCGGGGTATAGAAAAATCTTGAAAAAAAAAGGTCATTTGGGAAAGAAATAAGAGGGATACAAAAATGACATTAAAAATGACGTAAATATATATATGGTTGAATTTTAATATTGACAATGGTTAAACTTTAATGTTGGTAAATATTGAAAATGGATGAGGTTGAATATTTGTAAGTGTTGGCAATAGCTAAACCAAAAAATAAAAGATAAAAAAATCTAATGATAAATATTGGTAATGCTTGAAATATTAGTAAATATTGGCAATGGTTGAACTTAAATATGGATAATGGTTGACTTTATATTGAACTTAAATATTGGATTGCTCGAACTTGAATAGTGATAAATATTGGTGATGGTTGAACAAGAAAAAAGACTTCTTCTTAGTATGGTTGAACTTGAATTGGAAATTGTTGAACTTGAATATTGGTAAATACTGCTAATGGTTGAACTCAGATATTGGTCATGGTTGAACTTAAATGTTGGCCCTCAAATTGTCCTATTTTTGTGCTAATTAATGTGTGCTAGTATAAAAACGCTAATGTGTGCTAATACTAATGTGTGCTAGTATAAAAACAATTGTTAAATACTAATGTGTGCAAAATACTAATGTGCTATGAGAAAAACAATAAACTATGGTGTGATAGAATAATAAACTATGGTGGAAAATTAGATGGATAGATAGATAAAATGATGCTCCGCAAAAATAATCTCTGGCCCTTGAAATTGTGTTTTTTACTTGAAGTCGCCTTTCTCAACTCGCGAAGTCGAAAAAGGCCCTCAAACTACTTTTTAAGCCTTGAGTTGCCTTTCGACTTGGCGAAGTCGAGAAAGGCCTTCTCCACCCCTAAAACTTTGTGTTTTTAAGCTTTGAGTTTGCCTTTCTCGACTTCGCGAGTCGAAAAGGCCTTCTCAATAAAAACCTGCGTTTTTAAGCTTTGGTAGCCTTTCTCGACTCCAGAATCGAAAGGCCTTCAACTAAAACTGCGTTTTTGCTTTGGTACCCTTTCGACTTCAGCGAGTCGAAAGGCCTTCTCAATCCCTAAAACCTGCGTTTTTTAAGCTTTGAGGCCGCCTTTCGACTCGCGAGTCGAGAAAGGCCTTCAACTCTAAAACTGCGTTTTTTAAACTTTGGTACTTTGCCTTTCTCGACTCATGAGTCGAGAAAGGCCTTCAACTGTGTTCTTCCCTTCGAAGTTGCCTTTCTCGACTCACGAGTCGAAAAGGCTCTCAGCCCGTATTTTCAAAATGGCCCTTAGAACCGTGTTTTGTTTTTTTTTTTTGCACGTGGCATCACTTGACTAACTTGATTTTGTCTTTTCACGGTCCTTTTTTCTCGACCCGGATAGTACATGGTTGGGAGCAATGAAAAGACCAGTTCATTGAAGAAAGGTGCCGAGAAGAGGGTGGTGACATCAGTTGGATATACAAGCACGTGGCCCATGAAGAAACTCCTCATACATATTTCTATCGTCTGTAAGTTGCTCCGTGACTTGGAGAGAGCTCCACGCGCCCTTTGCACTAGGTGGTTCATGTGTGAAGAGGGTGTAATCATTGTGCCCATACGACCACTATGGTCTCTTCACCCACTGTAATAATATATATTATAATGAGCCCATTTATAAATATAAGGTATCTCAAAACTAGTATTTTTTTGTGATTAAGTAAACAATTTGCTTAATTTTTGTTGGAATTTGTGATCTCTTGTCTACCCACCCAAGAAAATAGAGCCAAAATGTTCAACTAAGAATCTTTTTCAACTAGAACTTTGGTTTCAATCTGTAATGAAATTCCTATGTTTGAGTTGCATTGTTCTTGTTCTCGACTCGCTATCCAAGAAAACTGGAAGAAAGCTTAGATGCACACTAATAGACAAAAATTCGAATTATGGACAGTTTTCGGGTCGAGGTGCTCCTTTTGTGTAAAATAACAGGGTTCCGAAAAAAAGTGGGAATGGAATGAGTCCCAATTTAATTAAATACGACTTATTGCAGGTGTCTTTCATAATAAGGAGCTATAAGCATGAGCCGAGTTCTGTTATTTGCAAATCAAATCTGAGGCATCTGTAAAAACCGCAAGATAGGGTAGTGTTTTCAATACAAAAATCCAAAGACTTACGTAATTCTCTCGTAGCCTCTGGTTGACCTCCACTCGTATAGTCCGTGCTTGGCTAGGTCAAAAGGCAATGGCTCAAGACTTCGGTGTCACTTCTTGCATTCAGTCATGAATTTGTTAAAAAACAATCGAACAAGGAAAACAACATGCATAATAACTAGTTCTGACAGAATCAACATACTCAGGTTTCTCTTGAAAATAAAAGGCTTACCTATTCGACTTGGAATCTAAATTCCAAGTGAATTGAATTGACACGTACCATCCAAACTACTACTATTGCTACACTAAACATCTATTTGGTGAAGGGACGCTTAGATAGAGACCACAACACAAATGGGACGACAAATCAACCTTACTAGATAACCTATGTACTTATTGCATCTCGTATAGTTATGTAACTAGGGACATGCTACACACTAGAAGACATTATGAAGTTAACCACCAAAAATCAGAACACACTACAAGACATTATGAAGTTAACCACCAAAAATAAGATGCAAGCTAAAAGCAAAAGTTGAGACATCAAGACTCCAAAATTAAAATGCACACCTCTTGCCAACACACCTATACCTAGATGAGTCAACATAAACATTCAAATCCTAGTTGCTCAACCCATAAGCGACCGCAAGAGAGGGTCAGAACTAGAACATTGCCATCATTATCAACACGCAATCCCATTTTTGCAATGCCGAAGAAGGAAAAACAACCATAAAAATTACCTTGAATGCTATAAAGAGAAAATACAAACAAATTAGAGATGAAAGTTCGGACCATAGAGAAGGAAAGTTGTCTAGCTTAAGAACTAAAAATACACTTCAAAATCTCAAACCCATTAGAGTCTTAAACCCATCCACGTACATGAAGAATTATACTTGGGCGCACCTACGTAATCAGTCTTGTCAACGGGTCCAAATAACAATTTGACTCCTACTTACCTTGAATAAGCTACTGATGACAGCTGATACATGTAGCTTATATCTGTGACATAGGTGGGAATTCAAAACATTTATAGCAAGATAGACATCTACTTGCTTGCAATGACAATTTCACGCCATTAAAACCGATATTCAACAGAAGTAGAATGCACTTTGACCAAGCATATGACATCAAGCGAAATGCCCAACTCAAAGGCCGTATAGCATATACTCTAAAGCCCTGAAATGTGTCCCATAGCACCCCGAAACATAGTACAAAATGACAATAAAGCAATCAATTAGTATTAAGTGTCAAAACGTCACAAATGAGCTTGAATCCCCAGTACTTTGTTAAGTAATCTTAAGATCCATATTCCAGTGGTATTCCAGTGACTGCTTTAAACTTTCCAGCTAACATACTTGGACAAACTGTGGTTTACACAAATCTGCAGAAAACATGCACCATATTGAAAGAAATGGCCAGCTTGAAGCCTCTTGTATAGGCTATTGTGAAAAACATGCACTACCACACAAAATATAAGCGTAGCAAGCTTGAAGACTCTTGCATAGGCTACTGTACTGCAGCTCGTGGGTTTTGCAGGATTTTGCTCATGCTGCCAACACTACAGCCATAAATCCAATCTAACACACAAATCCATCTAAACGCAGTTCTATTGAATCTAGAGCAGAGGTCATGCCAAAATAACATATAATGTAGCTACAATTGTCTTCAAACTGAATTCTAAACCTGCATAACTTGTACTGTGCAAAAAATACGCTAGACATTATGCATAGTAAGTCCAAAGAAGCTAGATGGGGACATGACTATCAAAACCAGCTCAATCTTGCAGCCTTTATCGCATTTGTAGCTTTTTAAGTTACCAAGATCACTCATCATAAAGCATTGCATCCTGGAGAGGACGTTTTGAAACAAGAAGTCAAACAATCAAGAGAAACCAACATCCGAGCAAGATAAAGATGAGCCCTGCAACTAATAAAATGATTAGAACCATAAAAAATAAGATGATGAAAGAGGCTATTAATACTTTGCCCAAGGAATCAGAAATGCAAATAATGTATTGCCATTAAATCTGGCCCTTACCTAGCCACAATATTCAAACAAGTGTCCACGCAAAATAAAATCCTCCAGACAGAAGATGGCTCACAAGCTAAGACCTTAAGACTATTCCACAAGCGATTCATAGGCAATTCAGAAAAGATAAATGGAATTGTAAGGAAACAGATTGTAGTACAGATATTAAAAACCAGTGTCTTTAAATTTGGGCCTAGTAAATTCTATAAAGTATCTGTGCAATTTTTGGACGTTTCAATATATAGGATTATTATAATACATACAGAAACACAAACAAATAATACATTATCTCCCATTTTAGTTTGTGCAATCCAAAATCAAACTAATGCACAAGTTTCCATCTACAATATTAAAGAACCTGTAAATGTTTAGTATAGCAGGAATAAAGGGTCAAAGAATTAACAAGCATAGTGTATGCATGATGGTAAAAGTTCCAAGTAAAAAGCTGGAAAGTCATTCTATGTCTCTCAGTTTGTGAATTTACTCTAGCAAAGAAGCCTTACCTTACCTTTGGAGAAGATCAAGAAGCCTGTGTTGTGGCTCTTTTTCTGCCTCAAGCTAGTCTTAGCAAAATGCCCCAAATGAAAGAACACAGTCTACTTAATCAGTTCACAGGCCCCAGCAGGACTGTGGTGCAGGTGGCAGGACTAGCAACAATCTCAGATCCCTAGTTTGGGCTCATAGCATCATAGGAGAACCTTCTCTGAAATCTAAAGCCCTGGACAGGTGCAAGGCACTATTGCACTAATATGCAAGAAGTCCAACTCTAAACTAATATGAAAGAAGTCTAGCTAGCATGCAAAGATGAATCTCCAGAGAATATTGCAGAATATAAGCTTCATTAACTCATGCTATAATCCATGTTTCAGCATTACATTGCATCCATTTCCTGCATTGCATTGCATTTCATTTCATTTCGACCATTGGTAGCTTGCAAGGCAAGTCAATCTGCACGAAATTTGCCTTGAACAAATAGCTAAATGTAGAAAACACTTGCAAGAAGGATGAAGACACTAAAGGATGGGCTAGAAGACGATGTGATAAAGTCTAAGAAATTAAATTTAATAAGATAAGATAAGTTTTTTATCGTCCACGAGAACCCTATCGGGTTATGGGACCCAAACAAAGAAAAGAGGGCGTGAGCCCCCTACAGAACAAAGAGGCATAAGCCTAAACAAAGCACAACATGGAGACAAAGCCCCGTAACAAAACATGAAAGACATAACAAAAAGAGAACTAACTAATAAAGCACTATACGTATCCCAGCCAAGGGTTCTCAGGCCAATGGTCGCGAATGATAGCCGTGCCCCCTCTGTACTCTGCCCATTTGCTCTGCATCCGAGCCTCTCGGTGGCACAACCCCCGCCGCCTAGTTAATCAGATGCCGGAGAGATCCTCCCAACAGAATCTAGTACTCTTCAAATGACTGCCGTCTTTGAGCACATATAATCTGGCCCCGAGGTGTCAAGTGTGTAATGCGACTATGTGACGCAGGTCCGTCCGGCCTCCGGGCCCCAACTCGCCGGGCCGTGGCAATACTAGGCTGCTGAATATGCATAATATCGGTGAAAAACTTTGCAGCTCGTTCAAAGATCTCCAAGAAAGAATTGCTTCAAGTAGCCCCGCTATCGCAGATTGAGGCCTCTATCTTGCTCGATCAGCTATTGGTGATGGGACCTGCTCCCCATGCTTGTGAAGCTGCGCGTCAGGTGCACACTGAGTTACCTGTACATCAGTCATGATAGTGTCCTTGCATGAGGCTTTGGAGCTGTCTTGGTTCGCATCCGTGCTCATGTTCGCCCCTAGACTCGGTCTCGTGCATTCCGGCCTGTCTAGTTGTAGATCGGTCCGACACGCTATCTCGCACCGCGGCCGGAAAAGGGTGGTGGCTCTATAGGACCATTCGCAAAGCTTCTATCACAACAGTAGGGGCAAACATTGTCTGTTCCAAGGCAGGAGATAACGTGCCATGTTCTGCTGCCGAGAGACATGGGCAAAGTTTATCTCTAATTTCAAGGAACTGCTGGAGAAGATCCCCAGCAAATGTGCTAGCATTTTTACCCCGAGCCCGTCTGGTCATGGCGTAAAACCTGGCAGGCGAGCGTGCCACTTGCTAAGCTAGATTAAGCTTGCATAACCTTCCTGGGCATAAAGGAAGTTTGATTCAAATCTAATCTAAGATGGCAGGCTGTTTGTTGTCGTGGACAGGAGCAACGATTGGTGTGACAACAGCAAATGCCCCCAACAACCTAAAATAAGAATAACGCACAATCCAAACCTGATTCTGGCAGGGGCCAAACCAAACCGGACTAGAATGGCAAAAGAATTGGGCTGAGGCAGGTTGCTTTGAAGTGGACGAATTCATAAGCTGGATGCTAGCCCGCCTTATTCCCAAACTGTGACGTCCCCTACTCATATACGGTGCCCTCACCGTATACAAACAGGAGTTCATCCCCCATACCAGCTCCATGCTAATACAGGGCCCTCCACATGACACTGCAACGTGGCCGGGTTCCAATGGGAAGAGTGGAAGGGTCATTGCACCCCGTCTCCCTCAGGGCCTACCTAGCTGCGGAAGCGTAAACATACATGTCAGTAGCACATACATCAACATCATATGACCATCACGAAGGATGGTCCTCCACATATCTGCATAGACAAAGATCAGCACATCACATAGGGAATCCTACCCAAGGCTCAGACTCAAAGGGATGACCCGGCGGTTGGGTCTCCGTGAGTTCATTGCGCATGTAATTCATGGCAATGGATTTGGCTGGCATATGAACATGGCTTAGGGTTGTCCACTCCATCCGCCCCTCCTGTGCACACTTTGCAGAGTGGTCTGAAAAGTGTCGGGACCTGACTGTAGCCCGCCGGATGCATAGCCAAAAGGGCTACTCCTGGGCTCATCTTCCCGGTTCCTGATGGGGCGGTAGGGATCACTCCCTCCGAGATCTACATGCCGACTCAAGGTGACTAGAGGGCCACCGCCCGTATTCGGCCCGAACCCACTGGAAAGTGAACACCACTTCACGGGTGTCGAGCCCATGCCTTGCCCGCACGCAGTGGCAAGCCATTGGACCTAGTCACAATGATCCCCGGTAGGCCTTACACACCAGAGGGATCGTTCAAGAGTCAGGACATGAACCTCCTTCTCGGCCCGGTCGGCCCCTTCACCCACATCCCGTGTGGCTCTTGTGCACAGGCAATCTACAAGTGTGCTAAAGAGGCTACTCTAGAGCATCACTACAAAGCTTTTAGGTCTCTACCCCCTTCCCAATACAAGGAGTTCATAGAGATACATCATCCATATACATCACGTAAAGAACTAAAGAACAAGATCTAATCTATATCATAGAGTTAGGTTCTTTAGTTAGAGTCCGCTATCTAGAGATCTAGAGGGTTGCTATGGGCAATTTAAGAGGCTAAACCCATTGATTCGATGGTCAAATGGGGTTTAGACTACTAAATTGCCTAAATACCCCATCCTTGAGTTCCTCCTCCCGACTCAACTCGACCATCCCCGGGCTGAAATGCTTTCAATCAAGGAAAACTAATGATGTAGTTCTCTCAGACAGAGTCTGGGAGGCGGTTTTGGCTCTTGAGGCAGCCAAAACAGAGCTCTAAAACCCTAGAAACGAAAATGGGCAAGTTAGGGTTCTCCTACTTAAATAGACAAGGGGGTGGCTAGGGTTTCCAATTATCCCCTTTAGGCATGTGGGATAATTGGGAAAAGGGCCCACTTGCCTTTAAGGGCTAGGTGGCCAAATGTGCCCACATGGAAATGTGTGCACCCAAATGTGCTCACATGGAAATGTGTGCACATTAATGAATGTGTACATTGGAAAATGTGCACATTAATTGCACCTATGGGTATGGCCCACTTGGCATCAAGTGGCCACATGGAAATGTGTGCCCACATTAATGTGTACATTGGAAAATGTGCACATTAATACTAATGCACATTCTAGCAAGTTGCCCCTAGGGGCTACCCACTTGGCTACACGCGTGCGTACACGCGTCGGTCGAATGGCGGTACGCGGCGGATTTGGCGGCAATCTGATATACGCCCCGGGACCGATATCGTGGCCGAAACGTCACATTCTCCCCACCTTGAAATGATGTCGCCCGCAAAGATCGCGGGTCTCCCCACCTTGAATCTTCCTAACCTCCGCAATCAACCCGATGCATACGATATACTACTATAATACTTACACAGTTATTACGATTACCTTAAGGTAATATTTTTAAATCATTATTACGCGATTACATTATCAAATAAGTTGTCAATTCGTAACTTCTACTAAAACAAGGTACTTATTAGTTTCTATTATCACAACATTTAGTTTATCACAATTTAACACTTTCATATACAATTATTATTTAAGGTACTCTTCATTCCTTGCAACACATTCCAACAAAATTTGTGTTGCGTCTTCAGACCTTAAAATCCTCGCATTAATTTTACAATATCTATAATTACATACTTACTATCTTAATTATTAGAATTACTCTAAGGTAATGTTTAAGACATTACTATTTCATTATCCAATTAACTTATCACATCATAACTTAATCCACGCAAGGTAATTATTAACCTTACTTAATACAACATTTAAGTTTATCAAAGTTTATCAATTTCATACAAAATTTATACTTCTACTGTACTCTTCATCCCTTGCAACACATTATACAAAAATTTGTGTTGTAAGTTTTCAACAAGCTCGACCTCCTTGCCCTCCTCGGAGCTCTAGGCCCAGCAGTCGACACTACCTATTATTAATTATTACAAAAATTTTGGTTATATGGTGACCACCCCACCTATCTACATGGATGCATGGCTAATCTCCTACAGGAGGAAGAGGGTGGATCTTCCATTATGGTCGGAGACAGCGCCTATATGCCTATATGCCGCCTCATGCCTACACCTCTAGTTGCCCAACAGAGGATATCCTTCCCCGTGGGGGCGTGAAGGATAGATTCCTCCTATCAAAGCATATATGGGGCTAAAGGTGCCTTTCCTATCAATGCATTCCTTAATGACCTCCTTTCTCTCGAGGTTGTCTACTTCCGTGGAACAGAAGTAGACTTTCTAATCTACCTTCCACTCATCCAAGCGGAAACGCGGTCATGCCTACATTGACATTACACCACGCCCTAGAGATCACCGTAGTGGTCTCATCATCGGTAACAACGCATGCAACCCATACCTAGCATAGGTTGCATGCGCAGATTAATCTTAACTACACATAGAATTAATCTACACAAATTGACATGCTTGAGCCGATTTTTACTGGCTCCTTTAATGCATGTGATTAACATAATTACCCTAAGGTAATATTTATGAATTAACATTATCATAGTATTGGATACATTACTTTCGATAGTACAATTATATTTACTCTAAGCTTTGCAATATTTAACGACTTTTAGATCGCGATTATTTAAACAATAACCCTGATTTAGACCTATTGTATTATAGACAGGGTTTTAATTATCATATACAAGAATTAGATGTGCTTCTTATTCTCTTCCTTGGGTCCTGCATTACCCTTGGAAATATATCCCTAAGATATACTTAAGTATATCCGAATTCTATTTTCTATCTATATTTATAAGGCCCCCGAGGTCATATAGCTATCCTTGGAAGGAATTGTGTCCTTATGTAAGGATTAATTAACATGCTACCTCACATTATCGTTGTTATTTAACTTATTTCCTATGATACATATACATGCAACAATTTCTATGCAGCTTATTAGGATCTATATTTAACTTATCAATAAGACACATTAAAACTTATAATACATGTGCATACCTTACCTAAGGCTAGAACGCATCCACTCATTGAGCAAGGCCGAGTAGTTTGGAGGTGACTTGGTCGCTTCATTGCTCCCATAGTTTTGCTCCACTTCGTTGGTGTAGTTCGCTACTACGCCGGGCCTCAAGACGCTTGAAGGCCTCCCCGAAGCTATCTATCTATCTATCTTACGCTCTATTCGGCTTCGCCCGAGTGAACTCTATTCTACTGGTCGATCAATTGATTGCAAATGCGTTCAATCATAAGATTGAGCCCTCCCACTTTCTTCGAAAAGAAAATGGTCCTGCACCCCTTCAATGACATTGCACACAACGTCATATCTATTCTCTCCCCTTAAGAGGTTATACGCTTCTTACTTAGCGCATTAAGTTACTAGCCTTAGCTAACATATATAACCATCTACGATGGATGCACATATTATGTTATCATTTATTTCAATATAGTTACGGGTTACCTACTTAGTTAGAACGATTCTAAACCAGAAGGTTTTGTCATGACGACAATTCCTTTTGTCTCAAAAGACTATTTGATTACTATAATTCTTATTTTAGATGTACCTTGCATGTACTATTCTTTTATTATTCTAGAGATTCCCCCTTTCTTAGTTATTTAAACTCTTGGAATATTCCTACCAATCGAATTGATGTCATCGTAACAAGTTGGCCGGACTTATTAGATTACTTCTTTTCTTTCGGTTGGATTATTCTTTTGGAGATACTAGATTTATACATGGTCAACAATGATCCTAGTAATGATTCCTTCTTAGCGAGGAGATCAATCTCACCAAGTGGTTTCAATACGTTGGATGTCTGTTAACAATCGTGTATAATTTTAGTTACTCCTATGCGTCTCCTTCCCAAGCAACAGGAGTCTTTAACTTATTTCCCTATGATACATATACATGCAACAATTTCTATGCAGTTATTAGGATCTATATTTACTTATCAATAAGACACATTAAAGCTTATAATACATGTGCATACCTTACCTAAGGCTAGAACGCATCCACTCATTGAGCCGGCGTCGAGTAGTTTGGAGGTGACTTGGTCGTTCATTGCTCCCATAGTTTTGCTCCACTTCGTTGGTGTAGTTACGCTACTACGTCCACTCCACGTTGAAGGCCTCCCCGAGCTATCTATCTATCTAGCTTACGGCTCTATTAAGCCCGGCCATTGCCGGAAAGAACTCTATTCTACGGGTCGGTCAATTCGGTGCAAGTACGTTCAATCATAAGATTGAGCCCTCCCACTTTCTTCGAAAAGAAAATGGTCCTGCACCCCTTCAATGACATTGCACACAACGTCATATCTATTCTCTCCCCTTAAGAGGTTATACGCTTCTTACTTAGCGCATTAAGTTACTAGCCTTAGCTAACATATATAACCATCTAAGATGGATGCACATATTATGTTATCATTTATTTCAATATAGTTATGGGTTATCTACTTAGTTAGAACGATTCTAAACCACAAGGTTTTGTCATGACGACAATTCCTTTTGTCTCAAAAGACTATTTGATTACTATAATTCTTATTTTAGATGTACCTTACATGTTTTATTCTTATATTCTAGAGATTCCCCCTTTCTTAGTTATTTAAACTCTTGGAATATTCCTACCAATCGAATTGATGTCATCATAACAAGTTGGCCGGACTTGTTAGATTACTTCATTTCTTTCGGTTGGATTATTCTTTTGGAGATACTAGATTTATACATGGTCAACAATTATCCTAGTAATGATTCCTTCTTAGCGAGGTGATCAATCTCACCAAGTGGTTTCAATACGTTGGATGTCTGTTAACAATCGTGTATAATTATAGTCACTCCTATGCGTCTCCTTCCCAATTGGGCAATCCTTTCAACGAGAATATCCGGAATTGCCTTCTAATCCCAATATGGATGTTACCATCCATACATTTAACCTACTAGGCCCCGTGGCCTTAGATCCTTGAGCTTGCTAGAAGCTCATCCACTTTCGTTACTTTTGCTTGAAGGAGCAAGGTAACGTTCTTCCGAAGTAAGCTCGATACTTTCCGGGTCTCCTTGACGGTGGCTCCTCTTTGATGTAGAGGTTGACATTGTTCGCTAGGAGCCTCTCATTGCTGGTGGCTTGATGGCGTAGTTGATCACTTGAAATCTTCCATGCCACTTTTCGAAAGCCTGAAGGTGGCGCCGTTGAAAAAGATCTTTCGGCTTGAACTCTTTGTCTTGGCGGCTAAGGGCGACTCCAAGATCCGATATTGTTTCTTCGACTCCATCGATGTCTCACACGTCGAGTTGCCCGAAGAGTGTTGACGATGTTGATTGCTTCACCCACGCAACTTGCATAACATCTCTTCCTTTGATCTCATTACGCTATGGGAGGGAAGGAATAACAAGGGAACTATACATGCAAAACATATAGCTTACATAATTACAATTATACTACTAGAGCTATTAGGTCTCCCTTGTGCCTCCCTTCGAAAGGCGCACCTACTCCTGGCAATGTCATCGGTGTTCCTCCCGTGCAATGGTGTTGACGATCTATATCCTCCTATTTGTATGCGTCGTCATACCCCGGGTAACTTGTTGAAATACTTGGGCCCTCCGGCGTTTGTGGCGTGGCACAACCGCTTTGCATCACATTCTAACTAAGGTGTGCTTGGTCGTTGATGCTTGACATTTCGATCTGCTTCCCGGTCCCGTTCTCGGCAGAATTGTTCCTCCTTCATGATACTTGAAGCTATTTGGAGGCGCCTCTTGAGGTTAAGCGCGATTCCTTTGGCTATACTCCTCTGCGAGTTGTTCTCTTCTCGCAGTTGTTCTTTGAATCATCCGTCCTTGGGTTCACCACGTTGCATGCAAGTCCGTGCAAGTCGTCGGCTCGCCTCGCCTAGTTGCTTCTCCATCGAGCTTCCAAACTTCCTTGTTCGATCTCCCTCGATCACATGGCTTGACGTTGTCACGCTCCACTATGCCCGTCTTCTTGTCTTGAGGTACCTTCCTTGGCTTTATTGTGCTCGTCGTCGTTTTGATCCTCCCCGTTGCCTCCAGGAAGCTTCGTGGAAGAAGTCGGTTGCTAGCACTTCTCCATCTTTCGGTTCGACCTTTGTCCTTCTATGCATGTCGGTCTCTTTGGCAAGTAAGGCATCATGACTCTCCTCCCCGATGGCTCCGTTATTCGATGATGGATCCTTATCTCTGCGCGGACTTGACCCTTCGTTGAAGAAGTACCTGCCTTAGATATACTCTTGTGGTTGAATAGCGGCTATTATCTTGAACTCTCTTTTTAGCCAAGGTGCTTCAGGTTGCTATCCTTGTCGTTAAAATGAATGCGCTTCTACCTTGGAAAGTTTGGCGTGCCACATGTCGAGAGATATGGTGAACTTCTTCTCTTCTAATTACCGGTAGGAGTACCCGACGAAGCCATCACCTAGTTGTTGGGGGCATATCTCCTCGTCGCGGTGCCTTTTCGTAAGTGCATCTCCATCTACTACACTTGTCATAGCACATCCCCTATATTACCACAAGTTGGAATTATGGTTGTCGAGATGTTGCCTTCTTAGTTGGCTTGTTGATGTTGGGGCGTTCCTCCTTCCATTGTTGAGGCCACTCATGTCATAAGTTAGTCAAGTGCTGCCCTTTGCTACAAGAGGTAGTGTTATACCGGCGATGTCCCGTGCGCGATCTTTGATGCTCTTGACATGACCCGGTGTTGTCTCTTGTTCCGACATTGGGTGGACGAGGCGGTCTTCTACTTGAGGGCGCCTCCCAAGTGTTTGGAGTCGAAGGTTTGCTTGGGCTCGGTCGTTTCTCCCTCGTACTTGCTCTTCCATTTTGATCTTGGGCTATGGTTGTGCTTCCTTGTTTCCTCCTTTGGTAGTCAAGTGAAGGAGCTTCTGATCTAAGCTAAATCTGTAAAACATGACTCTAAACCCATGTTTCTCCACTATATATGTGGACATCCTAGATATACAATAGACATATACACATTTACATTGGGATTTTAATTCATCCACTTTTGCAAAACAAACTCACGAAGATCTACCTAATTATTTATACTCCTTTAGGGTTTCCCTTCCTTCTATCGCATTTGATTCTTGGGTTTTCTTTGCATCTTCTTAGCTTCGAGTTGACTCGGGATTCCTTGAGATGCTGCTACTATTGTTGAGCTTTATATGTTCGATCCGAGCTGATCACCTCAAGTTCTGCGAAGAGTGTTCGCCGATGTGATCCCTTTGAAAAAGATGCTCCTCCTTGTTGTGTATGTTCGTCGCGAGGAATGCGGTAACCGCCACGCCCCTACATGCGGTGTGTTGTTGCAAGATTGCTGATTCTTGGTGCCATTGATCGAGCTTGAGTAGGGTCACCCTGGTGCAGTCGGGGCATTCTTGAATGTCTTCAAGCTCGGAGATCGGGTCGGTGGCGGGCATTGTCATTCCCCCGAGTTGAATTTTTCGAGTCGACTCCTGTTGCTTGGGCTTTGCTTCATTCCGGGTGGCTCTCACCTTGCTCGAAGTGTGGTCATCTCCATTGCACTTACCGTAGCTCCTTCCGGTCGCCTTTGCGTGATTTCTACCTGGCGGCTAGGCCGTCTCCTCCGTCCTTTGGGTCCTAACCATTCGAAGCACGCACTCCTTGGGCGGCGTAGTAAAGCCGCCCTTCCTTTGGTTTCTAGGTGTTCCCGGTCCCGGAATTCTGTTTGAGCAGAATATTCTCCTCCTTGGTCTTGCCCCTAGTCTTGTCTGAGCCCTCGAGTCTGAAATGTTCCTTGATATCGTCTCCTCCCTCTCATGGTCTCCTACCTTTTGGAACCGATGAAAGTTCTCCTGGCGGTGCAAGGGAGCCGGAGGCTCATCTTGGTCAGCCTTAGGTGCTTTGTGGTTGCCTAGCTTGGTTACTCCTTTTGTTGACGTTGCTTTGAGCCGCCGGGGGAACGCAAGGTCGTGGTGATCTTCCCTCCGGTTTTCTATCACGCTCCTGTGGTCGCCATGAGTTGTCTCCTCGACGGAAGATTATGCCCTCGGCCCTAGCTTCGTGATGCTAACGCGACATCGATGCCTAACATCTTCCTGCACTGTATTTTTGTTGTCTTGCGTTCTTCCATTTTGAAACTCATGTGCGTCGAGTTGGTGAAGGCGTTGAGATCCTCTTTTCGATGTGAGCTCGTGGGCGTGGTAGCCCAGGAGGTTGACATCTAGAACATTCTTGGTGCCTTTGGTTACCAATATTCTTCCCATTTGATGAAGATTGATGATAGGCGGTGGTGTCTGTTCTACTCGTTTGTCGGTTGAGGTGTTTGTCATGCTTCCCTCTCTTGGAGTGCGCCTTTTGGTCTCCTCTCCTTATCTGTTTGTACATCGGCCGGGACCTTGATGTCTTCAAGAAGTTGCCCTTAGCTCGCCTGCGTGGCTCACGCCCCGCCCTTGCAAAGCAACGCCGTGTATCCTAGAGTCTAAGAGTCTACTTGAAGGGCTCTCCTACAATATTACGGGCTCTATAAGCAAGCAAGATGGCTCGGCGGCATTACTAGAGACATATCTATAATTTACAAGTCTATGGACATTAGGGCGTGTGGTATGGCATGACATGAGGGTTGTTTTGCAAAGCCCTCATGGTGTTTGAGGTATACTCTAAGGTCCTAGCAAAGTTGGTTTGGGGGTCCAATCTCTACACATGGAATGACTTGGGCAGCTCTAGGCTCTAGCTCCTTTCTAGGTATCCCGGCAATAGGGAGTGTCAATGTGGCGCTATATAAGTCAAACTCTATTAGAAGGACACGAAATTAGGTCAAGGTTTATGCCTTTGGCTCGGCAGGTGGTGGTGTACCAACAGTTGGACTTGGGTTGCTATGCTAAGGTCTAGATGACTATAACAAAGGGGTGTTCCCGGAAAGCACTTCTACCTAGGAGTAAGGCATCAGCTTCGAGCCGAGAGCGTACTTTTATGAGCTACTAATGGGGTATGCTTCTATCTACAAACAAACTACAGTTTGGGAAAGCAATTCAAGGGTTTGAGAAATTTTGGTCATTTTGAGATGGGGTTTGACATTTCTATCCTAATTTGAGATCATAAATGGATTCTAGGCTGTCTAGCGGTCCTAACGCAACAACTTTCAGCGCGATTTGGAGCTCTAGCTCAAGTTATGGAGGTTCAAAATTTGGAGGTCTCTCACCGTTCTTGAGCACCGATTTTGAGAATGTAGAAATCATTCTGGCCGCCGACGTGTGAGACATGGGTCCTAATTGGGCTAGGCTTACTCAATTTAAGTGATCTAAGGCGTAATTCCATAAACTCATCGAGTTAGGCAGAATTGACCCCTTACTTGGTCGATTTGGAGTCGTTTTTTGGCATTTTGGGCATGGTCTCACACGTTGCGCCCGGCCCAGATTCCTAAAATCTAGAAATGTCTCTGGCGCGACGTGAGACATCGTCTCAATTTTGCTCAAAAAGCTCCAATTTGACTAAAACAAAAGCTAGAATTCTATAACTTAACTTAATTAAGTAACTTTATACAGATTATAATTTACTCTAAAACACGTTGTATTAAACAAATTTTATCATTTACTTAAATTAATAAGGTTCTCCTTTGTATGATTGGCTAAGTGCATATCTTTCTTCATTAGAGTTACTCCCTTGGTGTGTCTTTGTCTGGTTGTTGAGTCTTCAAAATGTTGGACCGGCTTACGCTCTTCTTGCTTCTTGACCCCGGCCTCCCGCTCTCATTACGCCCTCTCCTCTTCTTGTTTCCTTTGGCCTCCTTGGCCTCTCAAACTTTCGCCTTGTCGAGGAAGTCGAGCGTTACATTTGGTCGCGCGTCATGTCGATCAGTCTTGGTGTCTATCGAGATCTTTGTCTCTATCTAGCTTAAGGGTCTTGGTTCTAAGTCTAAGGCTTGGCAATTAATATTATCCAACATTATTAAAGCTTAAATCTAATTAAGAATTATAATTTAAACACAAATGATGCCCGCCCTCAGTGGTTGGCACGGGGGGGTTTGAGGGGGTTCAACCCTGTGGGTGGGAGGTTCAATTCCCGCTACTGTGGGAATTCTTTTAAGATGAGGTTTAAATAGATTAGAAAGCTAATCTAGCTAATTCCTAGGCTGAAATTCGAATTACTAAGTTACTTTTCTAAATTTTTTTGACTTTTTAAACTGTTTTCAGATCAATGTCTCACACTCGAATTACTAAGTTACTTTTCTAAATTTTTTTGACTTTTTAAACTGTTTTCAGATCAATGTCTCACACGTTGCGCCCAGACAGGTTTCTACATTTTAGAAATCGGCTCTGGCGCGACGTGTGAGACCATCCTATTTGGCTCACTAATTTTTTTCTTTAACTGCTACTAATTCACTTTAACTGCTATTAATTCACTTTAACTGCTACTAATTCACTTTAACTGTTGCTAGCTTAGCATATACTACAAAAATGAGAAAAAATTTCCCATTTCTCGAGGTTTGAGGATCCTATCAAGTTAGTACTACTGGGAGCATGGTCAGTGCTTTGCTCTTGGTCTCCAAGAACATTGCTCTGATACCACTGTGACGTCCCCTACTCATATACGGTGCCCTCACCGTATACAAACAGGAGTTCATCCCCCATACCAGCTCCATGCTAATACAGGGCCCTCCACATGACACCGCAAACCGTGGCGGGTTCCAAAGTGGGAAGAGTGGAAGGGTCATTGCACCCCGCCTCCCTCGGGGCCTACCTAGGCTGGCGAGGCGTAAACATACATGTCGATGAGCACATACATCAACATCATATGACCATCACGAAGGATGGTCCTCCACATATCCGCATAGACAAAGATCGGCACATCACATAGGGAATCCTACCCAAGGCTCGGACTCAAAGGGATGGCCCGGCGGCTTGGGTCTCCGGAGTTCATTGCGCATGCAATTCATGGCAATGGATTTGGGCGGCATATGAACATGGCTTAGGGTTGTCCACTCCATCCGCCCCTCCCCGCACACTTTGCGAGTGGTCTGCGAAAAGTGTCGGGACTGACCAGTAGCCACGGGATGCATAGCCAAAAGGGCTACTCACGGGCTCATCTTCCCGGTTCGATGGGGGCGGTAGGGATCACTCCCTCCGAGATCTACATGTTTGACTCAAGGTGACTAGAGGGCCCCGCAGCCCGATATTCGGCCAACCCATTGGAAAGTGAACACCACTTCACGGTGTAATGAGCCCATGCCTTGCCCAAGCAGCGGTGTAAAGCCATTGGACCTAGTCACAATGATCCCGGTAGGCCTTACACACCGGAGGATGGTTCAAGAGTCGGGACATGAACCTCCTTCTCGGCCCGGTCCGCCCCTTCACCCACATCCCTGTGGCTCTTGTGCACGCAGTCGAATCTACATTGTGCTAAAGAGGCTACTCTAGGAGCATCACTACAAAGCTTTAGGTCTCTACCCCCTTCCCAATACAAGGAGTTCATAGAGATACATCATCCATATACATCACGGAAGAACTAAAGAACAAGATCATAGAGTTAGGTTCTTTAGTTAGAGTCTACTATCTAGAGATCTAGAGGGCTGCTATGGGCAATTTAAGAGGCTAAACCTCTTTGATTCGATGGGTGAAAATGGGGTTTAGACTACTAAATTGCCTAAATACCCCATCCTTGAGTTCCTCCTCCTCGACTGAACTTCGACCATCCCGCTGAAATGCTCGAATCAAGGAAAACTAATGATGTAGTTCTCTCGGGGCCAGTGCAGAGGCGGTTTTGGCTCTTGAGGCAGCCAAAACGAGCTCTAAAACCCTAGAAACGAAAATGGGCAAGTTAGGGTTCTCCTACTTAAATAGACAAGGGGTGGCTAGGGTTTCCAATTATCCCCCTTAGGCATGTGGGATAATGGGAAAAGGGCCTTGCCTTTAAGGGCTAGGTGGCCAAATGTGCCCACATGGAAATGTGTGCACCCAAATGTGCTCACATGGAAATGTGTGCACATTAATGAATGTGTACATTGGAAAATGTGCACATTAATTGCACCTATGGGTATGGCCCACTTGGCATCAAGTGGCCACATGGAAATGTGTGCCCACATTAATGTGTACATTGGAAAATGTGCACATTAATACTAATGCACATTCTTAGCAAGTTGCCCCAGGGGCTACCCATAATCGTCGTACGTACCGCGTCGGTTAGAATGGCGGTAATGCAGCGTGGCGAAGCGATGCGATGTCGTCTTGGGGCCGGTGATATCTTGTCTTTGAAACGTCACACAAACCACGTTGATGCTGAATCCTCCGGCCTTGATGCTGAATGTTGCCGCTAAATCACCCTCCGGCCTTGATGCTGATCCCTTTTGCCTGCTAGTGCTTGTTGCTGGCCCCTGAAGGGGCCAGGGCCTGGCGCCTTAGGCTAGGCGGTGGCGCCAGTAAGAGCAAGGAAAGAAAAGAATAAATCTCAGTAGATATGTAAAGCAAGAAATAGGTCAAATAACAGATGCAAACCTGAATAAGTGCCCTTTTTAAGGAATACCGAGGAACTCCATCATGTGCAGGCTAAGTATGCCATTTGGTCCTTTCACGTTATTTAATAGAATAAATGTCAGTAGATATGTAAAGCAAGAAATAGGTCAAATAACAGATGCAAACCTGAATAAGTGCCCTTTTTAAGGAATACCGAGGAACTCCATCATGGCTAAGTATGCCATTTGGTCCTTTCACGTTATTTATCCAACCTTGGAAGGGTACAAATCCAAAGATACAAAATCTCTAGATTTTCTGTTGAACCCAAAAGTAGATTTATAAGAATCAGGGGAAGTGGGTGCATACATTGCATAGAAGATGCTGCCCCGAAATCCTTAGAATTATTCTGGCCCTATCTTGTGTAGGTAAGATCCATGGTTTAGAGGACTGGCTTACCAGAATCATAGATGAGACCACAGAAATATTGTCCTCCTGAGATTGCAAACATGGACTTTTTTGGAGGGCCTAGTAATACATTTTGATCGCTGAATCCTTCACAATCGGGAACCAAAGTTTTATTTTACAAAACACATACTGCTGAACTTGTGACCTCCCCAGAATCTCCAGATGTGGCAACTGTGCTCATATAACATGTGCCTTCCACGGCTTTGATGCATATGTAAAAGCTTAGAATTAGAACACTGAACAAGAACTCCATTCTGTGTAGGGATTAACAGAGAACGTTATAGCAGGAAAGGGCTTTCATTTGCACATGCTGTAAAATGAGCAAGCAACTTCCTGGAACTCATCTCTCTGACATACCCTAAATGTTGTAAAATGAGCAAGCAGCTTCCTGAAAACTCATCTCTCCGACACAAATCGCCACTGTTTCTTGAGGCGCTCCTATGCTTGAATCGATTATGGCACTGTGGGCTGGTTTGGAAAAGGCAATAATAAAAATAGGAAAGTTAAAAAAAAAAAGAACAAATCTGACCGTCCACATTAATTTTGGGCTATTTATGACTTGCTGCTATCGTAGATCAAGAAGATATTTTTTATAAAATTTTATGGAAACCTTGCTAAGTTAGCACATGTGGAAACCTCCCGAGACTTTAACGAAAAGCTGGGGAGGTTTCTATACAAGAAAAGGGGGGAGGTTTTCAGTCCTTAGGAGTCTAACCCAAATCGGGAGAATATAATTTGATCAGTCTGCTTTTGTTAATTTGGCTTACATTGTTCATACAATGCTTCGGAAACAAAAAACAAAAAAGGTGCTGTCGCAAGAAGGGTTGCCCTCATGGAGGGACTTACTTAGGGGCAAAAAGCAGAGGGGCTAACTTAGGAGCAAAGAGAAAGCATGGGCATTTAAGTAGAGAGGAACAAGAATGCATAATTGAATAGGATATGGTGTCGGAAAGGAAGCTAAGGCAAAATGAAGGCCATGGAACATATTATTGTGGTGCACAAATTCGTTCAAATGTCATGTTTGTATTTCAAAGTATATTTCAAAGAAACCATGTTGGAAAAGCTGCATTAAGTCGAGGAAGGAACATAGATAAAATGACAGTAATTGAATATATTAATGTGGTGCGCAAATTCATTTAAATATCATGTTTGTATTTCAATGTATATTTCAAAAGTATACTTCAAAGAAAATCTAAATGTGGGAAAAGCAGTGCTTTGACTTCCGCCTTTCTGGTTCACCATGAAAATGGAGTCCATTGCAATGGAGGCTACTACTAGTACCTTCAAATCTATTCTCACTTTCAAAATATTTGTATACTTTATTATTTGACGCTAGTAACTTATATGCACTGGCTCCATCTTCATAAAGAACATAATGTTGCCCATAAAATGAGTAGAAGGCAAGCAGAGTTTCCATAACTTAGAGCATATAAAAAATATACCAAATGGCCTCTTCCCCCTGGATTGCCTCTTTGGCCAACCTAAAAAGAGTAAATTCCAAGATTACGAAATCTTTAGTTTGTGGAGAATAAGTCTACTTCCTCATGAAGTAAGAGTCTCCTTACCCATGTATGATTTTGTCCTCTAATTGGATTGCCCCCAGTTAAGGGGCAATGCCTTAGGGATAGGGTGGATTGGGGTATCTTAAGGCATATTGCAGGCATATCTCATGATCTGACGACCATTATTACTGTTTGTCTCTCTGATGGTGGAAAATATTTTTGGATTTTCGCATCCGAATATGGGCTAAGGTTTTTAGCTTTTTAGACACTAATTCTTCTTATGCTTTGATTTTTTCATTTAGATAATTGATTTTCAAGTTTTCTATTTTAGAATGAGGCTTGCCAAATTAGAGGAAGTAAAAAAAATCAAACATTATGGGAAACTGATGAAGCAATAGCATCGTCTCTAGCAGTCTTATATGTTCGACAGTCCTTTGCTCAACATCAGCAATGTTCCAAGAAAGCTTCGCCGTTTTTTGTCTCAGGATGATACTGTGATAAGTATATTAGGTAGGTAGGAAGGAAGGAAGGAAGGTTCTTTTATCATCCGCGGAGGCCAATCGGCCTATGGGACCCAAATTACACGCATGCAAAGAAGTCAAGCGTTACCCAGGATTAAAACCCCCTCCTTAAGAGGGAAAACCATCGCAAAGAACAAGTCCGGGCAACCGATAAATATACATATACACATGAATTCCGTGCCCCTCGTAGGCGCCCGGGCGAGGTGAGTCCCAGATCCAAAACTCCCCGGAGGTAGGAGCCAAGAGATCGAATCCGGCCACAGACTTGAGTAGCTTCGTGGGTGGGCGTGAACCGGGTCACACCAAGAGAATGTAGCGAGCCCCAATCGACTATAGGGTCGGATGCTGAAGGCATGACTTTCATCCTCAACAACCCCCGGGTAACACCGACAAAGCCTTTGTCCGGCGCTCAATCCAACCCAATCACCCATCTCAAGCGAAGATGGTGGGCCCCTATTCGAATGGACCGCTGGCGATCCCGCGCGCTTCTTCATGGGCAACCGAGAACGCAGTAGAGCCGTGGCCCTCGAACTGTGGGGGTTTATGTGCCGCTTGTAGTGTGCCATCTTTACCGTTCTAGAGCATGGTGGTCCCGAGCTTTCCCAGAAACAAGAGTCCAAGTACCTCCCTATCCCTACGCATCGTGGTGCACTGGATGCACCTATGTGCGCCTACGCTCCAGTAGCGGCCAAGGGGTTCACGCTTTTAATTATAACCCATCTGCATGCATGGGAAGGGGTTTTTGGACCCATTTTCATATATACGATCGTGCAGGGTCCCTTTTTCCGTATTTTTGCACTATCCTAAGTAATTTTTATTCGAAGGGGGTCAAAATTTGCTTTTTAAAGATCCGTATACGGGGGTTTTTTGCCACCCCATGCACGCAGATGGCATATCCCCTTATACATGAGTGAATCCCCTTGCAACAAGGCTAGCCACCGGCTCTCTTGTCCTTCCAACAAGCCCCGAGTCATTGCGGGGCTCATCGCCACAACAGAAGCCAAGTCGCTGGAGCCGAGTGTGTCGCCCATGCCGCCACCTTCGGAAATAAACAATGTGTCTATCGAGGGGTCAGATCTCGCGGGGGCATGAATCCGCCTCCTCGCAACAAGATCCGATATGGAACTCGGGGCTTGACCCCAAGTGCCCGTCAAAAATGCCTTCCGGACTGCTCTAAGTCGCTCCAAGTCGCCAAAGACACCACCGGGCCCCACACCTCGACCCCATACGTAAGAACTAGCTCCACCAGCGTTCGAACAAATGTGATCAGTGGCCCCATCATACAAATCGTGGACTATTGTTTTGCATTATGCATACTCTTCCAACCTCAAGGTCACCCGGGCGAATGGATGCATCCCAATATATTGAGGATAAATTCCACCCCGTGTACTTGTAGTCGGGTGTGACCTCTACCATCCGCCCTCGATAAGTGAGCCGGAGGTGCCGGATGACGGAGGAGGATATGAGGGGCGACCTTAGTCTTGGCCAGTTGACACGCATGTCCGCCGCCTGGCGTAATGTGTCCAGGGCATCTAGGTGTGCCCGCATGCCCTCCGTATATGGGCCAAAGAGGTCCACATCATCCGCATAGATGAGTTGCCGGATGACACAGTGCAAGAGTCGTATATCTGCCCCCCCATTGGCGACAAGCCGGGGCTTCCAACTATCAATGTAAAGTCCAAAGAGTGTGGGTGAGAGAGGACAACCTTGAGGCTTTTCTCTGTAATACTATAAAACATGTGACATAAGTGGCTTGCATGGGACTAGCAAGTTATTCATCTTCCTGTTTTACTCTTTGCTTGTTTAACTGTACTTTGCTTGCAAAATACTAGAATTGATTCTACATTAATCATTATCAACTAGGATTTTCCTGCATTGTCTTTAAACATATATGGGCATGGTAAAGGTATGCATTTTCCTTTGATATTTTTTTAATGTCAACAAAACATGCATGGGATTAACTTATTTCTAATTTTCTGTTATATCATGGTACTCATTCTTGAGGTTGTCGAATAAAGCAATATAAGATAATTAATCATCATGAGTAAGAGGTGTAGAAAATAATGAGGCAAGCGACCTGTAACAAATCATCAGAGGGCAACTGTTGTGGCGACCCCTACCCCACCATTTATGGAATCTGAAATATCTTCGTGTATTGATGCCTTGCAACTAGCTGCATGAGAGTCTAATGACCTAAGCACGTAAATATCATCCTCAGATGCTGATTTACTGTTCCTCGTAATGTCGTTTGCAAACAATTGCTTATGCTTTTCAATCAGTGAAAGTGCCTTCCAAGATGCAAAGGTTTCATGACTCTCGCTGGTTGAGTAGTACCAGATAGAAAAAGCAAATGCTCAACTCATGACAAAAGGCTAACAATCTAGCTTTTATCTACTTTTCCAACAGTAAATATTAATATGATATCAAGCACAACAAGAAGAAGGAAGATAATAAGGAGATACCATGATTATTGCTCTAGAACAAATAAAGAATCTTTCACCCAAAAAGGATCTAGAGGCAAACTTGGAGGAGATACACTGCAGGTTATTCCAGGTTCTATGCGTGCCTATTCAAACATCTCCCTAAGTACATTATGTTGTCTTTTATAGAAATGGATGCTGCATAAGGCATTCTTCGGCGAACTATTTGGATCCGAGGACATTAAAGAAGAAAGGAGTTATAAACCAAATTAGCTTCTCTTAAGATTAAAATAAGTTCAACAATGATCAATCCTACAGGGTCTAAACATGCATTGCATATGGCTCCTTTAAGCTCTATATTTTGAATGTTTTCTCCCGTCTTCTTTCTCTCTAACATTATGAAGCCTTCTAGGAGAGCATTGAATGCCCTATCCTGTACTTTTTGAAGAGAGACAACCGCATGTGCTGTTGAGAATAAAGTGCCATCGGCAGCCCTTTGGCTGTTGCAGAAATAAATTCCACTGAATAGTTGTTCTCATATGATGGAAATTGATGGTAAAATGTTACCTTCTCTATCAGCATAGGGGCATAAGCACAATTCAAGTTCCACAGCTCACTTGATTCGTTGCTGCGAGTTGAAGATGCAGAACTGGCACTCACAATGTCTTCTAAAAATGATATCCTAGCATAACATGAATTCAAACAGACTGATGGCCCATCTTGCATAAGTTTTTGCACAATAACCAGACTCTTCAGTGAAATCACAGGGCTAGAAAGATACAACCCTTTTTCAAGAAGTTGAATATCTGAATATAACAGGCCACGTATTCATAGCTGGGTTTTAGAAGAAAATTTTGGGTAAGCATGCAATTCACATCCCGTCAATGTACTACCACCATTATGGTTCCAGGAGGACAAGACAAGACGACGTAGATGCTTAGGCTGGGGTGGACACACTTCCTTGTGAGTGGTCTTTGCTAACAATGTTCTCTTCCTATACCAATCCTTCAGTCTTGGTAGAACTCCAAAATGTGAAACTGTGTCTTCATGTTTAGGATATTCAGCATCCTTTCCAGAAAACTTTCTCCTTATTTCCTTGCAAAACTCATTAGTATCTGAATTCGAATGGAGGAGAGAAACTGGATCTCAAGCATTTCCTCATTTTCCATGCCTTGTAATTGTATAACGACGCTTCTCTTTTAACAAACTTGTCCATCCTTCTTTTTCTTCCTCCTCACAAGGTTTTATTTTTGTATATGAGCCATCATCCATAGGCCTTCTATCATAACCATGCACACATGGACAGGCTATTAGTGAGGATCAAATCAAAGAAAATTATGTAACCAAATCAAAGAACATTGTAAAATGTTGTGGTGCACAAACATGCATTGATTCAAACAACTGCAGCTCAAGGCCAACTCTGTCTACAGATGCACAGGATTAGAATGATTTAGAGCCTCAATATACTAAAAAAAAAAAAGAAAACAAATGAAAGCTCTCAACATGAATAATCTTACAGAAATGCAAAAGCTCACCTTTCACATAAAGAATGTACATAGAAATCCAGCACACATAAGGAAGCTATCTCCACCATGGCGCCATTTTCTTTCCTAATAAACAAATTTTTGAGCCCTACTTTTAGAATCCCCTTCATCACGACAGTATCCTTCCCAGCAGGGTTGCTCATGGTGGAAAGATAAATGCGATGTAATCCAGGACGAATAAGTTCATAGTTGGTAATAGATACTCGCAATTTTCGTGCAGTAGCAGGCTTCAACATTATGGCGAGTGTCAATTTCTTGTTCTAAAAATTTCAAATTCAAATAAGGTTTATGGCTTACCAATCTTTTCTGCATCCCGCATTGTAATGCGAGGGCAGTTGCTACTTCACAGCCGGGAAACTGAGCACTAAGCATCCATATTCAGCTGGCAACAATGGCGTGGCGGTGCCGGTTAGCCGGTTTGCACAGCGGCCGCCGAGCAACACTAGCGACCGCCAGTTTACAGGAAACAGTAAGTTTGGAGCAGTTTTCGGCATATTCTTAGAATATTTCGGAAACCCACACGAGCAAGGGTTTGCCCCCCTAGGGACAACCCAAAAACCCTCTTACAAACATATTTTTGATTAAATCTTTTTCCCTTCAACCAAAATTTTAGAAAAAGTATTTAACAACGTAATCAATTTTTATCTACAAAAAGTTCCCAAAATTTACAAAATTTTGTACTTAATGGGGGTTCCCCCTGAATTGCTAGCATATTCTAAAAATGTGACATTTTTGTTTTGTGGAGTGTCGATATATTGAGTTAGTACCAATTTTGTTGATATTGCAATAGATGTAAAAATCCTTAATCTTAAGGCCAAACTACAAAAATGCCCCTACAAGTCTTAGACTCGTAACGGGTGCCTGGCGTTGCTATACATAATTAGGGGTGTATGTTTTTGGGTTGCCCCCAGAGAAAAAAATAAGGAACTATTATATCCAAAGTGGTGAAATAGACTTGGCTAAAGCATGCCAAAACTTGAGGCGAAAGTTTTTAAGGTTTAGCTAAACTTTCCAAATTTTGCCACTCTTTCTTATATTTGACTAAACTGTTATCTAAAAATTAAAATATCTTCTATCACTTGGTTACTTTGCATTAATTCAAGACCTAAATGTAACCAACCATAATAGATATTAAGGTTATAGGATACGTTGGCTAAAGTACGCCAAAATTTGACATGAAAGCTTCTAAGTTTTGGCTAAACTTTCAAATTTTTACCACTTATACCTTCTTGCGGTTAGCTAAAGTTGGACAAAATGGAGGTGGTGCGTGAAATAGACTTGGCTGATATTTTCTTTTTTTTTTTGGCCCAAAAAGGCCCACAGTTAGCCGATTTGTTTCAAAAAAAGAGCAAAATTTCGCCATTTGGCTAAGATTAGCCACTATTTTTTTCCCTGGTTGCCCCTAGGGGGCAAACCCTCGTTTATATGGGTTTTTGACATATCCTGGATATATACTGGAATATACCTAGGATATCTTTGGTGATCGCACTCAAACCCATTGTCCCCTCAGAACCGAGTCACCGCCTTTCTCGATTGCGGATGCTCCAACCTGGATTAACCGATGGCGTATCAAAGCTCAAATTTGATGAATATTTGTGTCGGATTGCCTGGACGGAATTGAAGCCTCATTTGACACAGCCATGGCTTAAAATCCGAAGCTGGAGTTTCTTGTGTATCGATCCTGCTTTCCGACATGCGATCCTGCTTTCCGACATGCATTCCGGCATGCCTTACGCCATGCAGTAACCCTTCCCCTTTGTTTCTTCCGCCTTATTTGATGTGCCGGACCCCATCGCCCATAAATAGCCCTGGTATTTTATCTGGAATGGTAAACCACAGTTAGAAACAAGGCGAAAGGGGGCTTTAGCAAGATCAGCATCTTTGCGCTTATCTTTCATGTCGGAAAGCCTGGCCGAAAAGGAAGTTTTAGCTAAATCTTTGCTTAGTTTGTGGATCGGCCGCGACCATTGCCTCCGAATCCGAAGTTTTCCCGTGCAAAGCGTCCCCCACCGTAAACGTCTTAAGGATCTTCTCCATTTTTGCTTCGTTTTCCGACGCCTGTTCACATTCAAAACATTCACAGACATACGTTTTGATTTGATCATATCTTTTCATAAGGCTTTCAGAATCATGATCATACCGGTTGTATCACCTCCGGTATTTTGCTTGCCATAGCAATACCATAGCAAGCGCCGGATCCCTTAGCTCTACATTAAACATACCGGATATGAAGATCTTGATTTATAGGCATGCAAAGTGCCGAAACGGGCATGCAATAATCGGCACATGCAGCTGCATGGAGCGGAATAACAGTTGGAGATAGCGCCATAGCCATAACTTCAGAGTCTCTCTGTGCCGGAATAAAGTTACTGCAAAGTTTTCTTCAGAGATTCACATGCAACAAAATCGGTGAAGAATCAATTTACCGTATTCGAAAGCTCCGATCTTTAGCGCCCAGATCTTATCTCCTCTCTCCATTGAAAATCTAAGTCGAACTTGATTTCTCTGATTTATAGGGAAACAGATATGCATGCAAGACGCCGGAATGCGCATGCAAAGACATACAAAGGCATGCAAAATCTGAATCGGGCATCAGCAGCTTGAATGGCATGCGGTTATATGGAGCCTTGTGCTATTCTCGCCGCCCGAATACCACAAGGCTCCATGCAACTGCATGCCATTCAAGCGTTGCATGCCTGATTCTGTATTTTGCATGCCAAAGCTTCATACATGAAGGCACCGGAATGGGAAAAGTTGCCATGGCTATGGCGTTAAAATTTTTTCGTAAGACCACCGCTCTAAACTTTCCCAAATTGTCCGAATTAAGACAATCACCGATCCGTTATTCGCCGGGCCTAGATCCGTCGATTCTGCCTCCAACTTTTTATTTTGTATGGCGGTTAGTAGGTGGAATCATTACCCACGCGCTTACCTTCCCCCGCATTTTTACCGTTGAAGCCTTACTTCCCGTCTTTTGTGTTGTTCACTCTTTAAAGTAAGTTTCCCCTACAAACAAGGTTAGGTTTCCACCATAGCTGCTTTTTTCGCCTTGGGGGTGTTGGACACGTATTCTCTATTAGATTATATTTTCTATAATATTGAATGTTCTGGTGGTCTGCAAACATAACTAATAAACATTTCATTTTATTTCTCACCAAAATTTATCTTTAGCTTAAGCCAACAACCATAAGGACAAGTTTGATATAGGCCCCTTCACCCTCAAGAAACTGGAGGGCAACCCTCCGTGCGCAGCACCTTGTTTTTCTGGCTTCAATAAGAGTGAGGTGGTGGACTTGGTACCCTCTTCTCGAATTTAGTATGCTCGGCATATCAATGTATAAATAACAAAAGCTATATTGTTGACTTTCCCCATAAATGTTCTTGCATAAGATGGAATACAATTATGCATCATGTGACTTTGTGGATGTTTGACTACATTCTAATACGACAATATTGGCATTGGATATAGTGCAAATTACTCGTATATTGACATGTTTTTTATTGCTTGTAGGCATGATTTTTATTGCTTGTAGGTTAGTAATGTTTCTATTCTATTCTATAGCCTCAGAATGGGCCTAAAAAATTGGGCTTCAGAAAGAAAAAAGAAAATTGGGCCCCAGAATTTAATGAGATTGAATTGAAGAAGATATCATAATGCGTCAAAAAGATATCAGAATAGAAGATGTTAGATGTCATATGAGGATTTGGTCAGCTGACATACGAGTTAATAATTGGGCTCCACAGTTATGCTTCAGAATAGGGAAAACATAAGACGGACTGTGTTGTTCATGCATAGAAGAATTAAACATGGGTACACACTTAAACGGTGATATAGCTCTTCCTTTTATTCTTCTTTCTCTAGCCTTGCTTTTTCTTTCAATAAAATTATTTGCTCCCAAAAGCAATCAGAATCTTCCACCAAGTCCTCCAGGATTGCCCATAATAGGGCACTTGCACTTGCTGAGCAAATTTATTTATCGTGATTTGGATCGTATTTCCAAAAAATATGGGCCAGTTGTGCTGCTGAGAATGGGGATGCACTCGACGTTGGTGGTTTCTTCGCCAGAGATGGCGAAAGAATTTCTAAAGGGGAATGACCATAATTTTCCATCTAGACCCAGTACTTTGGGTACAAGGGAGTTGGCCTATGATCAGAAGAGCTTGATCTTCGTAAGCTATGGTGAATATTGGAAGCGAATGAGAAGATTTCTGAGCTTAGAGCTCCTCTCTTCCCAAAAGGTGGAGGAAAGCCGCGCTATCAGAGCAGCCGCCATATCTGATATGATCAAACTTATCGAATCTGAAGCAAGGGCGGGCAAAGACATTAATATGTCTAACATGGTAAACATTCTGAATTTTAATTTTATCAGCATGATGATCTTGGGAAAGGATTTGCCGAAAGAGAAAGCCCTCCAGATTAGAAATACCATTACTGAAGGGGCACTTTTATTTGGAACTCTTGTTCCTGGAGATTTCATTCCTCTACTTTGGTGGACCGATATATTTCAAGGATACAAGTCCAAAATGAGGAAGGTACATGTAAAGCTGGATCAATTTCTAAGTAACATACTTGAGGAGCACCGGCTCCAAAATACAGAGACAAATAAGATGCAACAGAGTAGTAATTTTATTGATGCAGTAACCCGCCATAATCTGGAACATGATGAGGTCAAAGCCATTATTCAGGTAACAAGCTAAGATTGGCAAAAGAGTACCATCAAATTTTATATAAAGTCTAGTAGAATATCCTGGTTAACATGATTTTAATGCTAATAAAAAGCATATTCTTCTAATGCTAATGATTCAGTTGCTGTTCAGGATGTTTTTGCAGCAGGAACAGAATCGACTTCAAGCACTCTACAATGGGCACTTTCAGAGCTACTTCTGAATCCATCTATATTAAAGAAAGCACAAGAAGAAATAGATAAAACAATAGGCATAAATGGGGTGCTAGATGAATCAATCATAAATGATCTGAAATATCTGAAAGCAATTCTGAAGGAGACATTGAGACTACATTCAACAGTACCACTTTTACTACCACATGTGTCTGTAGAAGATTGTATTGTGGCTGGCTACTACATTCCCAAGGGAACTAGGTTGCTGGTGAATGTTTGGGCAATCGGACGAGATCCACAAGTATGGGAAAGGCCGCTGGAGTTTAATCCTGAAAGGTTTATGGAGAGCACCATCGATGTTAAAGGTCAGGATTTTAGCTTGCTGCCATTTGGCTCAGGCAAAAGGATCTGTCTCGGTAGTGTTTTGGCTATGCGAACAATGGAAATTACTCTTGCACATCTGCTCCATGCCTTTGATTGGGATCTGCCAAGAAATAGCAAGTTTGATATGGAGGTAAAAGGTGGGCTGGTTTTGGGCAGGGCGAATCCTCTCTTTGCAGTTGCCTCTCCCAGGCATCGTTAAGTTTCTGGGGATAATAACATCAGATGAGTAAAGAGCTGAAGTTCGACCTGTGTAAATGGAGTCCCTGATTATGTTATATCTTGGCATTGAAGGTATGCACTATTATGTCCGTTTCTGAGATCAATATACATAACATGCATTACAGCTACTTACATAAGAAATAAAATACATAGCTCCCTATTGCTCAAGTGGAATCCTGTTATATTCAGTCATCTGTTGGATTCTAAATGCCGTAAATTTATTGAGTATTGACCTATTGTCTTGCCAAAAAGATAATATGCTTATTATACAAGCCTCAAATTCATTCAGCCAAATGGGATAATTCTATTACAGATGAGAACTCACCAAAAAGCTACCTAATTTTTTACATTTTAATAGCGTCTCTATGCTGTATTGTCTTTGCACAAGGAGTTCCCTCAGTTAACCCTGGTAGTTGGCCTAGACGCTTGTTGATATAGAATTAGATAAGCTGGAGGGTAGAGCAGAGACAGATGATTAGGATTGCTGAATAAAACATTTGGATTTGCGTATGTCGGCAGTTAAGATCCGAATCAAGCCTTGCTTTTTATAATTGGCCTTGCAATGCCAAAGTTGCTGAAGGTCGTACTCTAAAAATGTCAGACAAGCCTATTTTTTTCCCAAAAGGAGAGCTTTTGTCACAATTAGATTTATCTAGACACTGTATATAGTAGAGATAACATTGTTTTTATGGGCATTAGTTCTGTACAGCTTGCAGCTTCCATCCAAAGGATGGATAAAGGGATAGCAATGCACAGATAATGCTCTGCCAGTACACGATTTGGAAGGAGGTCGATCATCTTCTCATCATTGCCATAATAGATTGCAGGGGCAAAATCCTGGGAATGAAAAAATTGGAAAACTGGTCCATATGATAAATACATTTGCTCAGTAGGTGCAAGTGACCTATTATGGGCAATCCTGGAGGACCTGGTGGAAGATTCTGATTGCTTTTGGGAGCAAATAGTTTGATTGAAAGAAAAAGCAAGGCTAGGCAAAGAAGAGTAAAAGGAAAAGCCATATTACCGTTTAAGTGTATACCCACAGTTAGTTTTTCTATGCATAAAGAACACAGTCCATCTTATATCTTCTTCTGTTCTGAAGCATAACTCTGGGGCCCAATTGTTAAGTAGTCTATCAGCTGACCAAATTCTCACACGGCATCTAAGATCTACTTCTATTCTGATATCTGTTTGATGTGTTCTGATATCTTCTTTAATTCAATTGCATTAAATTCTGGGGCCCAATTTTCTTTTTTCTTTTCTCTGGGGCCCAATTTTTAATTTTTGTGAAGCATATCTTCAGGTAGTTCTCTGTTGACCAGCTTCTTCTGATAGAAGATTCGTGAGCATATACAAATACAGTTTTACTGACTATATATGTGTTGTCTAGCCTACAATATCTAGATCATTTAGGCATCGAGATGAGCTGCATTCAACAAAAGCATTGCATGAATTACCTGGGCACTACCCAAATCCTGATTCCTCCCCTTCATTCTTTTGTGCCTCTCAAATTCCATCCAAATCATGATTCGATCAAACTAAAAGCAGATTCTTGGGTCCTCTCTAAATTCAATCTAAGTTCAAATCACCAAAGGGAGCTTCTTCTGCAATCTGATTTTCCACTTTTGGCCTCTACAAGCAATGCAAACGGGGAAGAATCCCGAGTTCTGTGCATCGCTAAATTTCTAGCTTGGTCATTTGCCTTCGACAGCATTAACGACAATCCAATCAATGGCATGGGAAGCAATTTGTTGGCTGCTGAACATCTCATTCAAGCTCTGATGCATGCTCTTGAATCAAAGGAATGTGATGATGCCGTGGCGCAACAATATAGATCAGTCGCTGTAGCATTAGATTGGTGGGCTCAAATGCATCCAGATATGGCTCCAACACAACAATCACGATTTCTAGAATCCATAAGGGATTGTCTGGATGCGTTTAAATCCCAAATCTCTTGCCGAGAAACAGGTACTCTTCCAGATGTTCAAACCTACATTCTGATGCGCCGCAAGGCTTCAGCTCTGTTAATTATGTTCATCCTACTCGAGTATGCCCTCGGAATCGAGCTCGATGCGGAGGTGCTATCTCATGAGCTCATCCTTCAATTGCAGGATGCTGTTACAGATCATGTTTCGTGGGTTAATGATCTGCTATCGTTAAAAGTAGAGTATGCTCAAGGAGATTATCATAATCTTCCTTCCGTCATGTGCTTCCACAGATCAGACCCTGACATGCAAAGCTGTGTTGAGACAGTGTGCAGGATGATTAAGGAGAGGGAGAATGACTGTATCAGGCTTATGAACGAAATTAAAAGCTCAACATTGATGGAAAGACATGGATTGGAAAGCTATGTTGTTGGCTTGGCCAATTGGATATCAGGAAACCTTCATTGGTCCTATCTCACTGCTCGATACCATGGCCTCCATCAACATCCCATCGCCAGAGATGCTTACCTTCATGTTCTTCTTCAAGGTCCCAATTCACAGTGCTTAAACGAGGAACTTGTTCTTCTTAGCTAGCATTTTTAACGAGGCTAAAAATAGCAAAAATAGTTTATCTCAATTCAATTCAATTCCAGTCTAATGTTAACAATATTTTTTTTGGTTTTTCAATGGTAAAATGTTTGGACCTGTGTACTGCTCTCATTGTACACTCTCAACATCCCTATTACTGCCACGGCTTTTCCTTCAAAAACCTTCGGGGTGGGAGTTTCATAATAATCATAGCAGTAATATGTTTGATGTATTCCTTGTTTAGGTCCCATAGGCCAATTGATCTTCGCGGACGATAAAAATCAATTCAATTCAACTCTATTCTATAAAACATATTGCAAAAATTTCCACACAGTTTTGACAATAAGTGGTACTATCTTGCGGTTGTGAGTTTTTCCTTCTTTTAGTGACGAAATCAAAGTCCTTCTTAAGTATTTGATGATATTATAGGATGTAAAGGCATAACTTACCCGATTTTCCAGTTAGATTTACTTATAGTTTCTCCCACATCTGATAGATCCCACTTCATAATAGCCATATAGAATTTTAATTTAACAAGATATTGCTTTAGCGATATTGAAATTAGCCAACTCAATATTAATCACAGGCACAACATGAGTAGCATAGTGCCATTTTACACTATCCATGAAGAAAAAAAATTCTTTTACGTATAATAACTTGTTGAAAGCTTCAAGAGTAAACCAATCTGATAAATTCTCTCTTACAAATCTAAAGTTATTTTCAATGCATTATAGATCCATAGACCATTAAATTGTTTTTTCTAGTGCGTACAGATGCCGCAATAAGAGTTCCTTTGCATTTTAGTCACGCATGCTTCATTGTATGTGCGCATAGAGTGAATGCATTTAGTTATACAAAAACTTCAAGCCTTAAATATCTCTAATAGTCCAAGCATGCCTCATTATATGTGCATGTACACTGGATATATTTTAGTTATAAACAAAATTCAAGCCTTAAAAATACCTATTGCATGGGCATGCATTTTAGTAAATACACAAACTTCAAATTGTAGAGCATTTGTACTATTGTTTTGTACTATTGCAACCAGCAATATTAAAGTTGGAAGGGGAAACTTTCGAGAGCGGGAAGTTTCAGGAAGAAACTTCCTGGCGGCGGAAAATAACTTGGCGGCCAAGAGCGGCGTCGGCCGCCATGCAATTAAAAGTTCTTCTGAAAAGATGGCTTTCCTTTTGCATTTTAGAAAGTTTCCGCATTACCCTTCATCACATGCCGATTACCCCATCCATCTTTTTCTTGCCTTTTTCTTCAATCTAACCATGCATTGATCTTGACAAAAATTTTAGAAGCACCGGACTTTTAGATCGACTTAACATCTAAGCTCCATTTGGAGCCATTTCGAACTTCAATTTAGTGGGTTTTATGAGCATTTTTTGAAGGACTTTATCAAAAGGCATGAGCATAGCAATCTGAATGCTCTTCTGTCTGAGACCCCTTCCGTGAGGCAATCTAAATACTCTTCTGCTCTTTTGTCTGAATGCTCTTCACACCAAGACATAATTTTTTAATCTTAGAATATGTTCTCTTCTGAAATGATCTTGTTCTCTAACTTTTTTGTTGGTGGCCAAACCGCCTAGTAGTAAACCACCAAAACTGGAGACCCGAAAGTTACCTAAAATAAACAGGACCTGAAATCTAAGGTAATCGGCAAGTGATGAAGGTTACGGTCAGCTCAATAGGAGTCAGAGACACGACATTAATAGCAGAGTGCCATTTTACACAACCCATCTTGGGATTATTTTTTGATGTAAAATCCAAGAGTTATTTTCATGCACTATACATCTAGAGACAATTAAAATGATTGTCCTATTGCGTAAAGATGGCGCAATAAGAGGTCCTCTGCATTTTAGTCAAGCATGCCTCATTATATAATTATATGCACAAGTAGAGTGGATGTATTGTAGTTAGACACAAACTTCAAACTATATAAGACAACGACCGTTGCGTTGTCTTCATGCCGAAGGTATCAATTTCATTCATGTGGAATATGCATTGTCATCAATTGGACAAAAAATTTTACTTTGTGTATGGGGAGACTCTAATTAGATTAAGTACAAAGATTTATAAGTATTCTCCACTTGTCTTATCAACTCACCTTTTTCATTTATTGCATAGTGTATTGCCTTCACCTTTTTATTTGTTGCATAGTCTATTGTCTTGTATAGGGTGGGGCAAGTTCTACCTCTTGGACTAGCACCTCCGGACATTTTGGAGAAAGGTCATGCACAAACCGCTGTAGCCCATAGGAAATATCAGCCTTGACCGGTGGGTGCAGTATTTGCGCGAGCACGATGATCCTCTTGGGGTCCGAGCTGAGGCACCCCCATAGACAGGCCCGATATTGGATCTCAGTTCAATTCATTTTGTCTCAATTGAAATAGTTCATCTCAATTCAATTCAGTTCTAATGTTAACAATAATTTTCTTGTTTCTTCAATAATAAATGTTTAGACCTTATGTTCTATAAAACATAATGCAAGAATTTCCATGCAGTTTTGCCAATGAGTGATACTATCTTGCATTTGTGAGTTTTTCCTTATTTTAGTGGCAAGGTCAAACTCCTTCTTAAGTATTTGATGATCCTAGGGAATGTATAGGGAGAATTTATCCAATTTGCTAATTAGATCTACCTACAGTTTCTCCTCTAATAGATCCCACTTCATAATAATAACCATATAGAATTTAAAAAGACATTGTTTTAGCAATATTAAAATTAGCCAGCTCAATAGTAGTCATAGGCACAACATTAACAGCACAGTGCCATTTTACACTATCCATCTATCAATTTTTTTCTATATATAATAACTTGTTGAAAGCTCCAAGAGTAAAACGATGATAAATTATTATCTCTTACGAATGTAGAGTTGTTTTCAAGTGCATTATAGATCTAGAGATCATTAGATTGGTTTTGGGTTGCCTCTAGGGGGGCAAACCTTGGTCCATGTGGGTTTTTGGTATATTCCTTGAATATGCTGGTATATGCTTGAGATATTCCAAAAACTGCTCCAAACCCACTAGCGCCCTTAAACTGTCGGTCACCCTAGTTCATGTGCGAGGCTTTTTGCTTCTCTTCCTACTAGGTGGCCAGGAACAAAATTCATTGTAGGCTAGATGGCTTCAGTCTCTATTTGGTTTGGCCCAGTTTGAGGGCGGCCCGATGTAGGCCCAGCTAACCAGCCCATATCCGAGGAAGCTATGGAGGTCAATGCATGCATCATGGAGATCACACCGTGTTATGGCTTAGATTATGGCAATTCTTGGCTAGATTTATAGCTAACAAGGTTCTTGGCCGGGAGCCCGGGTTTTGGTTTATGTGTCTTTCTTCTAGAAAGCAAAATAGGGCAGAGATGCAAGTATGTTTCAAGGTGTTTGGAGCTCGGTGATGCATTAGTGGGTGCGTCCCAGGACCCAATGGAAGCGTGGTGGGCATTAGTTGTAATTTTCCGTCATTACTTTCAAAAGAAGAAGGATGAAACGGATATTGTTCGCATTGATTTTGAGTTACGAAATTGTGCCAAGCACTTTATCAGAAGGCAAGAATCTTCACCACTGGATTGTGGCAAATGGGCTAGAAACAAATTTGTTTCTTTCAAACTTGCTTATCAGAATGTATGTCAAATGTGGAGCTCTCCATGATGCTAGAGTTGTTTTTAATAACATGGATAAACATAATTCCTATTCTTGGAACATTACGATTGCATCTTAAGCTCAACAGGGATGGTTCAAAGAAATTGAGGAATCATTCCATTGTATTCCCTGTAAAAGTTTGCTATCAGCTACCACTATGATTTCGGTTTATTGTCAACAAGGTCGGCGAGAACAGGCTTTTAATCTGTTTATTCAAATCCCACAGAGTTAGATGCAGTTGCATGGAATGCATTGATATCCGGCCATGTCCAACAGGGGAAGTTGAAGGAAGCTCTTGACACTTTTAGAAAAATGCCTCAAAGAAATGCAGTCTCTTGGAATACCATGATTAATGGTTATGCTCAACATGGTCACTTTGGGTAGGCAATGGATTTACTCAACAAGACACCTTTTCGAAATGTAGCTTCATGGAATGCGTTGATCTCAGCATATGCTTAGCACCTAGGGCTGTTGGACTCTTTTGTCAAATGCCCAGCCGAGATATTGTCTCATGGACTGCTATCGTTTCAGGCCGTGGAATGCTTTATTATCAAGTTATGCTTAGGCGAGGGCACCTAAAAGAGGTCATTGCCTTCTTTGATATAATGCCACAAAGGACATCACTTCCTGGAATTCTTTAATTGCAGGTCATCTTGAATGCCAACACTTTGCAAAGGCTTTTAATTCATGTCAAAAAATGCCCCAGAGGAATTTGATCTCATGGAACATTATGCTAGCTAGTTATGCTCAAAATGGGTACATCGAGGAAGCTTCTAAAGCATTTGACACAATGCCACAATGGGACATCTCCGTTTGGAATGCGATTATTGTAGGCTTTACTCGTCAAGGACGCATTGCTAAAACACTCCAACTTTTTCAAGGTATGATGCTCGAACCTGAAACTAGATAGTCTAATCTTCATTAGCATTCTTGATGCATGTGCAGATCAAATGTCCATGGTAAATGGTAAGTGATTGCATGCAAATATTTTGAACCATGTGTCTAAAAAAATATTATATTGTCAATAATGCTATTCTGAATATGTATGTCCTCCGGCGGCCTTCAACTCGCTTGTAAATCCATGCCCATCCATAGCAATGGCGGAAGCAACCTTGAGGACATAAAGCGAAAGGTGGAGGTCTACTTGCCTTGCCCAGAAGCTAGAGGGCCAACAGGCTATTGTAGTACAAGCTGGGTTGTATTCTGCAGGTTGTGGATCAGGGCTTAGCGGAGAAACACTTACGGAAAATGGGCATCATTGGATTGGCATTGATATCTATTTACTCACTAAGGATCCCTTCAAACAATGGGTTTATTTTATAGTATTAAAATTTCTACCCAAACCAGCATTTCTATTAGGCACGGGGTAGATTCTAGAGAAAAAGCTAAACTCATATCTATAGATACTTGCATGCTACATGAGACGGACGGGCGACAGACGGGGGAGACGGACGGACGGGGTTTTGGGGAGCATAGCGATGACCAGATAAGTGTACCACCCGGAAATTAGATAAAGGTTCATAGTGCATTAGTATTCTTTATCTATAAAAGATTAGATTAAGAATATGTAGCATAATAACAGGGGGTTACTTTTAGATTTTTATACGCTTTTTCACATGGTTTTTCTATGATTTCGTTGTTGTATTCGTTGAGGTGTACTAAATAGTATTTCTAGAGTGCACCTTTTATGGGCCGTTGATTTTCGTTGGTTGGAACAATCCGAGGGTTGTTGTCTTTCTCTGCATGTGTTTGTGCATGAACACTACGCATGTGTATGCATGTGCATGTGTATTGTGCATGTGCAAGTGCAAGTGCATGTGCATGTGTGCATGTGTGTGCATGTGTGCATATGCATGTGTACTTGCCCTCTTGGATTCTTATTGCGGGTGGATTTTACTACCACGAGATGGATTTTTTTGCTCACACTTAGAAAGGTATTTATTTTTAATGTTTCTTGATTAGCATAATGTTTTTTTTACGAGATATTGGTTTCGATTCTACAATGTAGTCTTTGCAAAACCCCTTTTTGTTTCCTTCCTAAGATTTCTTTGCCGATTCAAGTTTAGGCCCTCTGTTTGCTTCCAACTCTTGGATATTCACGGTGCCGGATTGTTCATAGCACCCGACCTTTAGCTTCAATCAACAAGCGGTTCTTATGCACACAACAATTGGATTATTCCACGCCCTTTTCCATGTCCGCGGAATCCAGGTCAAATAGTGGCCACAAGAATGCATTTACATTGTAGGTTTGGAACTTTAATCGAACCATAAGGTGAATCATGCATTACCTTTAAGCTAGAGATGGAGCATTCAAAATCATATGGATTGATAAACAATGGTGTCATTGTGAAAGAGAAATAGTTGTAGCGGAAGTAACAATATGTAGTATAATAACAGGGGGTTTTGTGTTGCAAATTTTATGACTTTCGAATAATGGGATCAATTTGCTCTATCTTTATGGTAACTTTTACTTATGTTTTATTTGTTTTATTGTCATCAAATTCAAAAGCTACAATTGATGAAAGCCTCAAATGAATTCTAGTTTTTTACGGTTTGAATTCTAAAATTTTTTTTTTGTCACACCTGGGAGGGAGGAGGAAGGGGGGGGGGGCTAAGGCCCAGAAGAACAAAAAAAAATTTTTGCAACACAAACCATTAACATCCAACATGTAAAAATTAAATCCCCAACACATAACAACCAACACATAACAACTATTGACATTAACAACCAACACATAACTACCATTGACATTAATTAACACAACCATTGGGTCCAACACATTTAAATTAAAATCCCCTTAAACCCCCTTTGGTTTGGGTGCATATTCACACGGGGTGGCGTAGGGGCGAGAGCCCTCATAATTGTATTTTGCCGCGTCACGAAAACAACATCATATAGTATTAAAAAGCTTGAAATCTTATAGTATTTTTGCGAATCTTGTTATCTGATATAGCAAATTACGTACTTGCATACCCACAAACGAGGAACTTTACGTGCGGTATAGATTAAGGAATAAGGGGTGAATATGCCTATCCAACGACTCTCGTTGCGGAGTTGCCGTATTTACGCTCCAAAGGCGTTAGGAGATATAACAAGAACGCGGATTAAGCGAGCCTAACCATAGCAATGAGTGCTAGATCTTAGTAAATGAAGATGGTAAACGGGTAGGATAGCGAGGGGTGTGGAAAATGATCAGCGTGAACTAGTATAAGTGTAGCGTATAGAAATATGAAGACCCACGGATCAAGATTCCAAACTCCGTGATGGGCGGTTCCGAATTTCAAAATTTGAGCCGTTGAAGAAAGCAGTAGGTATGTCGGTAGGTATGAGTAAGACATAGTAAAATACCATAAAATAAATAAAACAAAATAAAATGAAATAAAACTTTGAGAACCGGTAAAATTTGGAAACTAATTTGGAGAATAATTAGGCTAAAACAGGTAGGATAATAAAATAGAACACCGGTGAGGACCCAGCGGGACACGTGGCGGGGTCCGGAAGAAGGAAGAAAAAACGTATGGACAATAGTTAAAATATGTAAACATATATAAAATATAAAGCTGTAGGAATTAAGCGTATATAAGTAAGTAAAAGCGTGGACGGATAATAATAATCATGACAATTCTACGGTAGCCATAATAATGAAATGCAAAGGAAATATGAGAAGGTACACATGGCGTATACGGGTCAAGGATATGCGGCGGGATTAGCGTAGCGAAAACCCTGACAGGATAGGACAAGGCGAAGCGTTTAAGATGTGGCCGGAATTAATAAAGCGGGGAAAAGTAGACAACTTTCGTAAACCCTAAACTACCCTAACATCTATATAACGGTGAGGGACGAAGGAAAAGTGAGTGTGAAGATCGTCTCGGGCAGCCTTGCGTGCTTCAGCCTCTCGATTGTTCCAAATGCCTTAGTGATTGGAATCGAGAATTAGGCCCTAACGAGGGGGAGCGCCACCAAAAATCTCAGCCTCCGGCCCAGATCCCAGCTCTGAAGCAAAAGGATGGACAAGAGTAAGGACAAGGGTAAGAAAGTTTTGATTGATGTATGCGGGGAGGAAAAGGTCGAAAAGGTCGGCAAGAAGCGCCCAAGCTCTGGCGCTCCAGGCAACCTCACGGTGCCTTTCAACCCGGATTTAGAAGAGCTCAATCCTTGGTGCATCTGCTTTGACGGCTGTAGGTGCTTAAGCAGAGGTCTACCATCATGCATCGATTCTGGCCCGCGTTCATTGCTTATCTTTGTGACGAATTCATCATGCACACAGTCCATGCGAGATAGTGGTTATACTCTAGGAATCTTTGGAAGTTCTCCGGGTATTGGGCGACAAGAAAAACAACGTAAAGCGCCAAGACATAGATCGAACCATGCAATGCTTCCAGCAGTTACAGGTCCAAGCTGCTATACAAAGGTGCTCTAATTTCCAACACAATCTGCTGATATGTGATGCCGGGAAAGTCTGTATCTACTGCTGTGAAAAAAACCCCGTTGATTTTCTGTGCCGGGCGTACATAGTGAGAAATCTGGAAAAGGTCCGGAAGATCGGGGGCCGATCTTGGAAAAAGAAACCCAAGAATTAGTCTTTCCTCCCAAGAAATAGGGATGCATGTCGGGGTTTTGGTCCTACCTTTTCTTTCTATTTTTGTTTTAATCTATAGTGTCTCGTTATGTCTGTTTTTTGTTTAAGATAAACCAAGATCGGTCAGATTATCTAGAGCCCGACGACATTAGAGGGCGGGAGGCCGCCAAAAATATATATATATAATAGATAATTCCGATCGAGAAGAGGTTCGACGGCGGTGAAAAGAAGAATGCATAGATGAAGAAAAGAAGAATTAATCATAGGTGAAGGCTGAACATGATATTAATGTAGTGGTGTTAATGTAATGTGGTGATTATGTAATACCTCCATGGGGAAAAATTTACGAATGAAAGCGAGTTTTGAAGTAATGGTTATCAAGGGTAAAAGTAGCCTCAATAAAATCAATAAAATCAAATGAATCTAAAGTAATATATATTCTTGATAAATTAGCTTCAAGGTGCAGACTCTAAAAATCGCCCCAATGATGAAATGATCACGATCCATAGCATACCACACGAAGACAAGGCAGGGATATATGGGAAGTTATAAGCAGTTCTTGGAAGGCTACTAAGGAGTTCTGGCCTGGTAAGTCCCACCAAAGGATATATATACAAGCAGGGGAAGCATTACAGGAGACACTTGCTTGATGGGCAATAGAACCTGTGAGAACACAATGGATAACATGCGAAATTAGACAAAACTGGATCATATCGTGGGAGACATCTAAAGGAGTGAGAAGGTGGCGAATCAGCAAAAAAAGGAATACAAGTGGAGGGGCAACACATATTGGACCCAGATAGGCAAGGAGCAGGAATAATTGGTCACACGGAACCGTGCAGCGTAGAAACACAAACAAAATGAGATCAGCGGGGGAACAAGCAGAGAACAGGAAACATCGAGTAAAAGGAGGGGCCGGGGGCAAGATCACGGGACAGAGGGGCTATGCCTCCGCCATTACACACCGGATAGCGAGGGCTAGACCCACCAACCGGTAATCCGGGACCACCAAAAACTCATTAAGCACTGGGGGCGGCATATGACTTATTTAGAGAGGTATGGAGAATACCTCGATTCTTGTTCTGTCGGCCTGAGTAAAAAGGTGGGCGGGGGCAAGTTCACGGGACAGCCGAGGCCAAGCCTCCGCCGTGCACCGAGGATAGCGAGGGCTAGACCCACCAAGCGGTACCCTGGACCACTAAAAAACTCATTATAATACCTTATATCTCCTTATGGGCCCGAGATACCAACGTAATTAATGCAGGCGGAATATACCCAACTAAGCGACCTCGAAAAAAAAAAAAAGGATCAACCTTGGGCAAACGACGAAAGAAGGTAAATGATAATAAAAGAGATGGGCGAAATTAATTAGGTTTTAAAATTTGAAATTCAAATCAAAGCGGTAATTACGAATAAAAATGCCGTTTAGAATTAGGAATATATAGTCATAGTGGGGGACGGCGGATAGCTTACTGATTGAGAGCCGAGCACAAAGCGCCTTTGCCTAAGAGCCACCACGTAGTCACATGTACCTGGGATTATCTTGCAAAACGAGGACCATGGCCGGCGGCACCAATGGTAGCCAGCAGAGAAGGTCGGATGTGGCAAGAGCCCCGTGAGCCAACAGGGACCTCACGGGACTTCACACGCAGATGGATAAGCGGGCTGGAATCAAAAGATCCCGAACACGGATGCACTTTAACGCTACTGGCTGAAACGTGCAACAAAGAACAAAACAGCCATCACTAGCATGGACCTGAGAGTAGGAGGGTGGAGAAGACGAATGAGGAAATGCAAGGAGGATGGGCCGAAATCCCGAAGAAGAAAAGGCAAAGATCCCGCAAAGGTTGGTTGAATTAGAAAATCAAATGTTGAGGCGGGATGCATGGGAGTCATTTGATAGGATAAAGCCACACTTAAGGGAATATGAGGAGCAAAATAAAATTAAGCATGATGTTAGGCTAATTGGGATAGCGGAGAAAGGCCTAGCGAGGATATATATCGAAAGATTCTGCGAGAAGTGTTAGAAGCGGTTGTTCAAGGAGCAGGGCCATCATCAAAGCCCCTGATCCCGATCGGGCCAATGGAGGGGAGGCCGAGACACATAAACTTGACATTAAAGGGATTTGGCTACCAAGGAAAGGATCCTACGGATGGGACCCAGATTGAGGAATGGAATCAAGGTACAGGAGTCGTGCCGGTGATCACGAGACAGTGGGGGCTGCACAGGGAGTTGGCCAAAGCGGGGATCCGAAACCAAGCGAGGGATACAAAAGCGGGGTCAAGAATGGCAAGGTCTATATACACAAGAGGGGAGAGAACAAGCGACTCAACCGCGAGGAATGGCTGGCCGAGGGTTGCGGGGGCTGCGGGGGTGCGAGGGATAGAAAAATCAACGAGAGGCGGAGAAGGAAAATATCGCCCCGATGTCCATACAACTGGAGAAACGCAGCTGGCATGGAAAGCTCTAAGAGCGAGCCGCGGTAGAAGGAACCGAATGTAGTAATAGGAAGAAAGCAAACGGGGAAACGAAGAGCGAGCAACACAAGCAAGGTTCGAGAGGGCCAACCCCGACAATGAAGACCGGGGAAGACCAAGGAGGATGGGCATTGGTACGTAAAACACGAGATACGAAGGAGCAACCTCGGGGAAAAGACGCGTTGACATTGTGGTACTGAACCGCGGGGTACCCATGGGATGATGGAGAAAGGTTAGAAGGTGCCCAAGGCGTGACATAATATGCCCGACAGAGACTTGGGGAGCATAACGTCAAAAGGCTGCCGGAGGAGGAAGGATACCAACCTGCTCACGTCTTTGGAAAGACAGGGAATTTAAAATAGGGAGGGGCGAGGTTTGGCTTGTTATATAAAAAGCAGTCGCGATTAACAATGCATGTATGTTACATTGAGATATCAATAAAAGATATATGGTTTTGAGTATCCAAATGAAAAACAAACAAGATGTGGTTCGATAATTACATATTACCCATGAGCAAAGTGATAAACTAGAACTGCTAGATCACGGGAGAGAATATAGCGAAATGGAAGGAACAAGGACCGGTGATTATAATAGGAGATCTAAATGCTAGAACCGGACAGGAACAAGCACAGTACACACCGGGATGAGATAGGGGCGAGGCGGTGTATACGATGAGGGCACGCGAGGTGTGGCGAGGGATCTGAAGATAAAGCGAGGTCAATGCTAGAGGTGAATGCTGCTGGAAGTATGCGGCAACAGGAGGGATGATTATAGCCAATGGTGTGGGAAAATGGAGGGGATCGGGGAGGCTTCCGCGAGCCAAAACACACATGGTAAGAGCATAGTGGATTATATAATTGTGAAACGAACAAGCGACAAAAAGATAGAAGGGCTGATGCTGAGGAATGGCCGACCGGGAGGAGGGAAAGCCATAGACCCGATTAAACTAACAATCCCGGGCTAGGGGAGACGCCACAAAAAGACGGCCACCGAAAGAAAGGAAGATAATAAAGGCGAGGGTGAAGATTCCGTTCCTGGGAGACACCGCGAAAACCTTCACCCAAATGATCAAGGAGGAAATGGGAGAATGGAACTGGGGAGAGCACAACGAAGTGAGAATGGAAACACCCTAAATGACATCATGGTAAGGGTAGCAACAGAGGTGTTTGGGGAAAAAGATCAAAATCGGGAAAAATAGGGCATTTAGAGCTTCAAGATGGTATGATGACGAGTGTAGGAATACAAGAGGAAAGTAAGAAAACATAGGGGAAAGGAGACATCTCCCAGAAGAAAGGGCTAAAATACATAAGATTACTGAAGAAGAAGAGATACAATAACTTTATTCACGGCCAATGGTACTTGGGAAAATGCTGAAAAAAAACAGCCCCGAAAGTTTTGGAGAGGACTCAAAAATAAAGGAGGGGAAGTAATGTGAAAGCAAAGAACGAACAAGATGACATTGGAACCGAGGGATGGGAGAGTTACTTGGATAAATTATACAAGACAGGGGCACCTCCAGTATCGATACCACTACAGCATGATCAGGACAAACCATGCTTCAACTTGCTAGACGTAGGGATGGCCCTGAACAGGATGGCCAATCATAAAGCTCCGGTTTATCACGGACTCACCGCATGAACTGGCTGAAGTGTGCCGAATTAGAAATCGGCAGACAGGTTACAGACATTTTTAACGGCATCATACATACAGGACTCCCAGACAGATGGACATACAACAGAGTCATACCTTTACATAAGACAGGGAATAGAAAAGATCCAGGGAATTACAGAACAATAATGGTAAGCTCGATTTTTAAAAATGGTTTGGAAAGGTATTGGATAATAAACTAAAAGAAATGGGCGAGAAGAAGGAAATATGGAAACCTGAGGGCAAGCGGGGGTTGAGCCAGGAGCACTCAACCCCACGGATCATCTAGTGACCCTACGGATATTAATAGAAGCGGGAACAAATTGCGGGGAAAGAAAATAATCTGCTGCTTTGTAGATTTCAGAAAAGCATTCGATACGGTTCCGAGAGAGAAGCTGCTAAAGAGATTGATGGACATGCAGGCCCCGAGAAATATGGTAGGATCGATAGCAAGACTATACCACAAGGTGTATGCTAAAATGGAGCAGGAGGAAGGAATGATAAATGTCTGTGACAGGGGGTAAAAGCGGGATGCCCGTTATCCCCAACAACATTTTGGAATATACATAGGCGCACTACTGAGGGGATACATAGCGAGCGAGAAGGGAGGCGAGCATGCCCCAACGCTAGGAGACACGAAGGTACCAATAATGCTATCACGCGGGATGATCTTAGTATGATGGCAACAAAGAACAAAGGAATGCACGATGCTCAAAATTCTAGAACAATTCTGTGAGGATACAGGGCTGACAGTGAATCTAGCAAAAACTAAGATAGTCATCTTTGGACACAAGAACAGGCATAAACCTTTTAAATATAAAGGTAACGAGATAGAGGAACCAACGAATCTGATATATCTAGGGTATGACACGCATACGGCCGCGACGGGAAATGGACCAAAGGAGCCAATGCAGATTTCAATCAGCTATAGGAAGCTACTTCAACATGAAAAACTTTTGTAACGAAGTAGAATAACCGACCGATATCAAATGTTATCTATTGATCAAGAATAGCCACAACCCGTTTTACCGAGCGTAAGCATGGGGGCCAGGTCTAACTTGAGAAACCGGGAAAAGGGGAAGGAATTCTTAGGCAATGGCACGTGAGTGAATTGTGGGTGAGGACAAACACACCACTAACAATCATGGTCCTCGAACAGGCGAAACCAATGGAAGTGAGAGCATGGGAGAGAACTATAAGATACACGCTTCGAGAGATAACGGGAGACATACAAGGAAAAGCTGTCGGCATTGCAATCACGGAATCAAAAAATCACATATCCTCGAAAGCAAAGGATGGTTTAAGGAGGTGGCGACATGGACAAGACAAATGGGGATTAAATCCGGAAAGTGACCTAATAGAAGAGGCGCAAATGGAATGAGGTGGAAGGCGAACCACAAAAACAAAACATGGCTGCAAAGGCATCTGGGACCCAAGGCGATCCAGCTCCTCTGAGGTTTTAATCCGCACCAACAAATAGGGCATCGATATACTGGGGATAACTTGGGGAAAAGCGAAGGGACACGCTAGCCAGATTTAGGATGGGAAGCCATGATCCGAGAATCGAAAAAAAGACGGTGGAGAGGGGTAGACAAGGAAGATGGGATATCACGAACTGCGGCGGGGAGAATAGAGGATGAGAACCATATGATTAGTGACTGCCCGACATACGGAGACATCGAGGGACAGATATAGGAATATAAGGTGGGGAGAACCAGTCCACAAGCTGATGAAGATGACGTAATCACTAAGTGATCTAGCGGACGCGATCCACAGGGAATGACGACCGGAACCGCAGAGAAGTACACGGTGAAAGAGGGCTTGTAATATGATCCGGTACAAAAAACGACTCATATAGCCTCACACAAATTGCTTTCGGCTAAAAGGCGATTGATAACGACATCCTTTGCCACGCCCAGAAGCCGAGGTAAAAAGCGGTCTTGGGTAAAAAGGAAAAAAAGTCGGCCTTAAAAGGCTACATTGTAACAGCGTGATGTGCTAGTAGCACCCTTTTAGGGAGCTCGCCCATGCTACACAAGTCCAGGGGCCTTATGGCACAAAGGACACAAATGTATTCTATTCTATTCTATTTCTGTTTATTGTGTTTTTTAACAGGTATGTCAGCATCTATTGTTGCTGAGGTTATTCGTAACAATGTCGGTTATTGAAGAGATGTGAACATCTCTAGCCAAATGCAATATGGTGGCGTTAAGTTAAACAAGGTTATTTCGGACTCATGTATAATATTATCTGCTATGTGTACAAGAATTATGATAATGGGATGATTATGTTATGATCTAATGATATGAGAAAGGCAAGAATGACGTCAAGAGTAAATATAATATGGCAATGAAGTAAAATTATGTGGACATGAGTTCATCGTATGTCTACCAGAGCTAAGGATACTACGGTATTGCCATGCAGACATATGGTAAGATTTAAATTCTTTTGGACATTTTCATTTTTTAAAAGATGCTGTCGTATTCTTAGTGTATATCTTGCTGCAGTGCATGTGCAGTGAATGTGCCAAAGTCTTGAGGTTTCAAACCAACTGCTGTCCCATCTGTAGATATGTGCTGGAACAATTGCTTGAGATTAAGGTCCCAAAAACTAATTCACCAGACACAACTGGGGGTAGCTCCAAATTCAGTTCTAGATGCTAAAGGAGAATGGCTTGAACAGGGGTTTGTTGTACCATAGTCTGGTAAGGTGTTTAATTTCTTTATGTATTGGAACAAATACTTCATTGCTTATCTGCTTGCTTCATTGTCCAGGAACAAGCTTGTAGCTATTGCATCAATTCGCACGGGGTCCCACAGGCTACGGATTGAGACAGGTAGATGGGAGCGGCCGCAATTCCCGCGAGAAGCGAGACTATGTGTATGTTGCCAGTTACAGGTTATTGAAGATGAAAGCCATACTCTTCTGAGTTGCCCTGCTTTTGAGATAGTCCGGAATCATTTTTTGACCTTAGCATTCCATTCCACGCTTCCACAACTTCTCAAAGCACCATCTGTGCATGACTTGGCATTATACATACTTGAGGTTCTAGATAAACGTCTGCAATTACTGAGCCCTCAGTAGTCATTATCTCCGCTTGTCTAGTATCATCATTACTGCAAAGGTTTTTCCCTTGAAAACCTTTCGAGACAGGGGTTTTTTAATCCTAGTAGTAATGATTGTACTAGCCCATTGTATGGGTCCCATGACCTATTGGTCTCCGTGGACGTTAAAAAAACTATTCTATTCTATTCTATTCTATTCTATTCTATTCTATTCTATTCTATTCTATTCTATTCCTTATCTCAAATAAAGCGGGGACTGTTAATTAGATAGGATAAGATTACTATTGCTTATTCTAAAGTGATAAATTTTATTACACCCCTATTTTTTGTGTAGTCTATTCCAAAGTGGAAATTGTTAAACATTTATCGCCGAATTATATATTCAGGAAGGGTTTGTGGTACATAGAATGAAAATGTTATTTTTCAATAGGCATGATGAATTCCTGGACTCGCGTATCTTTAATGTTGTCTGCTGTGTGTACAAGAATTATGATAATGGCATGATCGTGTTATGATCTGATGATATGAGAAAGGCAAGAACGACATCAAGAATAAATATAACGTGGCAATGAAGTAATTATGTGGATAGGAGTGGATCATATGTCTATCAGAGACAAGGATGCTACAGTATTGCCATGCAAAAATATGGTAAGATTTAGATTCTTTTGGACATTTTTAATTTTTAAAAGACACTCGATTCTTAGCGTATATCTTCTTTGCAGGTATGCATGTCTGATGAATGTGCCAAAATCTTGAGGTTTCAAACCAACTGCTGTCCCATCTGTAGATATGTGGTGGAACAATTGCTTGAGATTAAGATCCCAAAATTAGTTCACAAGACACAGCTTGATGTATCTCCAAATCCAGTTCTGGATGTTAAAGAAGAATGGCGGGTTCTGTTGTACCATAGTCTGGTAAGATGTTTAATTTCTTTATGTATTGGAACAAATACTTCTCTCTTCTCTCAGATAAAGCAGGGACTGGGATTGCAATAAGACAGGATAAGGTTACTGTTGTTTATTCTAAAGTGATAAATTTTATTACACCCCTACTTTTTGTGTAGTCTATCCCAAAGTGGGAATTGTTAAACATTTATTGCCGAATTATATGTTCAGGAAGGGTGTGCGTCACACAGAATGGAAATGTTGTTTTTCAATAGACAACGCTGAATTTCTGGACTCATATATCTTTAATATTGTCTGTTATATACAAGAATTATGATAATGGCATGATCGTGTTATGTTCAATCTCGTATTTGCATTTCTGCAGAATCTGAAGGTAAGGTATGAGTCATATACGAGACAGAGGGCCATATATGAGCCGATATGGGTATTGCAAATCATCAGGTCGAACAGGGACCTCACATGGTATCAGGCTTGATCTATCTATTGTAATTTGAATGACTCATGATTCATTATGTGCACACAAAATCCTCTGAATTTTGTAACATGTTTGAAATGCGTGAGATGCCCAAATGTACGGCATCATATATGTTATGGCATCTTATATGTAGCTTCAAATATGAGCTATTTCATGTGAATACTTAGAAAGGCTTGATACTAAAGTAACTCTGTTGGTCCTGTTTCTTTGATGAGTTTTTACCATATCCCTCTTGAACAACAAGCACTTGAATGTTCAGATCTCTTAGATAAAGTTTGGAGGCGTGCTGATAAACATATTTATAAGCCCCAATTGCACAGGTGTTGTTCCCATTATAGTATACGCCTCATTGCCAGTGATTTTGTTCCTTCACAAAGGTAGCACTTATTCTTGTATGTTAACAAATTGATACTTTTGCTATAATGTACTTTATAGATACTTGGATGGGGAGCGCGACTTGATGCACACGAAGAAGCAAACACCTATAGATGGTCGAGTTAGTTGGATGGAGTGCAAAGACATGTCTTTGGACTTTCCGAAAGTCCAGTGTAATGAGCTCAAGAAGAAACAAGAAAGGCATTGTTAAGCATGGTACATTACTTCAGTTTTGGAATGGGCTAAGGCTAATGAAATAAAATTTGATCTTGATTCCGAAAATATAATTTCTCCAAAGATCATCTAAGTTGAAAAGGCAGTTAAGTAACCCTTTGCTGTTGTATTCTCCATTATTGTCACATTGCTAAAAACAATGTGTTAACTCATTGCCCATGAAATTTGCTAAAACATAGCCTCTATCCTCAATCTACTACATGCGGCTAGTCGAGGGGTTTTCGATATACTGAGCAACCAAAGGATATATAAATTTTTATCGTGTGGTCTCTCAAGCCAAGGCTTTCAAAAGGGAAGGAAGATGATCAAAATGCAGGAAGTTAAATCAAGTTCTTGCATTGTAAATAACCATCATAAAAAGTGTTGTTGAAAATTCTCATGGAGAAGTCAGCCTTTCGTCCTGAGGAATTTCACCTTTACTAGAAGTATTAGAGTGCAGTGCAAAATGATAGGCACGAAGATGTGACAGGAGAAAAGTATAAGAGGTTCTTGGTGTCCACTCCACTAGTTGATATTGCTCCTACATGTGATAACACTGTTCCATCTTCAGGTTTTGGTTCCTTCCATCAACAGTACAGGATCGATGGCCAGTTGGTTGCAGTGGGTCTGATCAAGACATGAGCCTCTACATGGGTGATTGCTACCCATGGTCTTTAATTGGTTGTTGCACTAACACTGATGTGAAAACCAAATAGCTCACTGACTATTGACTTGACAAGACTACAAACGTAACTATTTCCCGCAACAATACTATGCATACCTAGATTGGAAGACATTTCATCTTCAAGTCGATTAGCTTTTGATAAACCAACCCCTTTGTCAGAAAGAAGTGAAGAATCAGACACCATATACAAAATTAAGAACATGATTATGTCAATTCCATTTGGTTCAGACATTGAATTTTAGAAAACATTGAACTTTTAAGCATTTGGTTCTCTAGACATGTGCAATCTAAACAAAAGAAAACAAAATAGTAGAAAACAATTTTCCCTATTTAAGCCATTGAACGTTAGAAAACATTGAACTTTTGAACATTTGGTTCTCTAGACATGTGCAATCTAAACAAAAGAAAACAAAATAGTAGAAAACAGTTTTCCCTATTTAGGCCACCAAAGAGAATCTATTGCAGCAGAGTCCTAATCCCTTAAGAACTCAGCCACCGTCTACTGAAAGGCCTAATATTAGGAGCAAAATAACCAGTCTTCAGATCACCTTCACTCCAAGACTATGACTTTGCTAGAGACCCCAACTCTGTTCTGCTGGTTGATTCAACACGACCACCCTAATTGATCCTGCAATTCCGACCCACCTGGTAGGATCTGGCCGCCGAACATGCTCCGACTTCCTTCCAACAAAGGAGTAGCACTGGTCTGGCCACCATGATCGACAATACATGGCGATATACTCTATTCTAAAACCATGGTTTTTTTAAACAAAAAAAAACCCATCCCCCCTTTTTCGCCTAACCATTGCCAAAATCTTATGCCTTGGATAATTTGCAGACCTTATCAGTCAATTTTTATCTAGAAAAGGTTCCCAAAAATCATAAAATTTGGTACTTCATACGCAAGTTCCCTCTCCAATTGCTAGCATATTCTAAAAATGTGAAATTTTTGTTTTGTGGAGTGTCAATATATTGAGTTGGTACCTATTTTGTTGGCATTGCAATAGATGTAAAAATCCTTAATCTTAACACTAGAATGGTCCGGGGAATGGTCCATGGACTAGAATTGGTCCAATTGACCCATCGCCACAAAAAGCAATATATCTGAGAATAGAAGTTTCAATTTCGCGATGTATCACCACCATATCAATCTTTACTTGATTCTTAATGACTTTCGAGAATTTCAAGACCAATGAACTCACCTATATACTGTAGTGATTGTTCAAATATTAGAGAATTTGACAGTTTCTACAACAGTTTAGAACTGCATTCTTGGGTTTTCCTAGCATAAATATGCCTAGACCTTGCTAAAATTAGAAGTATTTATCTACTTATGATAGAACACATTGATTTGTATGTTTTCAGCTTTGGTTGCTATCATCTAACATCCATGGAAGCTGGCAAATCCTATTTTGTTCAAAAACGCTGCTTACGGTTTAGGAATTATTTCTCTCTTTATTATTACAAGTTTGGGCTTAGTTCTTATGGCCATGGGTTCTTATACTATGATTTTTTGGAGGACATCATAGAGTAATTTTTGCTCTATATGGGGAAATATTAATCATTATTACAAGTTACCTAAAATTGAGATTAAAAGTGAAAGTCAAAATATCAAATTCAAGGCCAGCCATCATTTTAATGGGATGGAGGAACTTGTCAATTGCTTATATGTCAAATATTAGTTCAAAATGCATTTCCCTGTAAAAGTTGTTGTATCTAAACTACAACTGCCTTCTGGGAACCATAATTGGCTCTGAGGAGGCAGAAAGCAGTTTTGACCCTGTCATGTTTGAATGGCTCTATCTTTCTTCGCAGACTTCGGATTGACATGTGGCTTTTGTGTCGTTTTCTCTATCTCATGTAGAAAAGTATCATGTAAATTTTTTTTTGAAAAAATCATTTTGCCAAGACAGTTTGACTTTATGTAAATATGAAGCTTTTGGTACTTGACTTCCCTGAGTTTGCTAGAGCATAACTTACAAGAATGGAGGTATATATATTTTTAGGTATTTTTCTAGTGGACCATGACTACCATGTATGAACTTCTAAGAAGGGTTCGAATAGATTTTGTACCATTCATTTTATATGAATTTTAAAGTGAATACTGCAAATGGACCATTTCTAGTCCATCACCTGATCACTCTAGTGTTAAAGAAAACCTATAATAAAAATGGCCCTATGAGCCTTAAACTTGTAACAGGTGCCTAACATCTTCACATAAGTAGGGGTGTGTTTTTTTGGGCTTCAGTAAAAGAGTAAGATGGTGTTGTATCTTCTTCTAGGATTTAGTGTGCTCTACATATCAATGTATAATTAACAAAAGCTATATTCCTAGGATGGGTCCTATGATACAACTACTTGGCCAATGTGAAGTGGTGTTCTAATTGAGCTCTTTGAAACATTGAGTACAAATTAGTTCCCCGTACTAGGGATAGAAGATTTTTGGAAAGCTTGAAAATTGCTCCGAAACTAGACAATCATTGAGAGCATGAAGAAAAACAAAGAGTACAAGATAAAAAATGAATCATCTGCCGTGCAAATGTGAGACGACTGGCGACATCTCCTTATCGGGACAAAAACCCCGCCCTACCGGGTTTTCAACAATAGGAAAGAACTCAAGGGAGGTCAGTTTATTACTCGTGAATCTTGTGGATCTATTGGACATTTTGAAACCACATATAAATTGCTAAAATTTTGTTCAAGATGCCAAATCAAGGGCCATGATGATAAAAAATGTAAGGAGAAAAGATCCTTAGAGAGAGCCAATCCAGTATTTGCTATTATGCAACAAGGACCATCTATTCCTATTCAACCAATGCAAGCGGCAAATTTGATGCCACATTTTGGCAGCATAGAAGAGCCATGTGCATATATTATACTCATAGCTAACATTTGGCTTGAGATATGTGTGCATGAGCCAATACACCACAGATGCTGAAGACATCTTGCATTAAAGAGCTCTAGAAGACATTAAGCATAAAGAACCAAGTCAGGACTTTTGATTGAACATCATTTAGACATCACAAAAGGAGTTTGGACCAATTGCGCATTCGTTAAGACTTGAAGCCAGAGCTTGAAGACCCCTTGTCAAAGTTTGGAAGACCCCTCAAGCTATACTGGTACTTTGCTAGATCCAAGTTTTTTGGCATGATTCACATTGTCCTAGAGCCCATTGTCATAATTCCACTCACTTCACACCTCACTTCTCTCATATCATGTGCCATTACCACCCCCAAATCCAAAATTGGGAAAAATAATTTTTCCTAGTTAAGACACCTCGCACACCATCATACATCTACCATTCATAAATAATGCAAAAAAATTCATCAAAATTGGCTCTCTCTAAGGTCTTGGAGCATGTTCTCTCTTCAAAAACAAACTAGAGAGAGAAAGGTGCACATTTGCAGTAGCAAAATTTGAAAAGGCAAAGTTGGCCTAAGTACTACCCAAAATGTTAATGATTTGAAGTGTACATGCCATTTTCACACTTCATTATCCACTTCACAAAGAAAAGATGCCACATCACCACTGCATATCCACCTTACACCACACGCGTTACCCACCTTATTTCCATCTCATAAAAGTTTTTGACTAGGAAAAATATTGTTTGCCACCTCACTTGCCACATCATCATCCTATTGGTGCCATGTCATCTATCTTGGGCCAAATCAGCTCTCACCTTTACCATCCCATCAAAATTTGGAACATTTTTACCCCAAAAAAATGCTCACTTTTCAAGAATTAATTTTCCATTTTGAAGAGCACAAAAAAAATGCCATATGGTTCTCCGCTTCATTCTTCTGCTGAGTTGCAGTCAGCTGCAAAGCTTGTTGGATTGCTTGCAAGATACTAGTAACATCTTCAGCTCCATTTTTAATGCAATTTTTTAGTGATAAGGCACGACAGTATCAAATAACTATCTAGAAAGCATTTATGCATGCTCATTTACCTTGACGTTGAAGCAGTACAAAAAATGTGCTTATTCTATTCTATAATTTCCATGAGTTACATATGCTGGTATATATGGAAATAATCTGGATCATAGATGGGGTTTCTTTACATCCCTTACCGGACGCTGCCAGATAATTTAAAATATTTTATATACAGAATGTGTATTACCTTTTTTTCTCTGTTTTCTTGCATGATGCTCAGTCGCAAGAGATGTTGGTACCAAAAGTACATTATTTTACTTAAGGGGTTCCCTGAAATAGAAATGCATTCTTTCTCTGCAAGGAATTTCCGATCGAATAGAAAGTTGGAAAAAGCTAATCAACCCCAGCTATTGTAGAACTAGACCATCAGCTGTTTTGCAAGCAATGGACTGCTACACTTATAAGTCATTCATTCCGGGAGTATAATTTTTCGCTGCCATTATGCAATGTGAGCTGATAAGTTGAAAGCATGTGTAGCCATAAATTGGTTCATTGATTGGTAAACTTGGGAAAGTATAATTCTTTGATGTCAATTCCTTGGTCCAAGATTTTTACAGTGAAATGCCATCTGTTTGCAAAAGATATGAAGGAACTTTTGTGAATAGATTGGGTGTGTTAGGTCTCAAGAAGGTTAATAACGATCATTTCATTTCCAGACATAGTGATTGCTTCAGTGCGGCAAGATTCTTGACACTTGATTGTGCAGGTGGTGCAGTGGAAATGATACTTAGGTACATAACATGTAGAGCAAAAGCAATCTGTGTCGTGGTAATTATTTAACACAATTTATCTTCCATAAATACAGGCTAAAATATGGCTATTGCTATGTGATGAACAACAAATTTCTCGTTTCCAAATTTCTATTGGACATTTGATTCATACAAGTAGTCCAACAATTAGACATCACATGTACCATTGAAGACCATGATATGTAGTTCATAATATGTTGTTATTCATGTACAAGCAATATCCAGCCTAAAGTTCCATGATTAAGATGCAGCTCCATTTTTGCAACGAAAACAATATTCTATATCATCTAAGAGCTGGCTCTTGTGATATGATACTCATACATCAGAGCAGGCTCCTATGATGATGAGTCATTTCTAGCTGATACTCATACATTCGTGTATGGTGCTACTTGTAATTAAACAATGCAAGTGAACTGTGTCCTCATTGGCATATATATTGCAATATTTTGCCACCTCAAGTCTACTCTTTTCTAGATTTCCCATGATTTAACGACTCTTTTGCTCTAAAATTTTCATGCCATTATAGAGCTTGGGTTTCACCATAACCATTCTTGGCTTCACCCATTCCATTTTCGACTCCTTCAGCAGTTTATCTGTGCAATCATTATATGCACGACAATGTCTTCTTCATTCATGTCTTGCTGGGCACGTTGTGATCAAATGAAGCCGAATATAACAATGTCCCAAGACATTACCACCTACAAACTATTCCATGATCATACAACCAATTACGCAAAAAGCAAACCACTTAGAAAAACCAAAGTGTCTAAAACAAACAAGGTGCTGCGCACGAGGGGTTGCCCTCCAGTGCTGCGAAACTGTGTTTTCATGGTTTCAATTTCATCATTTTGTGTCGGGTCCTTTTTGTTTATTCATATGATGTCATTTTCTTAGGGCAAGAGTTTTGTTTATGAAGCTATAAAGGTCAATTTATAGAACTGAGGGAGGAAAGAATAATACTTCAAACTAATTATCATAATTGATATTTTACAACAAATAACTCTATGATTTATAGGTACTTGAGATATAGAACGGGCACAGTAAAGAAAGTGTTGCACTATGATTTAAGATACATAAAAGCAAGTTAAGATAAATTTAGGCGTTGACATTGTTATTACTTTTTATGCGACATTCTTGCATTTCACCTCACATTCTTGAATTTTACCTCACAATGACAACCTTATTGGCTATTTAGTTGATCTTGTTAGCATATGTCAAATTATCTTCCGTAAATTTATCAAACAAACCTGGCACAAAGTGCATGACTCTCGAGTTTTGGCGAGTCTAGAACAAGAACAGTGGTCAGCTTCATAAACATAATGTTGGCAAAAAGGACTATCATTTAAAGGCAAATAAGGCATCTACTAGGCATGACCATATTAACACGAAAAGCAATCTTAATCCCTTTCACGCCTAAATGCATGCACTGATGTTCTAACTCCTGTTGTATATGAAACGATTTAGTATTTCAAAAAGGCCATCCATCCAAGAAAGTATTTCTATACAAACATCCGATAAAGGCAGGTTTGGATTGCATGGAAATGTAAGATGCCCACTTTCACTAAATGGTTTGGGTTTGTCATATTTGCATCATTACAATGTTTTGGGTTTATCATGTTTTCTGTTTAATGTCTACATATCATTTAAATAATCCTATTAGGCTTCTACTCAGAGGTCCTCCCATGCAGGTCTGTTATTGCTGGCTGTTTAGCAGTTATACAATAATGTATGTCTTCTAACTGCCCAGAAGTCCCATTTCAAAGGAAGCTACAAGAAAGAACTCTCTGAAATAAATAGCCTATTTGTGGGCCTTCAAAATTAGAAAATCATAAGATTAGGCTCCAGTTGTTTGAACCAAAGAGTATTTCTGTGTGTCCCAACTTCGTTAAAGTACAAAAACACTAGTAGAAAAGCTCAAGTGGCCTGTAATATTTTCTTTCGTGTATCTAAATCTTAACAATGATATTTCCTTAAAAGAATAATTTCTTCATACACAGAACTTCTATTTTAATTTCTACTACTTGTTGATGTCTTTAAGGGATCCATTTTTCAGAGTTCTTTTTGGAAAAGCTGTTACTTCCATCCAAACTAGGCAGAAGGCTGTATTGTTCTAACCTACAAAATGCTATAAATATCAGGTCTCTACTGAGATTAAGCAGGACAACATCCATGGGTCCACTATCAATCAATGTTGTTAAAAAACCCGTTTTTTATTTTTAAAGTACCTTTATAAAAATCCTCACGTTTTTTAAAGGATTTTTATTATTTGGTATGGCCAAAAAAAATAAAAAATAAAAATTTGCACATTATTTGCACTGCTTTATTGGATACATTTGCTATGGTTAAAATGTATATTTTTACTACAAGTTGCAAGACGTAGCATGCCAACAAGTAAATCAAAAATTTATGCTGCTACTAGAAACTATTAAGTCCAAGTACAAAGATATCATAGTTGTTTTGCCATGCAACTCTTTAGAAAGTTCAAAAAAACATTATTATAGAGATTAAGAAATATAAGTTTTCATATACAAGGATAAACAAGTTCACGAATAAACAAAATCACAGTATAAGGATTTTTAAAGATTTTTGAGGATTTTTAAAGATTTTTAAGGATTTTTAAGGATTTTAAAGATTTTTAACGTATTTTATATGAAATACGTTTTTAAAGATTTTTTCTAAAAATTTTAAAAATCTTCAAAAAATCTTAAAAAACGTTTTTTAAAGGTACGGATTTTGACGTACTTAACAACATTGCTATCAATACAACCTATCTTGAACACCAAGTAGCAGCTATGAATCCAGGAGTACAGAACCTATCTCCTCCATGCATAAGTCAAATAATGATGAAAACAGACAACAATAGAATATCTGGGAACCAATGCAAAACAAACAATCCAAGTAGAGTTTCTTAAAAAAAACACCTACCATAGTTTGAAAAGCCCAATTCAGGCTGGATAGGTCGAGCAAAAAGAAAACAACAATTCTGCCCAACATAAACAATGATTTAGACAAAATGGTGTCTTCCTCAATGGACATAAATGTATGCAACTGTGTTACCTACAGTTTCATATACACTTTGGAGTCCACTATTTCTATAAGAATGACCACAAGGAAAAATAGTTGCATCGTCCATCAGCATGGCCCTGACATAAGGGATTGCATATGCCTTGCACTTAGAGAAGAAATGTCCCAGGGGATGAAACCAATGTGCCCTCTTTTGCACCAGATGCTGAGGCTGCAAACAGAAAATACACTATCTACTCAGTTGACATGCTGCACAAACTGTTAAATGTTAAAGAATGTAATAAGGCCGCTGCATCTGCTATACTTAAAATGCATTGCTCCTATACTGTTACCTTTCGTGCTCATGATGCATTTTGACTACATGTCGATGCGTAGAGTGACCATGCCCTTTGTCATTGCCATGTTAAAAGCATCCTTCTAGAGCTTAGAAAATGAGGCTCATTGTAATATTGAATCATGCTCCCATAGCAACTACATGTGCATTCTTCTTTTCTTTATGCTCTGGAAACTTGGCTAGATGATTAGGGATGCCTTATGTTGCATCAAGATGAGCTAGTATGCAAAAGAAAAATCCAATGGATGAATCAAGAATAATTTGTTATTGAAAAACTTTACCAATCAAACAACCAGGTCAAGTTCTTCAATATCTGGGATTGCAACATCTAACCTCATGAATGGCTTCCACAGACCTGGGACTTCTGCTCCTGCTTTAATACAAAGCTCAACAACTGCAGGAGCTTGTCCATAGTACTTCCTTAACTCATTAAGCACCATCCCGAACATGCCAAACAAATTTAGGTGGCACTACATCTAGAGTTGCTTCCTGCCAACCATGTTGCCCATTTCTCCATTGATATATAAATGCCCCACAAAGTTGAGCCTTGTGGCCTCTTGGTCTAACCTGAACTTCTAGGCAATAGCCACAAGCCCTGACAGGATATCTTTTCATTAATTTCTTAACACCCATACTCATTGCATGCCATGCCTTTATAGTTCTAATAGCAGTGGCTTTTACCTCATCTATTTTATCACAAGATGTCTCTTTCGGCTCATCGAGAGGGGCTGTATCAACTGAATCTTCGTCCTCCACAAGGTTGCCAGAACATTTAAACAGGTCACCCATGCTTGTGCTTTTAAGATGAGTTTCACTCTCTGCCATCGACCAAGCTGTTATCTTCTAAATTATACTAATATGCTCCATTACCGTCTATACACGTTGGAGCACCTGTGTTTGCCTCTTTCATCGCTGTTGCTTGATATTCAAATGCCAATTCCGTCGCACATTCCTGTACCACCATGGGACTACTTTGCCTCACGGCTGGATACTCAGGAATGTCAACTCCTGCTTGGATGCACAATTCTACTACTGCTGGTATCCGCGGGACCTCAAACCATTGCACATGCCTTATTGGAGGATTGGTCGGGCGCCCGTATATCGAGTCCGGGATCCGGTGTTTCTGGACAATTTGCCTGCGGTGTTTACGGGCGTCGAAACACCCAATGCATGCCCATCCACCGGTCCATGCATGCATCGATGCCAGGGGCGCCGGATCTATGCATCCCGCCATCTTCAACCGCGCAAGCCCGAACCCTACTTGTTTTTGTCGAAACACCACCTATGCTTTGTTTTTGAAGGCAGTTGGACAGTTGGACGTGCCACTTTTTTTGACTTGTAACTGTGGCAGTGTCCCCTGTACTTGTTTGTACAGGTGCATTTAATGAATGTGGTGGTGGTATTTCCATCCCAAGGTTGGTGGGGTGTTTCCGGCCCAATTCAAACGCGAGTGGGAGATCTTTTTTTGTTACCACGAAACCAACCGGCCCCTTCGAAAGATCTATTGGAATGCCTGGGCTCGGGCCAGGCATGGAGGCAGAGGATAATGGCGTCCAGGTAGAACAGGTAAGGTTCTATAGAGGTTGACATTGGGTTTAGTTTTAGCAGTGTGCCAAATCTGTGTAACTTAGTAATTTTTGTCTTCCAGACTCTTTTGCATCTCCCGGTTCAAGATCCCCCCATTGGTGTATTTTCGAGACTGCAATTGCAATGGCAGATAGAGCAGCATTCTGTTGTGCAAGTAACCTACCCTGGACACCAAACTATTCTAGTGCATGCATGCTATATCCCCACAAATTGGGTGCAAGATTTCGTGGAAGGGAAGTAGAATTTGCCAGGGTGCAACACCAACTTCAGGAAGCGTGGATCTCGGGGTAGAGAAGAGGGATCTGCCAAGAAAAGAGTCGACCAAAATGCCTACCTTAAAATAACCAAGTAAGTCAAGTGAAGTGAACCGGGAACTGTTATTTCTCAGCTGTAACTTAGCTTTATTCTTGAGACTTATTGCTTAGGTTTGTAACCCAACAACTATTTCTCAATTGTAGCTCTTGCAGATGCGGTGGCCCTATTGAAGATTATCGTGAACGTTCTCAGGAGGTCAAAGATAAAACAACCCGAGCTCTAATTGCTGAAGAAAAGAAGAAGAATCCTTCCTATTCAAGGAGACAGAGAAGAGGAATGAGTATTCGGCGAGGTTGCAGGTGCCACTTTCGGGTGAAGCAGTTGTATTTGAGGCCTGAGATATGTAAAATTACATACTATGAGATGAGGCACATTGATAATGAAGAGAAAGTCTGCCATGGATTTGAGGATTCCCAATGTGCAAGAACAAGGCATGATGTAGCTCCATGAAGAAGGCTTGGGCCTACCAACAGTTGCTCCATAACCACACTCCCAAAGAGGTTTTCCGTCAACACGAGGAACAATGGGAGATAGAAAAAAGGATGGATCCCAATGCCCCCAAGAACAGAGATGCATTCTTAGCCATGGATGATTTATATAATTTGTCCCTTAAGGGTCGACGACGTGGATCTTTGCCGCACAAGAATGTGGCCCACAAGTGTTAGGATGTGGGTTGATTTACATTCAGAATATGTGTTCATGTATCAGGAGGAAGTCCCTTTCACATTGGGCATCATCACACCGTTCCAAATGAAGATCCTGTTAGAGCATGGAAGGGGGAATGCTGTAGCCTTGGATTCAACCTTCAAGATCAATGACCACTGCTACAGCCTTTATACCTTGCTAGTTTATGACACGCATGGAAATGGTGTTCCTGTTGCTTGGGTTCTATCCTCTAGTGCCACCGATGAGGACATCCATCCTTGGCTGATTGCAATGAAGAACTGCATACATAGGGAAGACCCAACTTGGGAACCTGCATGCTTCATTGTAGATGATGCACAGGCTGAGATCAATGCCTTGAAGGATGTTTGGCCCAAACGAAAATTCAGCTTGTGTATTTGGCATGTTCAAGAAACGGGATGAAATTGCTTTTAAAACACGTGAAGAACAAGAAAGTTAGGGGGGGGGGATGTTTAAGGAGCTCGGTCGTATTATGTATGACACTAAAGTAGATATTGACCCAAGAAGGACCATGGAATAATTTAAGGGCTAAACTTAGCTATTTGGCGATTTTTCAGCACATTTTCAAAAAAATTTGGCTAAAGTAAATGGAAAAAATTGGGAAAATAAAAATAATTTTAGCTTAACTTTTTCCCGGATTGCACCAAACCATGAGCTCTTTAATAAACGCTAGAAAGTAAGAAAGTGAAATTTTGTATTGTTTAGCCAAACCATAGAAACTTTTAGAATGAATTTTGGGCTAGTGTAGCTAACATCATTCTAGTTTATATGAAATATATGAATTATTGTTTAGTTTCTAGCATTATGAATTAATTTGAGTCCTAGGCTTTGCTAATTAGCATTATGCTAAAATGTTTTCACATAGAAAATGACTAAAATAAGTGGAAACAATTGAAAAAAAGTATATTAATTTGGCTTAATATATTTTGTTGGCCGCAACATAGAAATTTTTGGGATGATGTTTGGGTTAGTTTAGCTAAACGCTAGAAACTATGAGAGGAAAAACGTGTAGAGTTTAGCTAAACCACAGAAAGTTTTGGGCTTAATATCAAGCAAGTTTAGCTAAAGTCATTCTAGCTAATCAGAAATATGCGATTAGTAATTTATTCCCTGAGAAGGACTAGTGATTATGTGGAATCATGCACCAAAGAGGCCAAGAAGTTGTTGGAAGAATTCAAGGAGGGTTGTGAGGTATATGAATAGAGTTTAGACCAATAACATCACACATTGGATAATTGCCACAAGGACACATTGGATAATTGCCACACGCTAACCAAGAGACTAATGCTGGTATAGAGTCCTACCATTCGCACATGAAGAGGAGATTGGGGGTATCCAAGCATGCCTTGAGAGGAAGGAGAATAGATTGGCTCATTTACATGCTTACAGGTACATTACAAACTCACTTGTCCTTTGATAGGTTCATGAAGGATTCGGGTTTTAAAACCAACAAGAGACAAGGAGCACATAGTTGAGACCCTGCCATCATAGGTGCTCGAGAACTTCAGATGTAGCCGTTAGATGGTTGAACTTCAAGGAGGGAGAGCCGAGGTGTGGGAGTCAAAACATGGACAAGCCGGGATGATAAACCCAGAGGCTTTGCCTTACTTAGTGGAGGTTGCACATGAACATTGGTCATCATGTGATTGTCCATGGGGTATGAAAGGGAATATGTGCAAGCATCAAGTTAAGGTGATCGATGATGTCCAAGTACAAAGAGGAAAGACATTCTAAGGTTTTGTGGTACTCTACATGGTTCTCGTTTGGCCGGGTCTGTCAATCTAAGGTCCTTTGCGAGGGCATATGATGACACCATGCCTTCTTGGGAAGAGGCCATGCACAGGGAGTTGCATCCAGATGATGAAGAATTGGATTTTAAAATTGGGGCTGGTTTGGTGAAAACCCCAAGGTGTTCTGAAAGCATAGACGCGAGACAATGGCAGGTCTCAAGGCGACATTGCTAGGAGCCCCCAGGTATGGAATCAAGCTAGGTTCCTTTTAGCTGAACTTAGCAATAAGCTGGCAAGGCTAAGTGAAAGTAGAAATGTCAATACCATGGCACTGAGTCTAGCCGTGGTACAAGACTTCAATGGGAACACCATTGCTAGACTAGTACCTTTCGTGGAGAGCCACAAGAAGAGGAAGAAGAGGAGTTCACTTAGCGTTTTCTCGAAGGAATGCGAAGATCATATCACACGATGTGAAGGTATTGCAATAATTCTAATACTCTCTTTGAAATTATTTCCTCTACTTGCGGATAGTAATGTTGAGTGGTAAATGCCATGTTGCTCTTAGGTGATGGTGGAGGCGATGCCAAGGGGGTCTGACCATGGATGCTGCAGTTAGCATAAAGGGGTACATTGCTTGAATATTGCACTATTAAGATCATTAGTCATATGTGTGCTCCATGTTTTGATGACTTCTGATCATTTGAAAGATACTATAGTTGCTCCTTTCGGATACATATGGATACATATGGATTTTCAATCCCATCTTGTTGTTAAGTAATCTTGTTGTTAAGTAACTTATGTCAAGTAACCATGCTTATGTCCAGAAACACCGAGACTTGGCCAGAAACACCACTGGCTTAGCTAGAAACACCACTCATTCTACGAAACACCACTCTTTTGGCGAAAACACCAAGAATATGGCCGAAACACCAAGAATATGGCTAGAAACACCAACGACCGGCCGGAAACACCATATACCTGGCGGAAACACCACTCAATTGGCGGAAACACCACTCAAATTGACCGTAAACACCATATGCGGCGTAAACACCACTCTAATTGGCCAGAAACACCATTCAAATGTTCTAGGTATTGTATTCCAATTGGAGGTTGCAAATATGTGTTCACAACACTTGGTAGAAACACCACTCAATTGGCCAGAAACACCATTTGCATGGCCAGAAACACCACTCAATTGGCCGAAACACCACTCAAATTGGCGAAACACCACCTAAATGGCCGAAAACACCACCTAAACGGCCAGAAACACCACTACCTTAAACACCACTCAATGTTTTACATGTTGTATTCTTGTGGCCAGAAACACCAAGGATGTGGCACTCATATTTCTACAAGGGGTTGCACTCACTTGTTGAAAGTTGCAATTCAAGGTTTTAGATATTGTATGGCAACCACTCTTCTCAATGTTTTAGATATTGTATTCCATTTAGAGGTCTCAATGTTCTATATATTGTATTCCAATTATCCTTCCCAATGTTCTAGATACTTGGCCAGAAACAACACTAGCTTGGCTTGAAACACCACTGACTTGGCGAGAAACACCACCGCTTGGCGGAAACACCACTCATATTGGCCGGAAACACCATATGCCCGGCCGAAACACCCACTCAATTGGCGGAAAAGACCACTCAAATTGGCGAAACACCACCAAAATGGCCACCAGAAAACACCAAGAATATGGCCAGAAACACCACCACCTTAAACGCCACTCAATGTTTTACATGTTCTATTCCTGTGGCCAGAATCACCAAGGATGTGGCTTGAAACACCACTTTTCTGGCCAGAAACACCAAAGGTATGGCCAGAAACACCATCTAAATGGCCAGAAACACCAAGAATATGGCCAGAAACACCACCTAAACGGCTAGAAACACCAAGAATATGGCCAGAAACACCAAGATGTCTGGCAAGTTTCTGGTCATATACTTGGTGTTTCTGGTCATATACTTGGTGTTTCTGGTCATATAGCAGGTGTTTCTAGTCATATACTTGGTGTTTCTGGTCAAAGAGACACCATCCATACTTGATTCGCGAGGAATCTTTGTACAAGTCTTCTGTGACATAGTTATGCAATAACTTATGTTGTAAATCATGGAATAACTACAAAATCTGCTACCATGTTCCAGCCAATCAAGAGTTTAGAAGCCAACACTGTTCAAGAGTTTAAAAGCAAAAGAAAAACAGAACATTTCTTAGATTGTCTTGGGTGGCTTTTTGGCCTGCACCACGGCTTCATGTAGCCTGCCCAGCATGCTGCTAAATGTGTCTCTGCAGTTTGCTACATCAATCTTGTCAAACCAGTGCGGAGTCACCTGCATTTCAGCTTGTTAGTGTGATTGCACAGTAGTATCTTCACACAACCAATACCCTTACCTCGACATGCAGCAGCTGGAAATTCTTAAGAATGAAATCTCGTACAAAACACCTTGCATACAGTAATGTGTACACCCCACAGTCTGAACCATTTTGCTGCTGTGGACTACGCATTTCAATTGCTTGAATGTCAACCATTTCTGGTGCAGGGCTGCCCCAACTAGCATGCACTTCCTTGAGCAGCCTGCAGCCATCTCATGCTAGTGAGAGATAAATTTAAAAAAACCAACAAATAGTATTGCATGCAAACAACTTACTCCACTACTTCTCGGACAATATCAGCAGAATGATATCTCATCATAGAATCAAAATGCAGCAAGGCAGGGTGTGGCACTCCAAGTGACTTACATATTTCCCAATCAGCACAATACAGGTAAAGGCTCCAATGGTGGCTGCACTTAAACGAGGTGAGAGAGACAGAACTGTAGAGCAGTGATAAATGGACGAGTATTTTAAATGTAAATAAATGTCATCATGCCAAAAATAACTTACCTTCTTACCAGGGGCAACCAGTAGAAGAGAGATGGTTCTCGAGGTCTAGGAGGAATAATCTTCCTCCAAATTGACTCTCTCTTATTCATGTAGAGGTCTACCAGTCCAGGATGAAAAAACACATGACTTCGTCTCTGGTGGACTGGTATGGTATGAGAGACCACCCTGCATAGGAATTTTGAATTCAAAAAAGATCCACAATTAGACTCTATAAAAGGGAAGGCACTTACATCAAGTAGGCACCCACGCATTGCTCATTCAGCCAAGACAAGCCAACCTTCTCAGGATTATCCGAACCGGGATGCTCAAAGGAAATGGCTTCTGATTGACGTATCACAAATTCACCTTTGCCATCTTTTACAGTAGCCCAAAGTGGGCTCCTAAGATGCACGGGCCATTGAGGATCGTATGAAAGAATTGGATTGGCCTTGGTGGCTTTCCCTTTCTTCTTTTTGTTAACCCATTCCAAGGTAGTGAGGTCATCAAGATGCATGAAGAATTCAAAATCCAAAATAAAATCCTCGGTCATAGTTACCATTGTTCTCTTGATCACATCTGTCTCTCCATCATCTACCACATCCAAGTAAGTAGACATCTGGTGCACGGGAGAAGCTGCGGCAGCACTCAAAGGGGTACCCAAAGAAGTTTCGGCCCCAATCCTCAGCCTTGGTTTCTGTGGAGCTTTAAAATTCAAGCCAGCAACTATGGATTTTGTTAGCAATGTAACTGGTGTGGATGGAGATTTGGGGACACTAGAGCTGCCCTCAAACCTGCCACAATAAAGAAGCCGTGTCTGCAGCCCCAGCTTGTCTCCAAATTCCCATAAGCCTCACGGTCAGCCCATTCCTTTCGGTCCACAGAATCCAAACTATAATAGTGTGCTATGTACCTCTCATACTGAGCAATTTTTTTCTCTTTCATTGCCTCCCATTCCGTCCTCCGCCGAGCTACATACCTCTCAGCATAAGACTCCAAAGTGTTCTCTTTCTCCTCCCCATCTTCAATATTCTGGAGCATAGCCCGACCAGCACCCAGAGCTAGCTCTTTGCATCTCTTTAAAAACCTGGACAGATTTAACTTATACTTATATTACGGATCAAGGGCTGCATGCGAAAAACATCTTGGGATAAATCTCGCCCTTCCCTTCTTTTTACGCTTGGTAACAGCCAATCTCTTTACGCCTTTGGGCACCCCAGCACAACCACATGCAATCCGTGCTCCTTTGCCAAGTGATCTTGCAGCCTTTGCTTTTTAACGAAGACCAAATACAACCTTGAAATAAACAAACATGCTTATTTTTCTTATTGCTTGTAATAATACACTGCGTTCCCAAAGCCGCTTCATCGATCTCGAAATCCTCCTCCTCGAAATTAGCGGCAACTACCTTGGCATCTGAGGGTGCTCCCGCGGTGGGCTTCCCATATCTGTCATTTTTTTGCTTCTTGATCTCTCTCAAAGACTTAGTTTGAATAGCATCGGCTGCCCAGCTATTTTCTTTTGCCACGGCTCTCATTTGCGACAAAAGTTCCTCTGGAGATGCCTCGGCCCGACCACCGCTTCCTCGGCTGACCACAGCTTCCTCAGGGAAGCTTCCCGAGAAGCTGTAATACCAGTCAGAGCTCTCGAGGCTTCAGCGTTTTCTTCATCCGAGCTGCCATTGTTACAGCCCCAACTCGGCACAAAGGCGTCGCCCAGAGCCAGAAGCGCCATAGCTGCACAAAAGCGAACACCTTGCTTGTTTTTTGGATGTGCTTTTGGAGTGCAATGCTTTCCTATTTAAACCAAGCCATACACAGCCAAAAAAACAGCCCTGTTTTTTGGGAAGTATTTTTGGACATGTGCTTTTCGTTTCGACCAAGATACTTTCTGACAGGAACATTCTATTTCGAACCATTAGATTTGCCCTCAAATTTAAAAATCTTGTGATGATTGATGTCGTACCATTGACACTGATGTTTAAAGAATATTTAGTTTCGACCCACTTCAAGTGCATTTAATACTAGTACTCCCTTCCGAACAAAATTACCCATAGTTATGGTTAGAAACACCCAGCCAGAAACACCATAACATTGGCTAGAAACACTGTAAATTATCTGAGTAGGTCACCACACAGGTTTACACAGAAGATCTCTGATCAGATAATAATGCAAGTGAGAGATACAATGGTTGCAATGGTTAACCATTGGGAATGCATAAGAAAAATGAAATGCATGGTTAACCTAGGTTACGATATCATTGAAATAAGTTTGAATGGTCGAAGGTTAAAAGGGCAGAATGAAAATGTTATTGCAGTTGGATAAGAACGGATATTGGAGGGAAATGCATCTTCGAATTTATAGAAAGTCCCTGTGAGCAAGGAGGACTGCACACGAGACCCCTGAGCGGCCGGAACCATGCCTTAACGGTAGGATCCGGCCCTATAACACAAGAAGTATAGTGATTCATTCTCATTCATATAGACTTGAAGCTGAACTTACGATATGATCCAGTAATGCCGATATGATTCAATTTTGAATATTACTTTATTTTCAATGGTTGAATATATGCACATGGTATGCTTCGTGAAGCTTGTTTAAAGATGCATTGATCATATCTATATTTGCAAGTTGCTCTAGTATCCAAAAAGAAAGATTGTTCTTATTGTATTCAAAGTTTTTCATTTGGTATCAGAGCCAGAACAATGGCAACAAGGTTTGGTGCAGGATTACTAAGTGCAGTGCAGGTGTACAATGGTGGTTCTGGTTTCCAGGTGTGGAAAGATCAAATTCAACATATTTTAGATGTTGAGGATCTTTGGGAAATTGTTGATCCCACTAAGGCAGATGTGGTAGATACTAGTGCAGGTGGCACATCCAGTAATATAGCAGCTGTAGAGTCAGCTGTTGGAGGTGATGATGCTAGTTCTGAGACCTCTGGTGGTAGGTCTGCTGCAAGGACTGTAGCTGCAGAAAGAGCTGTACAAACAGGAGGCATGCTTTCTACAAAAGTTAAGGAAGCAAGAGGTATAATTACAAGTAAAGTTGGACCAACAATTCAGCTGAAACTCAGAGGTATGTCTCCTAGACAGATGTGGATTTACATGCTTAAGCACTATGAAAGTAAAACTTCATCACAAATTGATGTTTTAGAGAAAGAATTGAGAAATTTGAAATATAATGAAGATGAGGAAGTTTCAGATTTCTTCAATAAGTTTGATAATCTTGTAGCAGATTTAGATGGTGCAGGAGTTGCTTTGTCTGAAAGGTACTTGGTATTAGCAATTGCTAGAGCAGTAAGCTTTAATCCTCAACTATCTCTTTTGATTAGAAACGTGGCTAAGAGTAGGGAAGAAGCAGAAAACATGCTAAGAACAGAAATCGAACAGAATAAATTGATGAGGGAAGAAGATAATGCTGCTGAAATTCTATATGCTGGAAGGAAGAAAAAGCCTCAGGGTGATAAAACAGTTTGTTATAACTGCTATGAGGCAGGGCACATCAAACCAAACTGCCCTAAACTTAAACAGGAGATTATGTGCTATAATTGTAAAGGGAAAGGACATATAGCTGCCAAATGTCCTAGTCCAAAGGAAAAAGAGTATGGCAGGGGAAGGGGAAGAGGACGAGATACAAGAGGAAGAGGATATTTTTCTGGAAAGAGAGGAGGAGCAGCTGGGATACATATCACTCAGGAGAAGACTGAAGTAAAAGAAAAGGAAGAAACAAGTGATGATGAGGTACATTGTATTTGCTCATTAAATACCATTGATTCACAAACTAATGAGAAAAATTCTGTGATTGTAGTTGATAGTGGAGCTGAGAGATCAGTAGTAAGATCTCTGGATATGCTCAAGGATCAAAAATCAGCCAAATCAAAACATGTGCAAGTAGGGAATGGAGAATTGCAGGCTGTTGAAGGATGTGGAATGTTGCAGCTATTGGACCTTGATGGAAATGTTGTAAATATTGAAAATGTTCTCTGTGTTCCTAGTTTGATAAAGAATCTTGTTTCAGTATGTCAATTAGTAGATCTTGGTTACAAAATCTTCTTTGAGAAGAAAATATGTAAGATCTTTATGGAGAATAAACTGAAATTTTTGGCAAGACGTGTTGGAAATTTGTTTCAAATTGAAAATGGCTCTATTGATGGAATCAATGCAGTAATGTTGACTGATTTGGATACTTGGCATAACAGACTTGCACACACACATTATAATAATGTGAAATTCATGGCAAAACAGGGACTTATAGCATGCAATGTGGAGGACAATCATAAATGCATATGTGAAGGATGTATGCTAGGCAAGATAACCCGATTGCCTTTTCCAAAAACATGTAAACGGGCTGAAGGAGTGCTGGATTTGGTACACACAGATTTGTGTGGCCCTCTAAATGTCAGAGGTAAAACTGGAAAAAGATATTTCATAACTTTTATAGACGATCATAGTAGAAAATGCAAAGCATATTGCTTGGCTCGAAAATCACAAGCTCTTGAAGCTTTAAAATTGTATGTTTCAGAAATGGAAAGGCAAACAAACAGAAAATTAAAGTGCATAAGGTCAGATAGAGGAGGAGAGTATTTATCTGCACAGTTTAGATCTTATTGCATGACAAAAGGAATCAGAAGACAACTGACATGCAGGTACACACCACAACAAAATGGAGTTGCCGAGAGGAAGAATAGGACATTACTTGATGCAGTTAGATCAATGTTGAAGTTTTCAGGTCTGCCAAATTATTTGTGGGAGGAAGCTTTGAAAACAGCAATTTATGTGCAAAATAGGCTTCCAACTGCAAGCCTAAAAGGTAATATACCAGAGGTTGTTTGGTCAAACAAAGAAAATACAGATTATGACATGTTCAAATGCTATGGATGTCTCGGATACATTCATGTGCCAAAAGAGTTGAGGAAGAAGTTGGATAATAAAGCTGAAATAGGATATTTTGTTGGATATGATGAGCAAAGCAAAGCATATAGAATGTTTGTGCCGCTTATGAATAAAATTGTGATAAGTCGTGATGTGGTTTTTGATGAACAAACTTATTACAAAGATAGACAGAAGGAAAAAGTAAATAATGATAAGCGGACTGATCAGATGCAAGCAGAAGGATTCAGGGTTGTGGACAATGATGATGACTATCAGAAAAATAATGACAAAGGAATGGAGAATACGGAAGAAATGAAAGCAAGCTTAAGTGAAGAAAAAGAGGATGGTGGGAACTTGGACAAATCTGCCAATAACAGTACTCAAGATGTGCAGCAAGAAAAAACAAAAAGAAGAAAAACCCAAGTAGAAAAGTTAAAGGAAGATCTACCACTAGCAGAGGGAGAATACGGCAGATTAGGTAGTGGAAGAAGCAGACGAATTGAGAAGCTGGCTGAAATACCTGATCAAGAACAAATATTGGCAATTTTAGAAGATTATATTATCCCAACATCGTATGAAGAAGCAATGAACAGCACTGAAAAAGATCTGTGGATCCAGGCAATGAAGGAGGAGATAAAGTCTTTTAATCATACTGGTACATATGATGTTGTACAAAAGCCAGAAAATACAAACATTGTAGGAAATAAATGGATCTACAGAATTAAGACAAATAGTGATGGCTCAAAAAGATTCAAAGCAAGATTAGTAGCTCGGGGTTTTCGGAAAGAAAGGGAAAGATTACAACGAGATTTTCTCTCCAAAGGGTTAAATTGACAAGTCTAAGAGTGATTTTAGCAATTGCAAATGCATTGAATCTAGAATTGCATCATATGGATGTGAAAACGGCTTTTTAAATCTCGACCTTAAGGAGGATATCTTCATGAAGCAGCCTGCAGGTTATGAAGATAATATTTCAAGTGTTTGGAAGTTAAGAAAAGCAGTGTATGGGCTGAGGCAATCACCCAGGGAATGGTATTTTTGCATAGACGGTTTTTTAAGAGCACAAAGATTTGAGAGATTGCAAAATGATGGCAACTTATATAAATTTAAAGATGGAGAGAATTTTTGCTTGATTGCCTTATATGTAGACGACTGTATAATGATGTCTAATAATCAGAGAACTTTAGCCCAGTGCAAAGGAATATTGAAAAACAGGTTTGAAATGACGGATCTTGGAGAGTTGAGGCAATTTTTGGGAATTGAGGTATGGAGAGACAGGGCAAGAGGTGTTCTGACACTAAAGCAAGGAAGGCATGTACAGAATATGCTAAAAAGATTTCATCTACAAGATGCCAAAGCAGCAAAAACACCAATTGTGGCTGGTCACAAATTAACTGATCATATTCAGACAGATGCAGATATAAAAGGAATGGAAAATATTCCATACAGGGAAATCATAGGTTGCTTGCTCTATCTATCAAACAATACGAGACCTGACATTTGTTATTCAGTTAATGTTCTTAGCAGATATTGTAGCAATCCAACCAGAATGCATTGGGAAGCAGCAAAGCATATATTAAGATATCTTAAAGGGACTGAAAACTATGGGATCACATTTACCTCCGATGATCTAAATCTAAATAGCTATAGTGATGCAGATTGGGGAGGGGACAGAAGCACAAGAAAGTCTACCTCTGGATATGTTGTTTTTCTTGGAGGAGGAGTAATTACATGGAGAAGTAAGAAACAAAACGCTGTAGCTATGTCATCAGCTGAAGCGGAATATGCAGCTAGTTCATTGTTATCTAAAGAACTTGTCTGGTTGAGAAGATTGTTGGAAGAACTTGGCTTTAAACAAAATCAGCCAACTGTGATTATGACTGATAGTATGAGCTGCATAGCAATTGTAAAAAATCCTGTGCAACATGAGCGAACTAAACACATTGAACTAGATGTTCATTTTATTCGAGACATGGCAGAAAAAGGATACATACAAATGTGTTATGTTAACACAAATTTGCAGATTGCTGACATATTTACAAAGGCTTTAGTTGAAAAGAAGTTTACAGGTTTCAGAGATAAGCTAAAAGTTGTCAACCTGTGTGTTGAAGGAGGAGTGTAAATTATCTGAGTAGGTCACCACACAGGTTTACACAGAAGATCTCTGATCAGATAATAATGCAAGTGAGAGATACAATGGTTTGCAATGGTTAACCATTGGGAATGCATAAGAAAAATGAAATGCATGGTTAACCTAGGTTACGATATCATTGAAATAAGTTTGAATGGTCGAAGGTTAAAAGGGCAGAATGAAAATGTTATTGCAGTTGGATAAGAACGGATATTGGAGGGAAATGCATCTTCGAATTTATAGAAAGTCCCTGTGAGCAAGGAGGACTGCACACGAGACCCCTGAGCGGCCGGAACCATGCCTTAACGGTAGGATCCGGCCCTATAACACAAGAAGTATAGTGATTCATTCTCATTCATATAAACTTGAAGCTGAACTTACGATATGATCCAGTAATGCCGATATGATTCAATTTTGAATATTACTTTATTTTCAATGGTTGAATATATGCACATGGTATGCTTCGTGAAGCTTGTTTAAAGATGCATTGATCATATCTATATTTGCAAGTTGCTCTAGTATCCAAAAAGAAAGATTGTTCTTATTGTATTCAAAGTTTTTCAAACACCTTACCCTTAGTCAACACATTATGAAATCATCATTTCCATTTGAGATTTGAAAGTTACAATTCAATATTCTATACATTTTCAGGTTGTCATTTCCAGCTGAGATTTTTAATTATTAATAAGTTGCAATTGAGATATTGTGGATTGCCAGAAACACCATAAAATTGGCCAGAAACACCATGCCTGGTCAGAAACACCAATGGCTGGCCATAAACAACATGCCTCAGGCCTTCCCCATGCTAGTGGCCAGAAACACCATGCCTCTGGCCAGAAACACCAATGTCTGGCCAGAAACACCATGCCTCCGCCGAAAACACCATTGCTAGTGGCCGAAACACCATGCCTCCGCCGTAAACACCATTGCTAGTGGCTAGAAACACCAATGTCCGCCGGAAACACCATGCCTGCGCCGTAAACACCATTGCTAGTGGCCGAAAACACCATGCTTCGCCGAAACACCATTGCTAGTGGCCGAAACACCATGGCTCGGCCAGAAACACCATGCCTCGCCGAAACACCAATGTCGGCCGAAACACCATGCCTCGGCCGAAACACCAATGTCCGGCCGAAACACCAATGTTCGGCGGAAACACCATGCCTCGCCGTAAACACCATTCCTCCGCGCCAAACACCATGCCTCTGGCCAGAAACACCATGCTTATGGCCAGAAACACCATGTCCTTGTGGCTAGAGTTGCAATTCAATGTTTTAGATATTGTGTTCCAATGTTCTTAGCATTATTAAGTTATCAATTCCAATTGAGATTTATGATTAATAATTGGTTGCAATCGGGATCTTGTGAATTGCAACTTAATGTTTTAGATATTATGTTCCAATTATATGTCTCAAGATGTAAAACCCCGCAACTCCATGTTGGGTTGCAAATTTGGCATTCACAATATTTATCTACACTATGTCAATGGGATGGCTCTATAACATTTGTATCCTGTGGCCAGAAAGACTTAGCCCATGACCAGAAATACCTATGGCTAGAAATACCAGGTATTGTCCTGAAACACCTACCACATTGGCATGGCCAGAAAAACCATACCCACACTACCGGATTTGCTCACGCCTGTGGGGAATGCAATCCCATTTGAATTTGGCGGGGGTACAATCATAACCCTGGATTTAATGCACCTGGCAACCGCGCGGTTCAGTTGCGCGGTTGAAGATGGCCTGGATGCATGGATCCTCGGGCGTCCTGGGCATCGATGCATGCATGGACCAGCGAATAGGCATGCATTGGGTGTTTCTGGACGTCCAAAAACACCAGAGGCAAATTGTCCAGAAACACCGGATCCCGGACTCGATATACGGGCGCCCGACCTAGCCTGTCATAAACATGATAACATTCTACAGGAGGAATAAGATCTTCAAGTTCGGCATCAATCTAATGATGATGGCCCTTTCGTTGTGAACAACCAGGTCCTCGACAGGATCTCAACCGATGCCCTCACTCCTAACAAATACTTCCTCGCAATAGCTGCATAAAAATTGTTAATAAGTTAATGATTTTTTCTGTCAAGTATATTGCCAATGCACAAAGACTTGCCAAAACGTTTTCTGACAATAAAAATAATCATCACATTATTACTAGAGGGATGATTACACAATCTTATCCACATCTATGAAATACAAATGGGCACATATATAAGTGTCTATTATTTACCAGCAACAAGTTGCATCGTTGTAGAACAGAGTTTACACTGGCAAAGGCTGATAATTTCAAAAGAATTGGCACACTCTCCATTATATAGTGAAAACTTAAAGCTGCTCTGCTTCAATAGTTCTGTATAGTCTGCAAAAGAGATATCAATTATACAGAACTTATAACTGTATGTCCCTTTTGCTATACAGAACTATTCACGCATAGCGAGACACTTATAGCAATGTCTGAATCTAGAACACTTACAAAAATACACCAGATATTACTAATTTAAAAGGAGATGATATAAAAAAATTTCTCTCCTGATCAACTTTCAGTATGTCTGTTAAAATGGCTCAGTGAATGTCTGCCATGGTTAGTAAAGCAAATAGCCAATGCAAATGAAATGCCAAAAAGTGTCAAACCTGCAAATGTTGACAGGAAAGTCCTTCATTATCCTGAAAACCCCAACATATGCCCAATGTTTACAAGTTAGATTGGAGCTATGAAGACAGTGGTGTATTTCTCTGCTTGATCTAACAAAGAAAGGCATGTATAGTGACTTCTTCCAAAACACACAAATGCATTTGCCTTATGTAACATGCTGCCAAAGAAGCCATGAAGTGATTCAATTACACAAGTCAGACAATCAATCATACAAATCAGACAATAGGCACATGCTTCCTCTCAATCTCAATCTTTCATAAACATTCTGAAGTTGTTTATTCCATAAAGCCAAAGATGTATCCTCTCCTTGATATAACAAAGATAGGCATACCGGAAGAGCTTCTGGCAGGGGCAATAGAAGGGGAACAAAAGATCTATGGAGTGCATCACGCCTAGCTCTGTTAGTTAGACGGTTTCAGAGAGGCCGCCCATCAACTGGTTTGAAATACTGGTTATATCAAATGTACCGCTTTGAAATATGATCTGGTGCTCGTACATGGAAATACTCAAGAAGTATTAAATCTACATAGACAAAAGCTACAGCTATAATGAGTGTCAAATGCAAACTTTGAAAAAAATCTGAAAGGCAAAAGCGAGAAGATTGCACATTTCAGAAGAGTGCCAAATTGTGCAATGCAGTGAAAGTGAAAGATTGCCTATTTGAGAATATACCTCATAATATCCTTGAGGGCGATAGTGCCAGAATCCAACCTAGATTGTAGAAGCATCTGTAGAGCTCAGTAGCTAAAGCTCGTGCTTTCTTTTATAGGAGGACTTTCAACATATAGTTTTATGTTTTATCTCAAGCATTTGAGCTAAGGGGTCTAAAGCTCCGAATGGGCAAAAAGCCGATGAGCGCTTGTCGGGTGCAAAAGAACCAGAACCCTTAACGGACCTATACTTATCTTTTCTTTGTAATGATTTTCAACGGCTAGAACATTTATCAAGACCGAGGCTGAAGCTTGAGCTCCAATTCAAGTGTAGGCGAGCCGAGCTGAGTTGAGCAAATTGGACTCTCGTCAATTCCTTGAAACACCAGGACAACCATGTGGTGCCGATTAGCCAATTTGCACATTGGCCACCCAGCAACACTGGCGACCTCCAGTTTACAGGCAACAATACAATAAGGCAACAATAAGTTTGGAGCAGTTTCCGACATATCCTAGGCATATTCCAGCATATACTTAGGATATGCCAGAAACCCACATGAGCAAGCTAGGGGAAACCCACAAAGTACTGGTTTTTTAAAAGAAGTAAAATCTAACAACATAAAAAGCTAAAGCATTTATAAACCAACACCTCATTCGCAACATGGGTTTCTCATATTTCATTTAGAGAATATTATTAATTTCAATTTAAATACTTTGTCTGGTACATGTTTTCCCAATGAGAAATTGAACCCGAGCCTAATACTGCCCATGCCTACTGTTGCATCTTTTTGCTAGTTATTTTCTTTGTGCTTAACACTGTGCACTTGTTATTGGTTAGATAGAAATGATTTTCTTACCCACTTCACATCAAAAATTACTTAATCCTGACATTCCAATGGAACTGCAAAGTTTAAAACCATTCAAACACCATATTTCCTTGTTTTAACTATGGGGTTGGATTTGTTCTCCAATAATGTGGCCGAAATTTGGAATCATATTTTTGTAACCTAAGGTTTTTAATGGTGTAAATGGGTATTCATATGTAAGTATATTATTTTGCTGATGGTGGCAGTGTGGATTCGAAACCCTGGAATGTAGGCCGAGCATCTTGTGCCCGTTTGGCCAGAACTGGTAGGTTGCTCCAGGGATGGCGGAGCTGCTGAGGCCGGAGGTTCTTATGTGTCCTGCCTCTGGGCTTGTTGCTTTTTTTGGGTTTTCGGATAAGCAGGGGTCGGGTTGTTTGGTGGGGAGCGGAGGTGGAGTCTTCGCGAAGGGGATTTTGTGCCCGAGGTAAGCTGGCTGTGTTCTTGCCTTTGTTTTTGTCTGTAATTTCCTGCCACATTATGTCTCTGAAGAGGGCAGCGAGAAAGGGGAAGAGTGTTGGTTGCTTTGTCCCTGGTTCTCTGAGCCACATTATAAACCTGAGTTCTTCCAATTCCCAAGAACGTGAGACCGGGGGATATGGTGGTTTTTCTGTTGAGCAGGACTGGAATGTTATAGATGTGAGTGTTACCTTAGGTCTGTCTGGGCAAGATGTGCCCATGAGTTTTTATGATGGTCTTGTGGGGTTTTGCAATCGGAGGTGTGTTGCTGGAGCTGTGGCCATGGAGCGTGGTGCTACTGTAGATCATTTGCATTCTTCTCAGGCTGTGTTTAGAGCCCGGTTTAAAAGTCCTAGGGCCATGAATGATGCCGTAAAAAGAAATTTCAATTGGGTTTCTAAGCCTCCTGGTGTGATATTGGTATGCAAAGCCCTTAAAAATACTCGTCTTCATTGTTTTGAGGGTATGATTGGGTACTGTATGAAGGATGTGGGAAAAGTTCATTATATATGCCATCTTCATAATGTGAGTGAGGCTGCCATCGAGAAAGGTAAGGATTTGTATTTGAGATGGGGAGCTGGTGATACCAAAAATTTAGTTGTGCTTGATGACAAAAACTTGTTGAATCGAGCTGCCCATTTCGTGAATTACCACGGGAACCGTAGATTGACTGCTAGTTTGTTGTATACACTGGCCAGGATGATTCGTTCTGGAAAATTTACCTTGTCTAGTTCTTGGATTATCCCTTCTAACACTGCCCATATCAATGAGCACCATGTCCGGGCTGCGTGTTGCTCAATCCTAGTCACTGCATGCCATCGGATATGAGGACCATTTTGTTTGGCCTGTCAGCAGGTTTTGTACCTGTGGAAAGGAATGGGCCTGGGAGGAGGCGGTATTGCGATGATGCTATTCCTGCTAATGAACAAGATAATAACTTCGAGGATATTCATGATGCTTCTTATAGTGGAGACAGTGATGATGTTGTGATTCTTCAGCCTGGTGTAGATTTCATCCCTGTGCACAAGGGTGATCGTACCATGGCTGTTGGGTGATGAACTTGGTTGCCTCTTCATTGTACAGTTGGGTTTGTTTTCATAGCTTTGTTTGTTTTTAGTTGCAGAAGTTATGGAGACTGATGGGGAACCAGTTGCTGGCGTGGAGCAACCTGCTGTGTCCTTGCCTGAGTCTTTTATTTCATCTGCTGTAGAAGCATCCCATCCGGACCCTGTTGTATTCTCAGCTGAGCCTGAGGCAGCATTTTCTGCTCAGGAGTTCGTGAATAGTGTTATCCAGGTTGGAACTGAGGCACATAGGATTGCGACATCCTTGCGCTTGCTTAGGCGGCAGCTTAGAGGGTTTTATGTGTCAATTGACAATGCCATATCTGTTGTGGAGTGGGAGCATTTGGGAGTGCCCGTTTCTGAGTTGCACATCTTGCGCTCTCATATGAGCCTTGCGCGAGGGTCTTGCTTGTGCAAGAAATACAGCAACTAGATGCAGTTATTAGGCATGCACAAAGTGGCTCGGCTATGAACTGATATCTTTACATGTTCTTCTTCTGTTGGCTTGTGATTTTGTGTGTGGAGTTGATAAACCTTGATCTGGATTTCTATTGCTGAAATAATAGGTATGGTTTGCTTCTAAATAACGTGTTCAATAAGTTTGAGCAGGCTGCAATTGGTTAACAGGTATGGTTTGCTGGTTCTGAAATTGGTTGTGGTAAATGCTTGTAAATGTGACGTGTTGAACAAGTTTCAGCAGGCTGCAATTGTTTAACAGAATTGTCTATTGTAAATATGACATGTTCAATGAGTTTGAACAGCCTGCAATTGTTTAACAGAATTGTGTATTGAAATGATATACTGGTACTGACTTGTTTGCTTTGTTAGTGGGCTTCGACCCCTAAGCATACTAGACATCCCTCTTGTGGGATACCTAGTATGCTTGGATGAGCGTCGGAACTTATACTGGGGTTCGACTCCCCGGGCTCATTGTTTGTCTGGTCAAACTTTCAAAATTTAAGATTTTTTTTATGCTCTATTTTTTTCACCTTTTCCCCTTTTTGACATGCAGAGCTCAAGCGGGTCCAAAATAGAGCTTCTCCATTTTTTGTTTTGAGGTTCCACAGATCACGATTGCTCAGAAGACAAGCTTTGTGATTCGTGGTAGATTGTGCACATAGGTTTTGTGGTTCTCTTAGATTGCTCAGATAGAGACTGCTGCTGCAAGCATATTTTTTCTCCATCTGTTACTTTGAATGCTATGGGCGATGAAGCTCCAATAGCAGCTTAAGGTACGAATCTTTTATTTCTTTCAAATCTCTCTTGAACTTATGGGCATGTTTATTGGTTTTAGATCAAGGATTAAATATCATATCGTTTTTTCTGTGTCTACGTTGCCGTAGTTCATTGTTTCTAAATAGGTTTTTAAAACCGTCCTTATATACTTGTCAACGGTCCTTTAAAGGCCCGATTATGGACCTGACACACCAGTCTCTCGCTTCTGCTAAATATCAAGGCTGCAGAGCAACTTTTGCTGCAACAAACGCTATACAGATCCTTCGAAATCCTTATCTGAAGCTCTTAATTATGAGAACTAGAAATTAAAGAAAAAATCCATTGCATTTACAAACTCCAACTCTGGATAAAACCTTAAAAAACAAGATCTATTCGATTTGAGTTAGGAAGCCTCAAAATCCATCGGTCCCAACTATCCGACAGGTCTAGTAACAGACGTGCCACTTGTAAATTTGAGTGCCATCTGGCCATGTTACAATGATTCTGCATGTTGATAATTTTTGCAACTGTTGCTATTTCATCCAACTACTATTATTTTCTGCAACTGTTGCTATTCTCTTTAGCTGCTACTATTTGATGGTTATATCCTAAACTACCATATTCAAAACTCTGGATGAAGTCATATTCGAGCCATTTTGAGCTACGCCATATTTCTCTTGTCCCCCAGCCTTAAGTTTTGTTAGTTTCATGTATCATACTTGAAAGTTTGTTCCTCCTATTCCTCATGTGCTTTTGTTTTTCAGAAAAAATAAATTACTATTTTTATTCTTTCAATCGTATCTCTATCTCATGATGCAGAAGGAGACAAGAAAAAATAAGCTTTATAAGATTTTTAACAAAAAGAAAAACTAATATATGAAATATGTTTCTTGGCGCTTCTCTCTGCGCCTGTGGGTAGGGCGGCCATGGGAGAGAGACCACCTCTCTCTCTCTCTCTCTCTCTCTCTCTCTCTCTCTCTCTCTCTCTCTCTCTCTCTCTCTCTCTCTCTCTCTCTCTCTCTCCTATCCGATGGAAGAAGGAAAAAGACTAAAAAATACTGAAAATCCAAGCCCCATTGTTTAACAAATATTTACGGATCTGATTTACAGTGGTCGTTGGTCTTTTTTCTACTGCGTCCGCATCTATTGCAGGTGTGTTAGGGAAAGGGGACACATCCGTGGCTCCTATAAAAACAAGCGGTGAAAGCAACAGCCAAATCGGGCTGCTGGGGTTTAGGATCGGACCACCGATAGTGTCCAGGAAAAATCTGCTAATGATACCTCTGCCAACGATTTAGGGTCTGCCATTGATGTAGAAGAAAAGCTTGAAGATAGTGATTTTGAATCGGGTGAAAATCTCAGCCCTAATAGCAATAATAAATCTGGGGAGATGTTCTTGAATGCAGGAGCCATACACACAGGCCTGATGCTCAACTCTGGTTTATTCCAGCAACAGGGGATGCCACAGCATGAGATTAGCGGTCTTTTGGCAAATCTGAATCTTGTAATGATGAAGCTTATGGATACCATGGAGCAAATGCGGAAGGAGGCAGCAAGCAGAGAATTGGAGGCAACAAGAAAGGGATCTGAATTGGTAAGTGCATTACGTAAAATCTCTAGTTCTTTATCTGAAGTTCAGCAGGATAATAGATTATTGAAAGAAGAGTTTGCAGCCATGAGAGCAGAAATGAAGCACGAAAATCAGAAGTTGAGGGATGAAATTACTAGTTTGAAAGAAAGGGAAGATGAGAATGAGACTGATGACGATGATGAAGAGGAGGATGATTCGGAAACAGTGAAAGAGGTAGTTAATAAATTGAACACACGCATGAATGATATTCTGGAAATGCAAGAACGGAGTAAGAGAGCACTAAACTTGAGAGTTGCGGGTTTGCCTGAAGTGGAAAATGAGAACACAAAGAGTGAAGTGGCGCGCCTCTTTTCATCGCAAATGGGACTGGAAGGGATTGAAATTGAGGACGCTTTCAGAGCAGGTATGAAAGGGGAAAAACCACGAAATATAGTAGTTAAGTTTTCGAACCGCGCTAGTAGAGTTCAGGTGCTCCAGAAAAAGATGGAATTGAAAGGAAAAAATATCTGGATCAATGAGGATTTAACAAAAGAACAATATGAAAGTCATAAGCTGGAAATTGAAAAATTCAAAGCAGCAAAGCAAAGCAACAAGAGGGTGTTCTGGAAGAATGGGAAGGTGCAGGTCTCAGACTAGGGAATAGAGGCCATCAGGGTTATGGCGTGGAACGTTAATCAGTTGAGCATTGACAAAATATATTCGATGGGGGATGTGTTAGCAACAGTTGATCTAGTATTCTTTTTAGAAACATGGGAGCATGAAGAATTTGGTCTACCTGATATACATGGATTTAATATCCTACATTCAGTTTGGAACATGAAAGGATGGAGAAGAAGAGGTTTTGGGGGAGTGGCTTGTTACATACGGCAGGAGTTGTCACATCTAGTTAAAATGGTGAAGGATTCTAAACAATGCATCTGGGTAGAATTCTTGGGAAGAGAACGCAGGGTTTTTATTGCAGGTTGCTATTTCCCTCCTCTAAAACAGCAAACATACCAGTTGTATAATTTAGACATGGATGATCCGTTCCAAATGCTTGAGCAGGAGATTTCAGGTTTTATGGAACTAGGAGAGGTGGTGCTTATGGGGGATTTCAATGGGAGAACAGCAGGGAAACAAGCAGCAGTTTCAAGTGAGCATGGAGACCCGCTTTGGATGGAGCAACTAGACACACAAGAGTTATGTGACATTGGATGGGACCGTATATCATTAGATACGGGTCAGTGGTCAACACTATGGGCACTGCCTTGCTGAACATGTGTAGTGGTTTGAATTTGTTGTTGTACAATGGGATTAGAAATTTCCCGGAGAGCTCCAAATGCACATGCAGGGGGAAGAGTATAGTAGACTATTTCATTGTAGCAGCACATTTTAGGGAACAAGTGATCTCGTTGCTGGTGCTAGATGAGAGGAGTGAATCCGACCATGTACCTGTGATTGCCTCTATTTTAGCAGCAAGTCATCTTCCAGAAGCAATTAAGGAGGATAGAGATGTGGAAAGAATATACGTGACTGGCCGGAAAGAGGAAGCATACCTTGACATGTTTGAACTGAAATATGGACAAACAGTATGGCCTGAAGGGGTAGATGGGATAAGCACCACATTGACATCTTTAATTACTACCACCGCAGCATGCTTTAGCTCAAAGCGCAGACAGAAAGGGTTACCTTGCAATGGTTGGTTTGACAATGAATGCAAAGAAAAGAGGAGGCAATATAAAAGAGCAACAGGGGCAGCCAAGGCACAACTGATCAAAGAGTTTAAAACTCTTACAAAGGCTAAAAAGCGGGCCTTCCTGCGGTGCAAACAAGAAGAGATGGTGAGAGATTTGTTAGTGGACCCTTTTAAGTTCTGGAAGAAGATCAAACAAAGCATACATAAGGAAATTCCTTTGCAGTCGGAGGACTTGATAAATATGGTGAGAAAATTGTATCATGTTGAAGGATTGCAAGAGGCAGTACATGAAAGGAAATGCTTATTGCATATCTCGGAGGATGAGGTAAAAGATGGGCTTGATAAACTGGCAAACAGAAAAGCGGCTGACTCCACGGGGTTAGTGGCCGAGCTTTTAAAGTGGGCAGGAACTAAAATGGTAGAGGTGCTTACACGGATGTTCAATGCAGCATTACGAGATGGCTTTCCTTCATCGTGGCAGGTCAACCGAGTGGTACCAATTTATAAGGCAGGGGATAGAAAAGATCCGGGTAACTACAGAATGATTATGGTTAGTAACTTGTTTGCAAAATTGTATGCCACAATCATAGAGCGCAAAATCAGCAGTTGGGCAGAGAAACATGATGTCAGGGCCAAAGGGCAAGCAGGATTTAGGCCTCGGAAATCCACAATTGATCACCTTGTCACTTTTCGTGCTATGATAGATGCTGTGAAGGGGACACGTAAACCACTTTTTGCTGCGTTTGTAGATTGCACCAAGGCCTTTGATACGGTCTGCAGGGGGAACCTTTGGGATAGTTTGGAACGGACAAATATTCCAGAAGAGTATAGAGATGCGGTAAGACTGCTCTATGAGAAAGTGTTGGTTAAACTCTCTAGACCCTTTAGTGAGGAGTGTAATGAGGTAGTGCTCAGCAACATTGGAGTCAAGCAGGGCTGCCCCATGTCTCCGACCCTCTTTGGGATATTCATAGATGAATTGGAGGAGTGGATACAGAACATGGGAGGAGATGGGACCCCATTGGCTGGATATGTTATTCTTGTGCTCTTGTATGCAGATGACGTTGTGCTGATTGCTAGGAGCAAGGAGGGGATGCAAAAACATTTGAATGTTTTAGCCGCTTTTTGTGATGCCAAGGGTTTGAGGGTGAATCTGGACAAAACTAAAGTGGTGATCTTTGGGACCACCTTGGATAAGAATTATACTTTTTCATATAAAGGTAACCCTGTGGAGATCTCCACGTCCTACAAGTACTTGGGGCTTGTGGTAGATAAAAACTTTAGATGGAACCAAACGGTAGAGCAGAGGGTAAATGGAGGGCTTAAAGCCTTCTTTGCAATGCAGCGGAAATGTGTAAAGGCTAATGTTTGGAGCTTCGGGTTGAAGAGGATGTTATTTAAGACGTTGGTGCAGGCGGTGGTGCTATATGGTTGCGAAGTATGGGGGCCGGGGCTTTCATTGGAGCTGTGGCAAAAGATTGAAAAGGTGCAAAAGAAATTTTTTCATGCCGAGTTAGGAGTCAAAATGCAAACTCCTTATGAGATGATGTTGGCTGAATGCGGTATGATGCCATTGGAGTGTGAGGCTATATGCCAATTCTTAACCTATTTGTGCAAAGTAGGTAGCCTGGATGAAAACAGTTATCCTCGATTGGCTCTAAAGGAGACATTTGACAAGGGGTGGTATGCAGATGGTATGGTCTGGTTGAGGAAGTGGGGGATAAGCATAGAAGATCTGGAGCATAATAAGGGCAAGATTCGAGAATGGGTTGTTGAGACAGTTATGCGGAGGGTATGGTCTAGACCAGGTACGAAGATGACACACTACCGGACTCATATGAATCCTTCCCTACGGGAGATGGATTACTTGAATGCAAACATCTCGACCAAGAAGAGGCATGTCATTTGCAGGATGAGATTGAGCGCGCACCACTTGGGTGTGGAGGTAGGCAGATGGATGAGTATAGCACGTGAACACAGGGTGTGTCGAGCTTGTGGTTCAAATAAAGTTGAGGATGAAGCACACGTAATTCTGGAGTGTCCAACATATCAGACACTAAGAGACAGGTTTGGCATTAGAGTCGATGACCTGGGAACCTTTTTTCGTCTCCCAGCGACTCGTATTGCAAGTTTTCTCATAGATTTACTACAAATCAGAGATACAATGGTAAAGATATCTAAAGGGATAATTGATGAGGAAGAGGAGAGTGAGCTTGAGGATGAGCCTCTCTTTTCTGAGGGCTCATTACACGATAATGTTTTTAATTTTGAGCATGTTTTTCTTGACGTCTCATAGACCTGATGGTCTCAAAAGACGGAATAATACACTACACTTCACTTCACTTCACTTCTCTCTTCTTTCGGCACTACTGCAACAAATTTGAGGACATCACAGATCTTTTCCGGTTGCTAATAGAGGTTCTAGCAATTTTTTAGAGTCTTTATGGTTCTTTTTGAGATGCCTTTTCTTACAGCGGGTTGTGGTGGATCTTTCCATTCTCCTCTTTGTGTGGATCTGCTCTTTGGTTTCTGAAGCATAATGCTATCTGTTAGGTTAAGAAAGGACGTTCCAAGCAGCCGCTAATGGTATGGTTTTGTGGGAGACCCTATTTTCCTATGCACAGGCACACTGAAACGGCAAAAAATGGCCGATAAGATGGAGCAGATCTATGCAAAGTTTGGTAAGATAGCTGCCTATAGGTTTAGCATCAAGACTTTTTATTATTCAGGATTCTCTAGCAGATTGTTCGATCCTTCTCCCATTCTTTCTTACTAGCAGAAAGGTTCAGAATATTCAAAGATATGATCAGAATCCATCTTTTATCAGAAGGTCTATTGTGAAATTTTGGAATTATTAGAATCGATTTGAAGTGCAAGAAATGGGATCAATTTAGAGGCCGGAGCTAGGGATATTATGTGAGCAGGAAGAAGCTTGTATATCATGAACCGGACTTTAGGGAGGAGTCTTGGCGACTGAGCATGTGTTTCTAGCCTACTTTGATTGACTATTTTACATCCCAAATGCAGCAACTAAGTCGATCTCATATCATAGTACTTCCTTCTCTGTTCAATGTCTCCAAATTATCCGCTGTGGTTCTTCAATATGTAAAAGAAGGCTTTGGGAGCCTATTTTTCCTAGTATCTTCTTATTTGCTCTGGTTACCATATGGGAGATTATCATGGGCTTCATGTATATTAGCTTACAGAGCAGAGAATATGTTTCTGCATATTAAGGACGAAGATGTCGAGATTACTTCTATAGTAATCCTTTATATGTCGAAAAATTGTACTTATTATTTTGAAATAATATAAAAAACTTCTTTCCCTCAAAAAAAAAAAAAAAAAACAACGTGCTGCACATGGAGGGTTGCCCTCCAGTGGCCTGATGGTGTATTTGCATATTGTTTTATTTTGTCTAAATTTGTCCAGCGACATAGCAAACAATCTTATTCCACCTTTCAACCTCGCATTTAATTAGAAAGCAAAATGGTTCTATTTGTATGCCGGACAAGTAGAGGAAGTATGGGCTCCTACATTCTTTATGCCGCAAGTAGTGAACGAATTCAAGAATAAACCCTATACTATTGTTTAAGTTGTGCCTAAGGACTCTCAAAACTTTTGGGCTTCATTAACAACAAATGTTAAAGATTTAGGAATGCAAATGTAAGAAGACCTAGTCTACACATGCAAGAATAGTTCATTTTGCATCGAAGTAATGTGAAGAATCTATATATAGTACTAAAACCGAAATAAGATGATAGTTTGTGCGCGATCTTGGCCGTTCATTTTGTTGTTTTTCACAACTTTAATTTTGAGCCATTTATTAGTTAGTTATTATTTTGCCCTTTCCCCCTTTTTTTTCTAGCTAGGTCAATAGCTACGAAAAACGACCTGAACAATTTTACTCAATTTTCTTTGAAAAGCTTGGATTCACTTGGATCATGAAAGCTTATGATCGATACTTATTTGGCTTGATCTAATTGCACAAGAATCAATTTGTTGGCGAGTTCTAGATGGCAGGATTGCCATGCAACTATTACAGTTCATCCCCTGCTTACGCTTACGGTGGCCAGAGTAACCATATTTCCTTCTTGGATCAGATACTGCCTCTTTGTGTTTTTGTGGCCACTTTGTAAATCTTATATTCTCTTCAAGTTTTTTTGCCAATTTATAGATTTTTACATGGAAAGACTCTAATCAGATTAAGTACAATAACTTATGAGTATTGTTGACATATCATATCAATGCATCTTTTTCATTTCATGCATCGCGAAGTATAATATAACTCAACAACTCAAAATTGAAAGATTTCAGATAAGTTAGAGCATTTTAGGACATATTTCTTTATAACTTTTTAACCTTTCCTATTTAAATATAGTATAACATTCTGCCATTAGAATTAAATACTAGATATCTAGCATAACAACAAAGGGTTGCTTTTGTATTTTTGTACAAGCTTTTCTATGATTTTCATACGATTTTCATGATATATTACATGGGTGCTACTAGTCAGTATATCTAGAGTGTGCCTAGTATTTAATGATTAGGAATCCATGTCCTCCATGGTTTACCCCTTCAATTTTCCTCCATAAATAATGGAATGGCATGCAGAGCTTGAATTCTTCTATCCCAGGATTTTTTATTTCCTTTTGTTCCCTCTCTTCTTTGGACTCGAGGATTTTTCTGCTGCAATTTATTATGGCAGTGATTGGAAGACGACCGACCTTCTTCCAAATCGTGTACTGGTAGGGTATTATTTGTGCATCACTACCCCTCTATCTGCCCCCACTTTCTTTTCTTGATGGAAGTTGCAGGTTGTACAGAACTAATGCCCATGGAAACAATGTTATCTCTACCATATACAGAGTCCAGGTAAGTTTAATTGTCACAAAAGTTCTGCCATTTTTTCTTTTAGGAATAGAATAGGCTTGTTCGGCATTTTTGTAGTATGACCTTCAGAAGCTTCAGCATAACCAGACCCAGACAGTTGTACCAACTACAGGAAAATTATGTTCAGCTTCCTCTTTGCATAATTGATGGCCAACATTCTGGAGCAATAGTTGACGATGTGGACAGAGGAAATAGAGATACGAGCCCTCATACAGGCAAGATTCAGGCCTCTACACTCCACCATTGATCACATCTTCACATTGCGCACCTTGTTTAAGGATAGCAAAACTGATGACAGGACCTCTACTGCTGCTTCATTGATTTCGCAAAGGCCATTGACACTGTGCCTCGCGAAAAGTTGTGGAAGAGATTAAGATAGTTGGGAGCCCCTACAGACTTGGAAAATGCAGAGTCCAGGTAAGTTTAATTGTCACAAAAGTTCTGTCGTATTTTCCTCTTGGGAATAGAATAGGCTTGTCTGACATTTTTGTAGTATGAACTTCAGCAGCTTTCGCATAACCAGGCCCAGACAGTTGTACCAACTATAGAAAAATGATGGTCAAGTTCTTCTTTGCATAATTGATAGCCAACATTCTGAAGCAACAGTTGATGATGTGGACAGAGGAAACAGAGATACGAGCCCTCATACAGGCAAGATTCAGGCCTTTACACTCCATCATTGATCACAACTTCACATTGTGCACCTTGTTTGAGGATAGCAAAACCGACGATAGGACCTCTACTGCTGCTTCGTTGACTTCGCAAAGGCCATTGACATTGTGCTTCGCAAAAAGTTGTGGAAGAGATTAAGATAGTTGAGAGCCTTTATAGACTTCCAAAATGCAGTGTACTGAGACTTTCTCACCGATTGACGCCGATAGGACAACTTGTCAACTGTAATATTAGGGTTTGACAAGGATACCCATTTTCTCCAACATTGTTTGACCTCTATGTTGACCAATTGGAAGGGTGGCTTATTGATCACAAGGGTGACAAAGCTCAATTTGTGCACCAGATTATTAAGCAGCTCATACATGCCGATGATGGTGACCTTCTATCCCACACCGTGAAAGACATGTATCAATGTTTTCATGCCCTGAACGCTTTCTGTCGTGTCACGGGGGAATGCGAGTCAATTTGCCCAAGACAGATAATGTGGCAGTCGATTGCTAACCACTGTAAAGGTAAGAGACCTGTCTCTTGCAGAAGGATATGGTAAGGGACTGTGGATTTCACCAAAGTGCCCGAGCTAGGAATTTCTTTTGTACTCATTCCAGTTCATTCCAGGTGGCCAGGCATATGAGCGGGTCCAGACTTTGATACCGTATAAAATAATAGATTCCACTAAGACCCTGAACAAGTGTGATAGATGAGCCCAGTCATATAGATCTACCTTGTGACTATTGCTTTGTGTCTCATACAGTGCCTTCCAACTTGTTGTCACCTGTAATCAGATGGAAGTGTCCCAGTATGTGGTAGTAGGGAACTCATGCCCAGGTACTTGTAGGTGGGTGCAACTTCCACATTTTGCCCCTGATAAGTAAAGGAGGAAGGCCTCAGATGGCAGAAGATGAGATAAGTAGTATCTTTTCCAGAAGATAGTTGATATGGGCAATGATCGTCTTTCCAACCAGGCTTATATAGTGGCCATAGGTCCTCAGCGCCTCAAAGCTTGTTGGATCTCAATGGTTCTCTCAATATGTGCATACAGGTGCAAACTGAAGAGGATAGACTTTGTTAATGTTGCCACCAGAGTGCCATTGAGGATGAATGCCACACACTACAGCAACCTCTAGCATTCAATCACATCCGAGCCTGCTATATAGAGTTGATTCTGCCTAACCAATTGCTTCATGCACTCCTGGACACAACCTCAGTGGGTTTGTTAGGATCTTTTCTATTCTATTCTATTCAAGACATTATGGATGCACACACTTAGTTACATCCTCAAACATGCTGATGAGATTAAAATGTATCATAGTATATCATTGTACAGTCTCTTAGCATACCTATTACTACCAAAGTTTTTCCCTCGAAAACCCTCCATGGCCAGGGTCTTTTAATCCTAGCAGTAATACGCTTGATGGATCCTTTCTTTGAGTCCTATAGACCAATTGGTCTCCTAGCGGGCAATAAATATCAATTCAATTCAAGTTAAGTTATGTATTTCTCTTAGTCAACCTGTGTTATTTTGATTTTGCGATATATCTGTGTCTCCAACCTGTAAAATTGCGCATCTAATGTTCAAATGCTAATGATAAGATTTTAATCTTGCGAAAATGGTTCTTGGCGCAGGCGCAGGCGGTAGCGGCTAGGGCAGTTCCGGAGGGAGAGAGCCGCCTCTGCCCTCCATTTCCGGCACTACCACTGTTTTATTGCTCTCCTCTAAACTGATCTGTGGTGCTAGCTAGGAATCGGCCATTCTGGCAGAGGAAATCTGGAGTTACCTATTCTCAGAAATCTGAAGCTACATCAGGCGACTCTTCATAGTTTCTTGCAGTAAGCCTCTAACGTGGCATTTTACTCTTCTGCTTTGCCTGTGAAGCAGTATGTTTCAGTCTTGGGAGTGATCTTTCTTGAGGCAAGAACACATCGAAATGGCGTAGATGCCTATAAGATGGAGTAAAGATTTGCTGGCAGATCTATCAAGTGGTGCAGTTTCAATTTCTTGCAACTTCATTTTCTTATCATCCAGGTTCTTTCGCATTTGGCTATTTCTTTCCGCTTCCTACTCCTTCTTTCTAGCAGAAGGGTTCAAATTGTGCATTAGATGGTTAGGAAGATTCTTTTCTTAGCAGTACCTTCATATGGGTCTTCAGTTTTGCTGGATTCTGGTTGGAAAATGCAAGGTTACAGGTTGAAAAGCAGATCGCAAGTGAATTGGTTTCCTTTTAGCACTCGGTTCCTATCTCAAGTACTGCTATGCTTGAGTGGTTGCCAATTTTTGCTGTGCTTTGGTATTTTATGCCAAGAACTCTCAAGTACTGATATGCTTGAGAGATTACTGATATTAATTGGCTTTGGTATTTTATGCCAAGAACTCTCAAATACTGCTATGCTTGAGAGATTCCTCATTGGCTTTGGTATTTTATGCCAAGAACCTCACAATCTTCACAAGTACTGATATGCTTGGTCGATTATGCTCAAATACTGATATGTTTGAGTGAGAGCTTCTTGGATTTCATATTATCTTGCTGCAGCCTTACAGATATGAAGCCTTACACTTTTTTGCCCTTTTCATCATTTTTGAGAACTTTTATGACTCTGTCAACTGTTATGAATCTTCGGGGGCCTTTCAGGGCTTGTCTTTAGCATCATCAGGCACTATTTGGTCACCACGTGGGAAGATTTGTGTGAACTTCAAGTGTATCAGCTTCAAGAGTAATCCATAATAAGTTTTGTGTTAGTAAAGAATGAAGATGTTGAGATTACTCCTGTAGTTATTCTCTACTAACATCAAACATTGTACTTCTTTATTTATATAATATAAAAAAATTCGTACCTTCAAAAAAAAAAATGCTAATGATAAGTGAAATTATACTTACCTCAGGGATTACCCACAAAACTTCCTACCACTGTGTTTGATTTATAGAAGATAGGTCAATGACCCCATGGTTGACCCCATGATTGTTTTGATCTGACAGTCTATCTGCCGCAGGGATGCATTAAGAAGCCATGATGGTATAGGAATTTGCTAAGAAACAAGAAGAGAACTTTTATACATAAGAAGCAGGAAGATTTAAGCAAAAAATTATATGAAAATCCCAAAGGCTAAATATCTTTGGTAGACGCAGGGTGGAAAACCTGACCATACAAGACTTAATTGCAGCACAAGAGGGGTTCCAGGTTCCAAACTAAATTTCTGATACAACTGTTTTTACAAGTTTAAAACTCTAAAGTTTGTATTTACTCCATGATTGGAGTTATCTTTTTGGACATGGCAGAAGCTATATCTCTGCATGCCTTTATTTGGTATATCATTTTCCAATGGATATACCCCCTTTTGATGTACTTATGTTAACATGAATATAAAAAAAAACCTTGCCTTCAAAAAAAAAAAAAAAAAAAATCCCAAAGGCTTTTGGAATACGGTCCTGAAGGAATTAGCTCAACAAAATCTAAGTATGGATGATCTTGCACAACTAGTCATTTCAGTATATAGTTGCCCATATGCAAATAGCATGGCGACAATAGAGTGCAGAGAGGGCATCTTTAACATAGAAGATATCAGATTTGCTCTAAAACACATGGCTAATGGGAAGGCACCCGATCTGGAGGGCCTATGTATGTATAGAGTTATTGAAGTGGAGCAGCAAAAAGGCAATGCAAATATGGACCTAATTTTTACAATGCATCTGTGCAAATATTGATCTAATTTTCACAATGCCTTTGTATATATATTCCGACAGCTCTCGAGGCCCGGAGTCGCCTCTCGTATGAATATGCTCAAACAACAGGGGTTTGCAAGGCGGTTATTATGTATATTTTATATTAATGAATGTTATTTGGTGTAATTGTTTAGTGTTTGGGTGGGCTGAAGATATAAGTACCCTGGGGAATCTAGGACGTGGTGATCCCGTCCTCGGGATCACCAAAAAAAAAAGATCCCCTCCCCTGGGATCACCACGTTATAACTGCGCAGTTAATGGGTTACTGTGCAATTTGGGGCTGATTTTCAGCCGGATTGGAACTTGCTTATTGTAGCGGTGCTCGCCCTGCTTCCTCCTCCGCTGCTACCGAATCCTCTGCTCCAACCGATTCCGACCACCCAGGAACAGACCCCATCCGATTCCGTGGAGGATCGACCGAGAAAAACCCATGCAAAGTTTGCTCTGATTTTCCCTATAAGGGGCACGATTTTTGTGCAGCTCTCGCGACAAGAAGTCAGACGCCTCGTGTGATCCCGTTCTCCGGGATCACACCCCTGGGGATCCCACCCCCCGGGATCACACGTTTGGGATGCCCCAGACCAGGTAAATATATCCTGCTCCGTTTGGGTGTAGATATGGCCATGTCGTTAAAAAAAAGAAAAAGAAAAAAAAATTAAGTAAAGTGCATTTGTAAAGTGCTTATACGAAGCAAACTTTAGAAGGCCTTGGTGACTATTCATAGAAGGATTTGAAGTCAGGCTATCTATACCAAGGGGATTTAAGATTCAATATATTGGTGAAGTTCGGCTATTCATACCAAGGAATTCAATATTGTAATAAAGTGCCTGTAAAAATGTAAATGAGGCTTAGTGTGGGGTTGTTGATGCAAGAACTTTTCAATGAATGCATATCAGCTTGGTACAATGCATGGAGCCTGAAATATCTTTTTCAGAATGTGGCAACATCTCTCAATATCATGAAGGACATGGGGTGAGGTGAGCTTGTGAGAAAATTTCCATAAATGCAGGGAGGTAGTTGAGTCTCAAAATTTAAATCTTGTGGGGACATGAGATGTACATTGTGGGGAACAATGTGTTGGAAGGGAGGAATATTCCTAAAAATCGCAACGTGCGGTCAGGTAGAGGTTTATGTTGGTCAGGTGGAGTTGATGTTGCACAGGGACAAAAGCGAACCACTTCTATAATGTTGGTTGCCCACTCTTATAATGGCAAGCATGTTGGTTCTCCAGGTGATTTGGAACCTGGATGGAATCTAGAATCTTATTTATTTATTGCTAATAAGATGTATTTTTATATATTTATTTATTTGTTTATTTAATCAATTAGGAAGGATATAAAATGAGGCAAACTCACTACACTTCCAAGAACAACATTCTGCCTTGAGCTCTTCTTCAATCTCTACCTCATTTTCTATTTCCTCATCAACAACAACATTCTAGTTGATGGCAGGAACAAGGGCAGCGGCGGCGGGGCGAAGGGTTCAGCTGGTGGCAGCCATGCTGCTGGCTGCAATATTTCTACTCAGCTGGGCAGAGGGGTCTAAGATAGAGGTGGCAAAAAATCTGCACTCCAGCTATGGTCCAAAGCTGACCAACACAAGCCGGGCAGGAGGGCTGGGCGATTCCAAATATTTGCTCTGCCCATGTCCAGGCTATGTATGCAGCCATCTCTTCGAGGTCTGCACTTGTTTCCAGTTCAGCTGCCACTGCTTCTGTCACCATCATCCCTGAATATACATTCTTCCCATTTTTTGGTGCATTGGATTAATTGCCTGATTTAGAGCTCCTCGGCCTGATGCTTAATAAAGAGCTCCTTCATGTGTTTGTGAAATCAGAGCCTGGCTTTTTAGTATTTTGTGTTTAGAACTTGTCTCGTATCCAAGCTCAGCCAGTCCCTAACGTTGGCTCGGCTCTGCTGTACGTTTATTTGTGGTCGATACCTGGTCCCTGTATCCGCCATGGCATAACTATTTTTGACACTTTCAAAGCAATATATTTGAAATTTAGCTCGATTTGTTTTGCTAGTTTGAATTGAAGTCCCCATCTTTAAAGTGAACAAGCAATCAAATGCTTCATTACGTGAGGATATCCTAGAAAAGGATCATGTTCCTTGATACACCTATGTTTGTTCATGAACGCAATGCATGTTTGGCTCAAATTGTGCCCTTTTTTTGCACGCTTGGTAATTTCTTTGGGGGAGGGGCTATACCCTTAAAAGGTCTCAGTGCTACTAGACTTGGCATGATTTGTGGCTCCGCCATTCGTGACGCCTTGTCTTCCAGCCGCCTAAACTTTTTATGCGGCGTAAAGCTCCCCATAAAAATACCTAGTACATAGTTGTTGAAAATTACCTAGTACATAATTGTTGAATATTCAACCTTTAACAACTTCATCCCTGAACTCCCAGTCCAATTCTTTTTCTATTCCACGCACCACCATATTGCATGCTTGGACTCTCTTATATAAATAGTGAGTAATGAATGTGCATACCCGCTTATTCTTGAGCTTCCTTATGTTTGAAAAAATCAAAAGAAGTATGATGTGGTAATGTCTCTGGTCCTTATTATGTTCAATAAAATTGCCTATAAGTGATGTTTTGCTTGCCACCAAGAAAAGAGCTCATATGTATTTTATCTCCTTTACAACGCCTTTTAAAGATGCAATAGAGTTTTTGCAATATTCGACAATAGTTTTTGCAAATTTCTTGCAAGATCTGGAGTTTCACAGATCTGGCAAAGACTTTGTAAGATCAAAAGAGTTTTTACTTTGTTTTTCAATTGCTACTTCAGAAATTTGAGTAGAAATTGTACAGCAAAGCCTGGCACGCAGACTGGATCGACTCTACTTCCATTTTGCAATGTAGGGAGATGTGGCATGGCGGCACAAGAATTCAAACCAGCAAAGACTGTCAACCCTCTTTCTATTTTGTCATCTATAGATCACAATTTCAAAAGAATTTTGGAAATGAACATCTTTATTTAAAAGACCTTTTATTTTGGCATGTAAATTAAGCAAATATCACAAAATTTTTAATTCCCAATCAAAAAGTGAGAGCTGCATTAACTCCATCTAAGAGCATGAATTGAATTGACTGGTTTTAGCCACAAAGATCAATGGGCCTATGGGACCCAAACAAAGAGCATAACAGACATATCACAATATCATACGGAAGTCACTTCATTGGAGAGAGACCGCAAATTACTAAACATATTGATTAATGCATTCCTCACCTTGAAACTGACATAAAATAACTATTTTGTATGAAAGGATTTAGTGGGTCAGTTTTGCACACTTTTGGGAGTTGAATCCAATAACTAGATGCTATGTGGTGCCACGTACCAAAAGAGCATTGAGGTGGGGGTTAGTGCTCCATCTGCAGCAAAAGGTGGAATGGATTTTTTCTATACATTATCTTAAAATATATACAATTACTACTTGAAAACAGCCACTCAAGTATATGTACGCCCATCAAATCCAGTGAAAAGTGTTACTATATAGATCTAAAGCAATAGATCTGTTAGCTTCCATAGTCTTCTAGCGCCCCATCCTAAACATCTAATCATTTACAAGATGGCAGAGATCTCCCACTATTTAAGTATAATAGAGAGTTGTTCTAGAGGTGATGAGCCCCCGCCTTCGACCTCCGCAAAGGGGGTTTGTAACGTAGCCCTTTAACCAACTCTCCAAGCGATGAAGATCAATGTTGTTCTTGATGACCCTTGCAATTTGTGCTCCATATACATCAAATTATAACACCATGTTCCAACTTGTGGCATTTCTAGAATGTATTAGCCCTAATTAGCTCCAGTTTGCTAAAATCGGATATTGAGGACGTTAAGAATCAAGATGCCATATTTGCTAAAAATAGAGGTATTTCTTGTTCCCACTCTTGGCCTAGATTAGTTGCTTCCTCTATGCTTAGATAGGGGTAATATTTCCCTGCACGACATTTCTTGGGGTAAGGGCTTGGCGAGCCCCCACAAAATGTAATGTTTTATTTTTATTTTTTTTTGGGGGGGCACTAAATTTGAGGGGTTTTGATGAGACCACGTGATAACTTTTTAACTTCTTGGGAGATCATTATAGGATGTAGGATATCCTTATCTTGAATTGAAAAGTCCCGAAGGTATGATCCTGGAGTATGGGATCCCTGCTTGCTGCATAATAACAGTGCAAAAATCCTAACATTTATAGCAAATTTGAGGGGTTTTTTTTCCAGTGTGGCTTCTTCCTCCAATTATCTACAAAATCAAATCACTTCCATGCCTCTCGGAATTGGCTGAACAAGAGCTGCAGGTAAGGAGCGAAGGAGGAATCAAAGCGAGCTCTACTATGAGGAAGCTCCAACTCGGCCTACAAATCCTAAGGTGGAATATCCTCCTCTCTCTCATTACAAACAACAAACTTCTGTTACATTTTCAGTGTTAAAAAGAAATTTCGCGACATCTAAAGCGCGTAAAAAAATTCCACAAATATTCATTTGACACTGCCTTTTTTTTCCATCTAATTTTATGGGTAGAAGAACATGTAAATGTTTCAAGGTAAGGAAATGGTTAAAATAGTAGGGCACCTAAAAATTAGATGCCAACAATGATCCAGTGCCTCACTTAGAGCCACGTGATCTTGGTTTAGCACTTAGGGCCACATGGCTTTGCCACATTAACCAACATTTGCATGTCATCTTTAGTTTACATAATATTCTCATCGAGAGCTTTCCAATGAGTGGTGAATTGACTACCCTTGAAGCCAATGGGAAAGAATCTTTGTGGAATCTTCTCCACATATGGTACAAAATTTAATGAGCTAAGCTCCACTCTCCCTCTCTTGGGTTTCCACTCCATGCTTATATTCACCCAGTGGATCCAGAGCTTGGCATGTTTCGGTGATATGAATATGTAGCATAATAACAGGGGGTTTTCTTTGTGTTTTTGTACGCTTTTCACTAAGGTTTTCCTATGATTTCGTGATGTATTCAACTGGATGTACTAATGCGTACATCTAGAGTGCACCATTTCTGAGCCATTGATTTTAGCCTTTTTTTTTCCAATGGTCAACAACCAATGGCTCACAACAAAAGCCCATTTTTTGTGCGTGCGGTGCATAATGGTCAACAACCAATGGCTCACAATGCATGCGGTGCATAATGGTCAACAACCAATGGCTCACAACAAAAGCCCTCTTTTTGTGTGTGTGGTGCATAATGGGCACATGAAGGGCTTGAAGGGCGCATGTAGTGCAGTTGTCCCGCCGGCAACACATTTCTTATCATAACTTTTGATCCAGAGCTCTGTTTGAGATGATGTTTATTCCGTTGGAAAGCTCTCTCCGAGATCTTTTTGATAGTGTATGATATGGATATGTTTGGTTAAGTTATCTATGCTAAAACAGCAAATTTTCGGCCGGGTTTGGTAGGCTTTCACATCCTACCAGCTGATTAATACAGGATTGTGCTATATTGTTTTATGGCTCATTCCGAATGAAGGTTGCAAAAAATTACCATGCACTTTTAGATTTTGAGGCAGTTATTAAGCAAATTCCAAGGCTTCTAGATCCTTGTGCTAACAAGCAGAAAAGTTTCCCACTTTGGTTTCTCACCACAAGAATCCATGGAGGCCAAAGGCTGCTGTTAAATTCCAGTTGAAAAATGTTTGTGTATGGGTATTGCAAACTTTATGACTTTCAGAATAATGGGATCAATTCGCTCTATCTTTATGGTAACTTTTACTTATGTTCAAAAGCTACAGGTGATGAAAGCCTCAAATGAATTCTAGTTTTTTTCTGGTTTGAATTCTAAAATTTTTGTCTGAGGGCGTTCCTAAGGCCCCGAAGAACAAAAATTTTTTTTGCAACACAAACCATTAACATCCAACATATAAAAATTAAATCCCCCAACACATAACAACCAACACATAACAACCCCCGACACTACCATTGACATTAATTAACACAACCATTGGGTCCAACACATTTAAATTAAAATCCCCCTTAAACCCCCTTTGGTTTGGGTGCATATTCACACGGGGGATGACGTAGTGCAGCGAGAGCCCTCATAATTGTATTTTGCACATACAAAATCAACACCATATAGTATTCCGTTTGAAATCTTATAGTATTTTGCTAATTTTGTTATACAGTATAGCAAATTTTGTACTTGCATACCCCACAAACGAGGAACTTTACGTACGGTGTAGATTAAGGAATAAGGGGTGAATATGCCTATCCAACAGCTCTCGTTGCCCGGAGTCACCCCCCGTGTGAATATGCACCCAAACCAAAGGGGGTTTAAGGGGGATTTTAATTTAAATGTGTTGGACCCAATGGTTGTGTTAATTAATGTCAATGGTAGTGTCGGGGGTTATTATGTGTTGTTATGGGATGCTATATGATTTGGACAAAACTGGAAGTGATTTTAATGGTGCAAGTTTTGAGGGTCATGATGACGATGGTGCTATATGAATTCAAAACATAAGGGCACAATCTAGTAAGTTACATGTAGAAATGGGTGCCCATCATTGCCTCACATGAGTTAGAGCAACAATTTATACGGATCTTACGACAAAAAATAATATTAAATTTCATATATCTTCGTAGTCTTTAGATTGAGGCTTGCAGATCTAACACATTTAAGTTGTTAAGATGTAGGGTATAGTTTCGTGACTATGTGAAAACAACTAGTCCTGAAGAACGTGAAGACCAACAACTCCCATGTTTCAACAATGTTAAAAGGGGTCCTTAATAGTACAATTACACACAACATGATCATTGGAATGAAAAATTATTTCTGTAGACCATCTGCAATGTGTTCATTTGCGATGTGAATTGCTTTAGTTGACCATGTGAAATAGGAAGTGTAGTCCACGTAACCAGATTGGATATCATAATTGGAAAGTAAAATCATTGAAATTATGATACTATGGCTATAAGCAACTTAAAATCATATGTCCATTAACAAATCAAACAACATGTGCGTGGAGTATACATCATCAAGAATAATACTCTGAACAAAACACCACCCACATAATAAACCATGCATATGAGTTTTTGATTTCCTTCTTTTGGATTTATGTCTTTTACATGGACACATTATAGAAATAAGTTTTTGATTTATGTGTTCTGTCTGGACACTTAGCAACTTGACTGGGAGCCTGAAGAGACTTGCCATTATTTTTCTGGCAAAGAAAACTATCATTTTTTACTTTGCCATAATTGGAAGCTATCATTGTGTACACGTAATGTGCTCAGAATGGATCTTGAACTTTGTTGATTCAACTTTAGTAGACTATACCATGGATAATTTCTTTGTTTTTTTAGGAATAAAGAATATACCAAGAGCATGGCATGTATTAACAAGTGATTACAATGTTTTTGACCGAACTCTCAATGATGATATAAACAATAATGAAGTTAGTTTCATAACATGGAATTCCAGCTTGTAATACCATTGCAAAATTTTCCTAACTCGTCAAACTTACCAATCTTGAACAATATAATGTACATTTGAAGGGGCATTGGTTGTTGCAGATATTTTAGTCCATGATTTCTGATAAGGTTTCCATGTATGCTTCCTCACTAGAAGAAGGAAGAATATTATCTTCTTTTTCTTCCATCATGTTATCGAAATCAGATTCCGTATTCACATAATCTTGAAACATCATAGAACCAATTAAGAATGGAGAGAGACACATGTAAACTACAACCTAGCAAATACAGCACATCCTAGACATCATAGACAAATACACCACATAGATCGATCAGGAAATGGCTTCTTGAGAACCACCATAAGACACATTACCAACCCAAAAATGCAACTGAAACAGGAGAGCCATGATGATGATCAAGAACAGCAATTTACATTGCTCTAACTGCTTAGTATAGGATGGGACCTTGGCTATTCAAGTAATTCAAGTACATCATGCATCATTACACGAAGAAAAGATTGTAGGGGTCCAACTCTGATTTCCTTTGTGCATGTACCTATTGGAAAAAAAAAAAAAATAGTAGTTACATAGATATCGCAGACCAGATTTGGTAACTTTAAAAGCCTATCAGAGAATCAGGAGTGAAAAACAAATAGTTGCCAATATGGGCTACCTTCCATTGAGAGAGCAATATGAGTAATATGATTTGCTAGCTTTGAGCTTTGTCAACCCCAGCTTTGTTTTCAGAATTAAACAAATAGCTACATGAAAGTTCTCATCTCCTGCATGTAATATGATGCAACTGAAAAGAATTTAGATCACTTATAAGACACTCAGTTGCCATCATACTTTCCCAAAAAAGAATCGCACACGTATGCCAGATACATGATTATCACAATGCATCAGGACGGGATGCTCCATAGCTAAGGTGGAAGAAGCTTGCGTCAACTGAGGTTGTTATTTTGTGTCTATAGAAAAAGGCCACGATCATTTGAAAATTTGCTATCTGGTCATTTATGAAGTGGAAACACATAAAATGCAAATGTATCATGTATGTAACCTCTTCAATAATGCATTAATAATGTGTTTATACAAGCACATGTGTAACAATAATTTCCAGGTCTCCAAGACATCCAAAAGTTCGAATCCTCTTTATATAATATAGGGCCACAATTAATCCTGTAAAGTATACATTGCATGTGATGAGAATCCAGAGAGTGGATACAACTTTACATTTTGGGAAACAACCTAAGAATAAAGAATAAAACAAGGCGAAAGCAATAGCTGCAAAACGAAAGTTGAGTTGCAAAAGTGAGGAAAATAGTTCAAAAGATCTATGCTTTATGCATTATTGTAGTAGACACTGCAAGTATGCCCTAGCTCTTATGATTGCAGACCTTGATTTTTGTAGAAATACGTAGAAAACCTTACTATGCAAAGAAGCTTTTGTATGAGAAGAAGTAAAATACTAAGAAGACCAAAACGAACCCATCAAGGAAGAGCAAAAGAATTTGAAAGGTTTCAGTCAAACTGCAACTGAAATTTCGAAGTACAGGCAATGCTCACTTTGTAATTTCTGCGATTGTCTTTCATGCTAAATTGGAGCTCCAAATTGATCAGAATGGAAGCATAAACAAGCCACCATAAAGCTCCAAAAACTTTAGCTACAAAAATCAAACAACAGCAAAATACTTATCGAAACTGCAAAAAACTTAATTTTGGCTGCTAACCTCTTTCTGAAATCCTTCCAATATTCTGGAAATCCTCGAGGGAAAAAGACCCCTCTATCTGTTAATCTTCCCCCTGCTAAAATATGGAAACTCTTCCGATAATCCATATAAATCACTTCTGGATCACCCTAAAGCTTCGTATAATCTAAACCCTTCTAAAACTTTTAGATAAAACACTTGCAGATCATCCTAAAACCATTCAGAAATGATTGCTCTAACTTAGACTATTTGCAAGTGCCTAAACTGGAGATAATAGTGCGAAATAGTAGTAAAACCTTGGCAGCATGCAATAAAATTAGACGAAGTTATTGCTGGTGGATGAAAATTCTCTAGGATTTTTAGAAAGGCTTGCGTAACCCTCTCTACAACATTTTCTAAATTTCTAGCCCATCAACATTTCATGACACATCAGCAAAATTCATTCTTGATCACGAGATCTTTTAATTTCTCTATGAACGGCTGAGAAAAATAGAAAAATTCATGGAATTTTTTGCGGCTTCTCTAGCATGAAGATCAGAATTGTATTTTTCAGTGTAGTTTGGTCCAAAAACTTCCTTCCACCGCTTTTCCTTCCCTCTATTGTTTGCTTCATCCGCCTGGCTAGACTATTGATTGTTAAGCCGTCAATTCTTAGAACCAGTCGGCTCTGCCTGAGGCCTCTGTCTTGTACTGCACGACAGGTATCAAGCATTAATCTAAGTTTTGTCATCAGAAAATAATGATGGCAGTGGCCTGCATGAGAGTCCTGTTTGAAAATTGCAAGGATCCAAGCTACAAGAGAAGCATAAATTCAGAAGGTGATTCTTCCAAGCAAGAAGAAAAGAAAATAAGTAGTGGTGCAAGTAAGGGTCTTAGTATTTGTTGTTTTAAAAAGTGTAGCGAGAAGCTTTATGCAGGAATGCATACCTAGAAAGGACATGACAAGAGCAAGGCCTTATGGAGTTCTTTAAAAGCATAAGGGAAGCTTGATAATGATTTGCTTTCTTGGAACTCATAAAATATATTTGACTTGGCTTGCACAGTCAAGAAGTCTTTTATTGCAGAATATATCTATCATAGGACTGGTGTGTCAGTCTATTGGATAAAACAAGAGACATAAACATCTACGAACAACTTGTACAAGGCTTTACTATGCCAAACCATGGGAAGTCAACCAAGGATCTTTTTAATTTAATATGTGATAACGCTGTGGAAACACTAGTTCGAACCAATGCTGAAGTCATTCGTGAGAAAAAACGTGCATCCTATACTGATAAGGAAAACAATAGAAGCAGCAAGTGATCAAATGGGAGCCAACCACAACTTCAAGTTTAGTAGGACCCTTGCATTCTGATTTGTATGAAAACTTTTATGCGAGCGAATTCCAGTATAAGATGTTGTCTCTTCATGGTAGTGATAGAACATTTCAAGGAAGTTCTAGCAAGCAAACATGGCTGCATAGTATTAGCGGGATTGTTGCTATTCCAAACAATTGACAACTTATCATAGACATGGTCGGGTCAATAACTTTGGAAGTTGTACGGTCCACTCTTGATGTTCTAAGCAGCATCTTTTCCTTTTGTTTTAGGCAAGCTTAGATCTTGGTGCAATAGGACTAACACGACTAAGATTGGAAAAACCAAAGAAATCGTAGCCAAGACTCCCTTGATCTTATACTGGAATGGCGTGTCATGTACAGATTAATGATGTAGGTAATCTTACACATCCAGGATTTGGATTATATTTTTAGTACTATTCTAGTTTAAGAATGCTCTATTAGAGGTCAAACTCTCAAGAAACCTTTTGGCAATATAATTAATTTCTAGTTCTCTAACTTTCTTTTCGCAATATAAATTGTCTGTTCAGCAACACTAATCTAGCTGGACGAAATTTCTCCCCACACCATGATGGCTCTGGCTTTGGGTCTCTTTCTCTTTCCCCAATACCTCCCTCAACACTTTCTCTTTAACCTGAAAAATGCCTTTCATAATAATAAGAAGGACAAAATCAGTGATCTTAGTGATGTCAAGAGATTAAGCATCATATCCTATATCCAATCATAAGAATGCATATCTCGGTATATAGTGCATTGCTTTAGATTTGCGATGGGTCAGCTATGTATATTTTTTTCAAATAGAAGCAGATTGTGAATTAGAAAGGTGATAATAGAACTGCTTTTACACTTTATTTAGTTTGGATAAAATCTAAGTTACTGCATCATATAGTGTCTAATGCACACTGAGTTTCAGTGTCATTTCTATTGTCTTCTCATAAAATACAGTACAATTATATTTTTTTCAATGACTAGCTGTAAGAATGTGGCGATGAAATTTTGACCATGCGACGATCAATTAGAGAGCTTTGACACTGTAGTATAATAAATAACAGAGATAAGTGTTCCATGTTTACAGCTATGAATAGAATAGAATAGACAACAGTATTGCTGAAGGATTAATAACTCCGCATTATACAAGGACACAAAACCTTGGTTTTTATTTTAGACTCAAGATTTATTGTACAAGTTTTTTTTTCTGTTTTTTTTTCATACCATGTGCCCAAACCTGCAATTTTTAGATCTATTTGGCATCATAGAGTTTTGAACTTTTAAATCTGTGGCAACAGTTATCTTGAAAGATTAATACTATTTACATGGACATGGAAATTGTGTTTTATTTCTAGACTCAAGGTTCATTGTATTTTCTCTCCTTTATGACCCAAACCTGCACTTTTCAGATTTATTTGTTGTCATAGAGTTTTTTGAGATGTTAACGTTAAAATCTTTTGTACTGAGTATTTAAATCTTTGATACTATTATATCTATATGCAGATAAATAGGCCTATACTGAATGTATCAAGAGTCAAATGCATTCATGATTTTCTGGCTGAGCAGCGGAGAGATAAAGAATCATTGAAAACTGCAGGAAAAGCATATTGTCATTTAAATTTGATTCGCTCGCACATTGCCTTACTATATCTTTTGTTTCTACCATTCAGCACGTGACAGACGAACTCTATAAATTTTGGCTCCACCTTGTAGCAATATAGATAATGCACAGTTTGAGTTGTATAGGATGACAAATATATACACTATATGGCTTTCTGTTGATATTGGTTAAATGTTTAACTTAGAAATGGCAGTACATAGTCGGGCCAGTTGGTGGAATTGTTTAGTTGACAGTGGAACAGAAAGGGTTTGAGCTTCAGTGAAACTAATGATCCTGATTTGAACCAGTAAAATCACTTGTAGTGCCTGATGTCATGCTAACATATATATGTGAGAGAAACGAATTTGATGTCTATGCATATTGTGTAATATAGTAAATTACTGATTGCGATGCTAGCCCTTAATTATGCTTTCTAGCCCTGCTCATGCCATTGCTAAGAAACTACTTAGTTGTGTCATATCCTCTGTCTTTTTTGCCACCTTAAAAGGAGAATCAACTTAGGCATTTTGTGGGGATGGGCAGATATTAGAGCCAAAGAACATAGTCAGCAAGTCCTATAATAATGCTGATGCAAGGGCTTAGAATAACTTTAAGCTTTTCTAGTGTGGAGCTAATAGACTGTTCTTTTACTAGATGTTGTCGCAGGCCTGTGATTCATGAATTTAGAGGCAATGATAGTGAGGTTTTCGATGTGTTAAATGTGGTTTCCAAGTACAAGATAGGGAGATACAAGTCATTAAGGTTTTCATCAGACGCACGTTCCTTAATGTCGTATCATAAATGCATTTGTTACTGGTTATGTAAAAAATAATGCTAAATATTTGGATGCATTTATGACATATTCAACAAAATTTGGACTTATTCAGATTTAATAGATAACACTTCAAGAACGCATGTATTGTGTGATTCTTCTTGATTGTTATAATTTTTATAACTTTATCTTTAAATTAAAACTATAATGGTTATCAAAGAATAAACTTGATTTTCAAACTAATTTGTATTTGAATCTATTTAGAATTAGACATTTCAAGAATATAAAAATTTCAATTTTTATTGATTTAACAGATTCAAGATTTAGCAATCATGATAATTAAATGAAATTTGATGGTTTGATGTTTATTGACTTAAAACTATTATTAGAATTTCACAATTTACAAACTTTTACACTTTTAAAAATACTTTAACGAAGGTTTTAGGTTGAAATTAATTAAATGATATAAAGTTATTGGTTTAATAATAACTATTAAATATTTTTTTTGATGAAATAAAAATATTTAATCAAACATAGACGTAATCATTTAATTAATTTCAATGTAAAACTTTCTTTAAATATTTTTAAAAAAATAGCATTTTAATTATATAGGGTTATCTTAGATGAAAATTTAATTCTAAATAGATGAACCAAGAATTAGTTTAGAAAGCAACTTTAAACTTTAGTAAGTATCATATTTTTTATCTGAAGATAAACAGAACAAATTATTAAAATCATAAAAAGCTAAAAATACATTTATTAGATTTGAATAAGTCCAAATTTTGTTAAATATGTCATATTTGCTTTAGGATGATTCAAACAAGAGGTTCTGCATATCAATAGAGTTACATAAGATGTTTCCTGTGAGCTTGTGGCATTACACATAGAGATGAACTGTAATGATTGTATGGGTCCCATGACCTATTGGTCTCCGTGGACGTTAAAAAATATATTCTATTCTATTCTATTCTATTCTCAAGACAAACAAGATGTATTTGATAACTACAGTTCAAAATGAGGATCGTAGATTCTATCTATGTTCTATAGGATAATATTCCACTTGCAACAAGGAGCAATTCTCTATTTCATCAGAACTACTTGCCTTTAAAAAAATGAAGTTGCTCGACTGGCTAAAATAAAGTCCTGGAGCAAATTTGTCAATGATGAGAAGTGCGTGTCAAGATCTCTATGCATGCTAATTTCTTTGCAGCAAACTGTCGAGGTCAATTGTAACGGACCTGGCAGTTTAGTACCAACATGAATATGTAAGTAACGTTGCCATTATATAAGAGTGCATTTTCAATGGTTAAATAAATGATTATGCACTAGGAATATATGCATGCAATGTGTCCATGCATATAGTGTGTGCATGCATGCGGAATGTGCATGCATGCAAGGCCATTGTTAGATTATATAAGTGCAACAATATTATTCTAAATTTCCTGGGAAGGAGTTTTCCATGGGAAAGAAGCGTTTTTTGTTGTGGAGGATGCGCTTGCGCCAGATTGATCAGAATTGAACCAAGGAGGAGCACAGTATTTCCAGGTGGGGGTCAAGTCTTACACCTGGGGTTCTTGTGATGTCTATGTTCTGGTTGACGTAATTTTGGGAAGCCTAATGAGCTTTGATGATGGTTGTAGATTTAATGGATTGAGGCATGATCTAAATTGAATTAACATAATCAAAAATAGATTCTTGAATGTAAAAGAGAAGAAAGAGCTGTGATTTTTATATAATCATATAGTGGAGATTGATTTTGAATAGCTGTGAAATATAATCATATAATGGAGCTTGATTCTGAATAGCTGAAAATTTGATGAGTTTAACACATATAATTGTATTACGGTTGGATGGTTATTAAATTGTCTTAGGTTGTTGGTCCTTAAAAGTATATCACGTCAGTGATTTAATCGTTCTAGTAGCATGGGATCATACTTACTATTGTCAACATAGCTTGTTGTTAATGTTTGTATTTAATTAAAGGAATAATGATTTATCATATCTCTGATTTGGCTTAGTAAAGTACAATTATACATGCATGGACTATTGTTAAAAGCATGTTTTTGGGATGTAACACAAGGCCCCCAAAAAGTAACTCGCATTCATAATCATGATGGAAACCAGTATAATGGTGGTTTTTAGTACATGCAACTCGTAATGTCAATGAAAACTAGATGACTTTTATGGTTTTGTAATATCACTACTAGTTTGATCATAGTTTTTATACTAATTCTATGTCTTACACTAGTTTCTTAAAATTATTGCTAGTTTAGGAGGTGATTTTTGAGCCTACATTGTCAATATTATAATCTACGATGATTTTACATACTAGTTAGCATGATCAGATACATGGTTTTAACCTAGTTTCAATCCTCCCAAGCTTTTCTTATTAGTTCAAGAACCATGTTTAATTTTGGAAGTGTGTTATATGTTTTTGGCACATGCTTATTTACTATGCATGTTAGCAGGCTATTATGTTGGTTTATGATGTTGTTTTTTTATACAGTTTTTTCAATCCTTAAAATCACTACGGACTTTGAGCATAATTTCTTATATGAATTAGTAATTCCAACGATTATATCTATTTTTGCACTCCTTTTAGAGCATGATCCTTATTCATAAAACTTATGTTATGTACATCGACTTGTCTACTGGTTGCATGGTGTGGTCTATGTTTTCTACCATTATATGTAGCATAGTTTTATGTTGGGCCAAGTGTATATTTGTACTTATAGTTGCCAATGTATTCTTTGTGGTATAGTAGTTAGTATCCATAGAGTGCACATTTTGTATGAGGATTATTTTAAGTGTTTATCATGCATGATTTAGAGGTCCCTTGCATAATTGGAGTGATAAGGAGCTCTAGAGGTATGGTGTAGATAATAACCCTTTTGCTACCAACAATGTATCTTTCTAGTGAAGGTTGAGGTCATAACTGACTTGTGACAGGGATATCTAGTGTCCTAATGCAAAACTCTATATAATGTTATGTTCATAAGCCGTTTCTTCCTTATAATTAGCAATGTTCAATTGTAGATGAATGGCCAGAGAAACAATGTGGTGAATCGATGATACATTTCTCCATTCTCATTTCTAATTAACCTTATTTTAGAAGTGCGTATATCACTTAGCCAAACCGAACTTACTAAATGTCAAGAAAGTACATAAGATCCTTTTTTTAAACTCAAACAATATTCATACCCATTGTACCATCTAACAAAAGATAGATAGATAGATAGATAGATAGTATTTTAACGTCACGCCACTAGGCAGCAACTTAGAATAAAACATGCTTCACATTCATGCAATAAAGAGTTATGAGAAATGCAAAAGCAATCTTGAATTCAAAGCATGATCCTAATTGCATATATTCACATTATATTAACTTATAGGGGAATGGAGTCGGGTTGTAGATGCCTAGTTGGCGCTTCTATTTATACTCTCGATCCGACGGATCGCCAAGAAATCATATGAGCTCTATGAATAACAATTTTCCTTGGCAATCGTTTCATTCGATCGATTGATAAGGACCTATATTTAGCTATAAGTATCAATGGTCATATGAGCACCAACAATGTTCTCATGAAATTGCTAGGTCAAATATGCATGAGCATTCATTCATTAAAGAAATTCGCTAGATCAAAGACTCATAATGACGCAATCGTTGACCTTCAAGTCTAGAATCGCATCACAAATATATGACTTTGTTATTTTTTCAAGCCATGATACAAGCCATTCAATATAGTGGCGACAACTCACATGTTTTTTTTTTTAAGCCATTATAAATATAAGCCATTTAACATTTTGGCGACACAACCGGCGACACTCAAGAATATTATCGGTGTTCAAATGGCTAGGCTTGGAACTAAGTTTTATCGCTCCATTTTCGCCTAACTCTAAGTTATAATATTTTATGATGAAGCACCAGACACAAGTATTATAATTTGCTTGGAGAAATTGAATATTTTTTAAAATATTTATACATTTACTTACTATAGCAACGGGATTGTAATAAATTTATGGAAGGGACAAGTTTCAATGGTTGCAAAACACAATTTATTTATCATTCCAACTCTCTCAAATTAATTTATTGAAACCTTTTTCCATTGCTCTCCATATCTTTGCCTACATCACACATAGCAACATGTCATTTCCGAAATCCAGCAATAGGTTTAGAGCATCATGTCATTTCCGATATCCAGCAATAGGTTTAGAGCATCCGACGATAGAATAGCTCGGATGTAGCATGCTTCCAAAGTTGAATCTGGACCTGTCACTAGGTTATTCGCCTTTGAACCTTAGTCCTTAATTTTAAACAATACCAGAAGGTTGAAATTTCAACCATGTACTATTAAACATCAAATGCAATGTGCATATGAAATACTTCAGCGATCAATCTGCTGATCCCACCATTCAAATGGTAGCTCATGTCCTAAGAAACGTCTTCGAAAAGAAAAAATGGCCATCCCCCGCACGGATGTGACAAGCCCCAAATTTTTCCCTTTCTGACGTAGGCGGGCGACGGGGAAATGAAGTGTCACCCCAGTTCGGCTGTTCTGATAAGCTTGAAATGCAGTTTTGACTTCGTATATGAATTCAAAGCATTCAATTTACTCTTAGACCAATCAAGTAGGACCAACAGGCCAAACTCCGACCGCCATGGGCAATTACTAGTGGACCTTTAAAACCAACATGCTCGCCCCTCGCCTACTAGTGTAATAAACATAGCATGCAAGTTTGAACCCCAGGTACACGGGAGAGGTTTTATTGTTCTCCTTCCTTCAACCCTCAAAGGAAACCCCCGCATGCAAGCTCGAGCCACTTCAAAGGCGGGGGGGGTGCTAAAACGCAAACCCTACAGATTTTGTAGGGTTTAAGTATCCAGGTACCAAAGATGCTTCATCTGCTAATCCCACCGTTCAAATGGTAGCTCATGTCCCAAGAAACGTCTTCGAAAAGAAAAAATGGCCATCCCCGCGCCGGATGTGACAAGCCCCAAATTTTCCCCTTTCCGAAGAGGGCGCCTTGGCGGGGAAATGAAGTGTCACCCCATTCGGCTATTCCCGATAAGCTTGAAATGCGGTTTGACTTCAGATATCGGGCTCAAAGCGTCCAGTTTACTTTTAGACCAATCAGTAGGACCAACAGAGCCAAACTCGACTCGCCATGGGCAATTACCAGTGGACCTTTCGCCCAACATGCTCGTCCCTGCCTACTAGTCTAATAAACATAGCATGCAAGTTTGGAACTAGTGCCTGGGAGGGGTTTTATTGTTCTCCATTCCTTCGAACCCTCGAAAAACCTCAAGACGCAAAGCTCTCACCATTTCAAAAGGCGAAAGGTTGTTAAAACGCAAACCCTACAGATTTTGTAGGGTTTAAGTATCCGGGTACCAAAGATGCTCCATCTGGTAATCCCACCATTCAAATGGTAGCTCATGCCCTAAGAAACGTCTTCGAAAAGAAAAAATGGCCATCCCCCGCACAGATGTGATAAGCCCCAAATTTTCCCCTTTCCGACGTAGGCGCGCGACAGGGAAATGAAGTGTCACCCCAGTTCGGCTGTTCCGATAAGCTTGAAATGCTGTTTTGACTTCGTATATGAGTTCAAAGCATCCAGTTTACTCTTAGACCAATCAGTAGGACCATTACATCATTGCCCAAACATTAAAAATAATGGGTCCTTAATGTTGGCCAAATGTAACATTTGAGCCAACATGAATGCCCAAACAAACACGGCCGGTCCCTTCGGTCGTGTTTGTTTGGGGTGTCTATAGATTTTGGCCATCGAATGCTGGCATATCTCACAACATATGCCATGGGGCAGAATTCCAGCCCTCAAGTGCAAGTCAAGGTGGGGTCAAAACCCACATATTTGACTTACCCCTAACATTCCACTAAACCATTGAATAAATACAATATCTCAAAATTAACAGCTTGACCAAATAAAAAATTATGAGCCTGGGGAGTCGAACCCCAGTAGAAGTTCCTAGCGCATGAAGTGGAATCCATTTTGGAGAATGAACCTAGAGCACATATCACATATGGGTTTTGTTGAGATAACATAGAACAGGGCCGTGCACTCTTCAGAGACATAATGTGGCGTGAACACAAATAGAAAATTACCTCGGGCACACATCCCCTTCGAAGAAGACTTCGGTTTCTTCGATTTGACAAGATGCCCGGCACTAATTCGTATGCCTTGCTATAAGAAGCATGGAATTCAAAGACAAACACAATAGATCAAGTTAGAAAAGCCTGTTGAAGAGCCTGTTGGTCGGAACTGCATATCCATCCTCAAGAAAACCGCCGCCTGGCTCTTGCATAGAACCAACGAAGATGAAGGAAGCAAATCGACACCTATCTAGCCAGGAATAGCAGCATGCGCCATCTGCGGCCCGCCCATGTGAAGCACAACCCTCCCCGGCCACACAAATGGGAATCCAAACCCTAGATTCCCCGTTTGGAATCTTGGGTGCCGAAGATCGCTTTATCACGGTATTTACATACCGGATACAACACCAAACCATGCAAAATCTTATGTTACACAAAAATACGGTTTCGATTTCGGCAAGATTATACATTTTAGGCGTAGGACTTGGCAAGGGTAAAAAATTTAGGCATGAACATAAAGATTTAATATGAAATTGAAAGGCTTAAGATAAAATAGGTGGATCACGGGGAAGTTATCACCATATGACGAATAGGGCAAATAAGGCAACGGGAGGAAGCGTGATATGGCGGAAGAGTGCGGGTGGATCTCGGATAAGGATACAACGAAGCGAGAAGGATATCTTTTGAAGAACCAAGGTTTGCGGTGCAAAGTAGAGCAAAAAGCTTGTCTTTGGATTCATAGATATGACATAACTTTCTTGCAAATCCGCCTTTGTTGTGCGTGGTAAGCATAGAAAAAGCGAGCAAATACATGGCTATGGCGATTTCCGGCAAATCCGGCATTTTTTGTACAGGTAAGCATAAAAAGCGAGCAAATACATGGCTATGGCGATTTCACAAAAATCCGGCATGAAATAAGGATGTGGGAGAGTAATGTTGAATGCCTTTGGTAATGGTTTTGAAGCTACATTTTCCTTAGAATTTGGAACCCTTAATAAAGAACACAAGGCTCAAGGTCCCGAAGTAACCAGGTGCTAGCGGCGCCCGGATGAGCAATAAGCGGGGTTAGTCTTCTTTATTATTTGTATGTATAATGATGTTTTACGAAGGTTTATCTCTATTGCTTTGCTTCCTTCATGTTGTTCCCCTCATTAGGACAATGCCTCGTGAAGAAGATGAAAAAAATAAAAACGTCAATTCAGCATTGGGAAGAGCAAGGTGCTTAGTTTGATGCTAAAAAATTTGCAAGTCGATGCGGAACAAAGTTGGATTTGTTGGGTAAATGAGAATTCTAGCATTTAATTTTCCGAATTACTTGCCCATAAATGGAAGTAAAGTTTGCAACAAAAATGTATCTGCAAAAATGTCAATCCTGCCTTGAGGACTAGGTCACTAGGATTAAGTTGGGCTTCCATCTTAAGTGTAATATGATATGGGAGCTATAATGAGAGTGGGCCTCACGGGTGTCACCTTCACAAATTTCACATCTCTTCTATTTTCTCAGTAAGCATCCCTTTTTTGTAGGACTTGAAAGATTTCATTTTATTCTTGTCCCAATTTAAATATCTTAAGAAGTTTACAATTAAAATGCATCTTAAGGGGCGGTCTTTGGGACTAGGTTTCAAAGAAACAATTAGAATTCGTTGTCAATTCCAAACTTCATAGAATAAAGTTTTCATAAATAATATGGCGCCTACACCTTTGTATGCACCTCTCGGATGGGGTGTGTGGTAGATTTAAATTGTGGCTTGGGTCCATCGGCAAATACCTTACAAGTTTAGATTGGCAGGATTTGAATGGAAATGCAAAGCTTAATTCAATTAGGAGCAAGGGAGAATGGAAAAATTATATATTTGAGAAATATATCCAAAGGGTCTTTGAGTGTCAATGTTAAATCGATGGTCAATTCAATGCGGCCAAGCTTCTTGTTCCATTGATATGCTTCTAACATGCAAGTAGATATTAGAGAACTACTTAACTCTCTATGTTGCTTGTTTATTAATTACTTGAACATTGTAATTTGAGTAACCGACTTGATCCTGATGTGCAAGTCTCGGTTAGTGTAGAGAACCCAATATTGACCAAGGATCCCGTTCGTGCAATGCCGCAAAACCAAAGAACATAACGAGAACGGAACTCTTCTTGCTCCTCTTCCTCCTCCTCCTCCTCCTCCTCAGCCTCAACCTGCAAAACCCGACCGGGGTATGCGGAGCGCGATCATTATTCCTTTGCACCTACAACTTTAACTTATCCAAAGATTTGGGCTAGTTCCAAGTGGCCGCGATCATATGAAATGCCCGAATCTTAGTCTCCGTGTTCACGGTTGGCAAACTTGATGGTAAATAAACATGACGCTGCATTCAAGTTTAAGAATAGTACATGTTCTCCAAGATTCTGAATTGTCTTGTCCCCGTTGTTTGCAAAGCATTATGGTACGCATCCAATGGGAAGCTATTATGCACCAACTTTTCGGCCCCGGGTACGGATGGTGATGCGAGATTTTGCCATTCTTGACAACAAAACCGGGGGAACAAGTTTCCTGCGCAGACCGACCATATTATTTTCTTGCGGATCTGTCGGACCCGAATTTAACAGAGAGAGCATGGATTGGATGCTTGAATTCGTTTTGCACGAAACCACCATATTTTTTCTTGATGGAGTTTGCGGTCTGGGGATGAAACGAGGTATCTTCTCTCGCACATCTTTTGGCCATTTGAATTGTTTCTCTTGCGGGTAAAATCCACCAAAAATTTGCTTTAGAATATATTCGGCTTTCTCGGACTATGGATTTTGCATCATTACCGATAACACCAATAAGTATGGATCTTTTAGAAAATATCTCTGCTGCACCTTTTGCTCTTGCTCTTCAAACAAATCAAGAACCGAGATTCATATGGGGAAGAAGACCACCTCTCAAATGAACAAGATGTCCTAAGAACGAACCAACTATTATCCATAAAAAAATGACAACTCAAGTATACCATTTCCAGATTATAGAAAGAGGTGTATGCCTTATATTATTGTACTTTTATATCAAAATTCAATGGAAAAAAAATTGAGCATCTTGGTCTTCTGTAGTCTTTGCTTTTGTAATCAAAATACCGAAAATACCGATAATAAGCAAATTTGGATTTAAAAAAAAGAAAAAAGAAAAAAACAAAAATGCTTAAATGAACCATATGCTGAAATAATACTAATTAATAGGAGACATCACAATTTAGAATCATGTAAAAAAAAATCATGAACCCTCAAATTTTATTACGCTAATACATGAAGGTTGAATACTATGGTCTCTTATCGTATTACCAAACTTGCCACATGAAGCATAGTAAGGTTGATATCATGAAAAAAAAACACACTAGTTTTTGACATTATCATGGAAGGAAAATCATACTGGTATATCTAAACCAAGCATAGTTTTATTATTGATAATAATTAGTCACTATAAAATACCATAATAATTATACACTAAAATAACAAAGATGATTAATCGCTGTAAAATATCATACTAAATATGCACGTAAAATTACAATGTCAATAAACCAAGGATAATAGATGTGATCAAATATCATTCCGATAAACGTGATAAATTAAGCAGTAGCACATATCATATATTCAAGTTGTCATAAAAACTAGCTATAAATTATCATCTTTCAATACCATGTGAAGAAACACTATTTGTATGTCATGTTACTAAACTGCATTGATGAACTATATGGTATAACTAGACATGATTTGTAAACTTTTTGGCCCACATACCGGTATTGATTTTAGGAGTTGGTTTTTACTACGAAATCATTAGAAAAAGATCATACTAATTCAATTTTGGGGGCCTTGTGTAACATGGTGTGGTTGGTTACCCACTAATATGGCATTACGGTTTGCTACATAATTTGGTCATTATCATGCACACATAAATCCCACCTTGGCACCAGGGCTTGCTTCATTGTCCAGGAACAAGCTTGTAGCTATTGCATCAATTCGCACGAGGTCCCACAGGCTACGGATTGAGACAGGTAGATGGGAGCGGCCGCAATTGCCGCGAGAAGCGAGACTATGTGCCTGTTGCTAGTTACAGGTTATTGAAGATGAAAGCCATACTCTTCTGAGTTGCCCATCTTTTGAGATAGTCTGGAATCATTTTTTGACCTTAGCATTCCATTCCACGCTTCCACAACTTCTCAGAGCACCATCTGTGCATGACTTGGCATTATACATACTTGAGGTTCTAGATAAACGTCTGCAATTACTGAGCCCTCAGTAGTCATTATCTCCGTTTGTCTAGTATCATCATTACTGCAAAGGTTTTTCCCTTGAAAACCTTTCGAGGCAGGGGTTTTTTAATCCTAGTAGTAATGATTGTACTAGCCCATTGTATGGGTCCCATGACCCATTGGTCTCCGTGGACGTTAAAAAAACTATTCTATTCTATTCCTTGTTGGAATATGCGATGATATATTTTTATGCAAAGTGCTATAATAGTATTGGAATGCTATGTAATATAATCCTTTAGGGCAAGAGTCTAGGTGCGAAGGTCTAGACTGGTGGTTATTGCACAGTGATATATGAATGGTTTATTTGGAATATCGGGCATTGGTACCTTAGGGTACAATGTCTTGCACAGTTAAGTGGTCCTCCAATGCTGGACGCAACGTGGATGGGTGTGTATACACGTGGTTTACCCCGCCTCTATGTCACTGGCTTGATCAGCCGAGTTGACCATACTCAGACCCAGAGGAATATTGGTTGTTATCTATGTTGCCATGGTTGCTAAGCTGTTATTATGTTAATTGGGATGTCTTGTATTGAATTGCAATGGTTGTAGTATGTAGTAGATATTCATGTGTAAATAGTGCATTGTTGGACATGCTTGTATGGATTACTAACTTGAGTTTCAGGTACGAGGCTACGGTAAAGTTAAGTTATTGTTTCTGGATGGATGCATTATGTTGTTGATGCTTAGGCATGTCCTAGAACCTCAATCCCCAGGGTAAGAGTAGAAATTGGATTGCAAATATAAACTTGTTGATTATTATAAGAACTGGCTTGAAGCTATAATTGCTAAGTTCATGGATGTAACGTGAGAATATTGTTATTGGTTATGGGGGAATAGTTTTTTGGACTTTGTAATGTTGATATAAAGATTAAATTCTTTACCCAAGTGTTATTGTTGCGGATCTCTAGTTACCATAAAGGTAACTGGCAAGGGCCATCACATCAATCCATTGATAATCATCACACAATTTATCGCTCCAGTGCCCATGCTCCACATCATCACATAAACCTAAATTACCTTTGCTAGTGGAAGTGTAGTCCCAGAAGTTTGAAATCATTCTCTTTGCTATTGAAAGCAAGACACTAACGGATGCCAGTGAAATATCTGACTAAGTGTAGACCTAGGATGCAATTTTAAGGTATATCTTGTGGAATATATCTCAATCTAATGGTTCACAAGCCATCTAAACATATATAATTCAGTTTCATTTTTTTCTTCCTGCCCTCTTCTTCGCTTTTTTCTTTTTGCTTTTGCCATAAAATCCCTTAGTGACATGTTATGTGGAATGTAAAGAGGGTGTGCATTCCGGCCATGGCAGGGGCAGCTGGTTACCATCAATCAAGGCTGCCTGGTGACTTCGTAATATGGACCTTAAACAAAAAATAAAAAATACTCGTGACTTCCTAAGGCAGGAGATATCTCTGCCTACAAAATGTGCATGTACCACAAAAGTTTTGCTCAACGGATGTGTGGCGAGTTGGTATAGACCTAGTAATGCCTAAGATTTGTGCACTTTGGTCAGGGGTCCAAACCTTACCTTAGATGTCATTTCTTGATGGGAGTTGCTAGGGGTTATATTAATGATGAACCCCGACGTAGTAGAGCTTTCTATTGATACATGTTCACTATGGTCCATTCGGCACAACCCGATATGGATAGAATATGCAGGTGTCTACTAGACTTGCCTGTCTGGTGACTTCCTAATATGGACCTTAAACAAAAACATAAAAAATACTCGTGACTGGCAGGGACACCTGGATGCCACCAGCAGCATGACCTGCTGCTGCTGGTGGTAGCGAGCTGCCCCTGCCATGGCTAGAATGCACGACCTCTTGTGTTCCACGGCGTCAAGGAAAGCAGGCCCCTGCCATGGTTGGAATGCACGACCTCTTACGTTCCACGATGTCAAAGAAAGTAGGGATTTTGACTATGGGGATGCTACAACATCAAGGGAAGCAAGATTCAGGTTTCAGCCAGAGTTCTGGAGTTTGAAGCAGGTCTTACATTTCAGCCAGAGTTTCGAATTTCGAAGTGGGATTTAGATTTCAGCCAGAGTTTAGCTATGGAGTTCAACTCGAGTTTGAAGCGGGCAGGTTTCAGCCGGAGTTTGGCTATGAAGCTCAGCCAGAGCTTGGCTATGAAGTCTTGTCGGAGTTGCTTCAGTCGTTTGAAGCTTCACGCAGTGCAAAGCTATGGAGTCTTTTCGTTCCTGTCGTTTGAAGCTTCGCGAAGGTTCTTGATTGCGTAGTAATTGGCTGTAATAGGTCAGACTATGCGATATTGATTTCCACGTGACAGTATAACATTGGATGAGAAACAAGAATTGATACTAACTTTCTTTGACGTATTATAGGGATTGCTTTGCAGCCAGCAGTGGGATTTTTTCATGATAGTTGTTGACATTCAGGCAAAAAGATTTGCTTCGAAGCAAAGTTGGCAGCCATGGATGCAAATCTATAGAGAAATTGAAAGAGCAATTCGATAGAGAAAGGGCTCGCTGGATTTATTCCAGCATAGCAATAGGGCAAGAATCATGTTCTTCTTCTATTTTTTCACTCCCATCTGTGTCGATGGCTTTCTAAGGCTCTGGAATGGGCGTCTAAGCCATTCTTGAAGCCGATTAACTTCTAATCTTAGTATTTGGGTAAGAAGCATGTGAAAGGTAACTTCGGCAGTCTAGTGGCCATAACTCTAGCCCATGTAGCTCTACTCACATAGCAAGCAAAGGAAGCACAAACAAGCAAAGCTGCACACATAGCCTGGTCCTCTGATTTTGATGGGCAACGCAACACAAAACCCTTAAATATGCAAGAAGCCTGCTAGATTCCATGGTGCCGAATGCCTCTTCCGCATAATTAGAAGTCCTGCCCGTCAAAAGTAAGGATACTTCTTATCTTTCTTCATCGACACCTCTAAAATAAAGAAAAGGGCTAAAGGATTTGAATCTCCAGGCCCTGTGGTCCTCACCAGAGCCCTGGCCTATTCAACAAGAAAATCGAAAACTAACACCAAATACTTCCGCCCACTTTATTGGCTCCCGAATCCAAGTTCGCGAACCAAGTGGGTTCGGCCTCGGCGAACCCTCGAAAATTCGCTTGGGCGAACCCACTTTGTTCGCGAGGGTTCGCTGGCGCAGCGCCTTCTGGGGATCGGCTCTACCGGTTCGCTTTGGCTTAACCCGCGAACCGTTAGTTGCGCTTGGCGTGCCACGCTGCCACGGGCGGTTACGGGCGGATCAGTTTAACGCAGTTCGCCTGGCTAAATTCCGGGCTGGCAAGACGCCGCCAGGGGCCGCAGGGTACGGCCGTGGGTTTATTGCTACCGGGTTCGCCACAACTCGGCGCAGGCCCACGGTCAGATCGGTTGGGGTGGCGGGGGCGGGCGGGTTATCGCGCCACCCCGGTTTCGCGGAGCTCGCGAGCATCGCCCATGGAATCGGCCCTCCGGCAGATTATAAACAATGGAAGCAAAATTTTTTTCTAGAGAATTTTTATGCTCGCCTCGACGCTCTTGTGCCGGTATAGAACGAGCTCCTCAAGCAAGAAGAAGCTCCGTAAGCAACTCCAGGTTGGATCGATTGTGAACGTAGCCATTTTGTTGGCTCCTTTGTTGGATCGATTGGAGAACGTGTGGCTCCTTAGCCCGTTAAAAACAAGTATTTCGCCTTCCTTTTTTTCTTTGTTTGGAGCGATTTTTGAGTTGCATTGAGATTTTGAGTCTTGTTTTGAGCTCCATTGACAAAATTATAAGTGTGCTCGTGATTAAAGTGCATCTAGGTTCCCTATTGCCATCCCTATTGCTTTCTGATTGGTGAGAGTTGCCCATCATAATAAAGTTTGTTTCCTTAAGTGGGCTTTTATTTATATTTGTTGAAGCTTATTTGTATTTGCTTGAACGTTGAACTTATTTTTATTTGTTGAAGCTTTCTTTTTATTTATTTTTTTTTCTTAAAGCTTCTCTTCGTCTGACTCATAATCACCTGGAATTCAGATATCTATTTCAGAGCAATCTACATTTATCCGCCAAAGACCATGTCTCAGCCAGAGGCAGTTCCCCGAGTCGGCATGGATGAGCGTCCCTTGCCATTTGGCACTCGCAGAGCTACTGTGGATGTCCCCGGACGATCGGTAGCATTGTTGAATGGTACCCCAACTGGCACTGTCTTATCCCGCTAGGTATGTTTTGTGTGCTTGTTAACCGTATTTGTTTTGTGACAGGGAATACCATGGCATTTGGTGCCTGGTGCGCAGGGTCACGTCTGTTGAGAGCGGTTCGGGCCCACACCGCTGCTTGGCCGGTGGATTTGCACAAAGACTGGGTGTACACACTTTGTGGATAGAAGTCGCCCAGCGACCCTCGGTTTCCGGATTGACCCGCGATGGGGCTTGGGGGCACCATCGAGCCACCATGCAGATCAATGGTGGCCCACGCATGCATATTCCGCCAAGGGGTGCAACCCCGCCAAATGCGAGAGAGTGGTGTCCGAGCGGGAGAGGGTCTGCAAAACGCCGAGAAGATCCCCGCAAAGCTGCACGTATGATGGAGGCCGCCGAGACATAGAGAGAGGCGAGGAGACAAGGAGCAACAACGATGCGCCACAAAGATGTCCTTACCCTCGGGCGGCCCTAGATGCCTTCCCCGAGGGGCCGGACGCCATGTTTTATGAGGCCAGACACAAGACAAAGTGAGCGCTAGAGGATGCAGCCTATCATGAAGGTCGATAGAGTAAGAGCTAGTGGCAGGTGGCGTTGGGGGAAAGACCGACCGCCATTACGCTATGCTCAATGACCGGGCCATTGCACGCAGGATGGGGTGGCCATTTTCCCAATGTGGAGGAGAGCTAGCTGGGCTCCCACAGATAGACGGGAGTTCTCGGCCACGAGGGTGAAAGTCTTTGCCAATCGGTTAATTCACTCCAATCGTCCCTCCATTGCCCGGGAGGGTGAGTGGCTGCGGCGCGAGGGGAAGAGTTCCGCCGGAGGTAGGACCACTTCGCATCCAGCCCCAGTCATGACACACCCGTCACGCCGGCCGATCTCGCATATTACGGCCACCCTCCTTCCATAGGGCAGCCTGTGAGGGCTGACCGCCGAGGGTCGCTGTGTCCCCGATGATATCATGAGGACGGCGATGGCATGCACGCATGGCACACACATTGACTTCCCCCATTTCCGCTGATCGCAATGTCGAGGGAGCGAGGCATGGATAAGAGACCGAAAGCACGCCGCTTTTTCATGTACCACCGGAGAGTTCGACAGTAACACCATCCGGAGCTACCGGGTGTGTGTACCCATTCGAGGATGGTCTCAAAATTTCCACATCTGCCGGGCGACAGCCCCGTGAGCACCTACGCATCCCTCGCCAGGTTACATCTTCAGTCCCTTTCGAAGAGGTTAGGGGTGTTCACGACTTTTACCAAACCAGACGCACCGAACACCTTTGCCATGGTTGCGAAAGCGTATGCCGATGAAGCGCGACGGATATTGCAAGAGGGCCGGGCCGAAGATGATACGCATACTAACATCCGACCTCCTCGAGGCGCGCCCTCGATGTGGACAAGTGGGGAGGAGGGGCACATTCGAAAGTGTTGATGAGGTAACGCGGTCGGGTTTATGTTTAGTTTGTATGGATCGACAAAAATCGATATTTGGCGTGTGCTTATATGTAGCGTGTTGCGCCAGATGCTTGGAGAGGCGTTGCCGAGTGGCTGATGATAGACCCCGTTACTATCACGACTATATTCGGTCGGTGTCGAAAACGCCCTCCCTCCAGGAGTCGTCTCCCACCTTCTTCCCGTGAGCATCCCGACCGGGTGCACTACGCCCGTGCTCTGCTCGCCCATCGTCACGGGGTAAGTACTCGATTCTTTGCTTTACTTTCAATTCCCGAGGCAATCCTCGACTTTTAAGGGAAGCGAAAAGTCATACATCTTTAGGCGTGTGCGGTGGTCATTGGATGCTTGTTGCTCTCATACGATCCGCCGTGCGCGCACTTTCGCCTAGGCCTCGGAGATGACGATCACGTGGGCTGGTGGTACTGACAACATGCCTTCACGGTAGGGGTTTTGAGAGTGCGCATCAACCTACCGGCCGCTCGTGAGTGTTTCTAGTCCCCGTCTTTCCCAATGTGCCGCCACTGGTGATCGACACGTACTCTCTTTTGTGCGGTAGCGGCGACCGCTTGGTCTTGGCCGAATGGGGCACCGGTGGGTTTACATCCGATGGGTCTTTGCCTCAAATGTGCGGCTGCATTGTGCCCGGCCGCAGTCGACAACAATACCGGCATGCACATTGGTTTCATCATCGCCACCTCGTGCGGGGCGTGTGGCAAACCCGGCGGATCTTTTATACCGATAAGCCGGGGTGGGTACGGCGCGATGTCTTGTTTTAGAGTGAGTGGCCCGTAGTAGTCGGTCGCTTTATTGTAGGGTGTCTTGGTACCAACAAAGGCTCGGTGGTCCTTTATTAGTCTTTTTGGGATCTACCTAGCTAGAAGCTTTTCTCTCGTAATCATGTAATCATGTATGTAACATTATATGCGACATTATTTATGTGACAATGCTATGAGTGATGGCATATCAGTTTGCTGTGTGGCCTCTCATTCGTGCGCGAGGTCGTGGTGGTTGTTCCTCGCCGGTCGGCCTTGCACGCCATCTGTGGACTCCATCTGCGGGCATGTTCTTGCTGCCTATCGTAACCGCCATGAAAGACGTGAACCGGGGGCGGCCAAGCGTCTCTATAGAATCGACCGACTGCGAACCTTGGATATAATTTCACGCATCTCTCACGGGTCAAGAGCATGAGCATCTTGCATAGTGGCTTGCATGGCTCGGCGTTCGACCATGAGCAACGCATCCCATTGTTGTAGCAGCGGCATGAGGACATCGACGTCGTTCATTGGTGCGGGCGGTCGCGGAGGCATGGGCGGAATGAATTGTCGGTTGGGAAATAGCTCATTGTACAATGCGGGGTGGCTGCGGTAAGAAATAGTCTCCGCTATGAGATGTTTGCACCACGGCCTTATGAGGGCATGGCGTCGCAATATCGCATCCTCATATGCCGAGTGTATCTCGGGCCCCTCCGCTGGATCGGCTAGCCATAGATAACCCGCGTCTGCGGCATCTTCCAACCGGATGGCGTTGGGGTTATCGTGCAATGATTGGATAATGGAGTGAGCACCGGCATGTCTCTTTGGATATGAGCGCGTGCTATAGCGTCCCAAACTTCGGTGCATGGAAAAAGAGAGGTTACGGCCAACACACGAGAGAGTTACACCCCTTTTGTACTTACCAAGACTCCATCTTTTCTTACATACCGAAAGTTAGGATTGTGCCTCCGGCCGGCATCGTCCCCGTCCGGAAAACCAATGAGATGAGACACTAGTGTGTACATCCTTATATTGACTTTGCACCGCAAGGTTTGAGTCTTCAAAACTTTCGGTGTGACTCCAATGAGTTTGTTGTGTCGACGTTGGCATGGTTGAACAGCCGTTTGTGTCTCTGCCATTTACCATCCCACGTCGCCCCATTCAACCAGTTGTGATTCAAGTACCCTTGGATGATGTGGTTTTGTCCATAGAGAAGCTGAAATTGTGCCACCGGGCATTGTAGGCGCGGCATTTGGCTCATCATCAACTTCGACGTTCCGCAAGGCCACGTCTTTCCTTAGCATCTCCCCGGCCAGGCGCGGGAACAGATATTTTTGCCACGCACGCTTCGCGTGGAACCAACATGCAAGAACATTGCCTGCAACCTTTTTGCAAAACCGAGGCTATTGTTACGAATGTGTTGATACAATCAATGCACTGGCATACCTGCCGCCATCTTCCCAACAATGTTCGCCTTCCGGCACAACCTCGGTGATAGCCCGCTTCACGTACCGCCCATGTCAATGGTGATTGACCTCGGTCTGATTGTGCCCATTCGCCAAGACAAGGCGTGGCGCTATCTTCGGGCATGTCGTTGGTGCCCCTCGTCGGCCTCCACGCCGCATAGCATGTAAAACACCGGGTACCCCACACCCCCAATCAATCCGGTACAACCGCCCGCATGTGGGAAACTTCCACAATTTGTACGTAAGGTTGAATCCATGGCCCAACCACCGCCAAACGCTCCATCTCCAAAACCTCCAACATCCTGTCATCTTGGATGACTAGGATCCATATGGTCGGGTCCAACGGCTCGGCGAAGATCACACGGATTCAAAGGCTGGTGAAAAATCACCTTCCGGAGGCTTTCCAATCGTCAATCCCGCTCTCGAGGCTTTCCCAGTCCGTTACCCAAACTCCGCCTCTGATGCATAAAATGATAAAATATTTACTTCAAATTCATTACTATTCGCGGCCGAACTAATCATTCTCATAAATCTACAACAACGTCAACATTTCCATAGTAAAAGATTTATCGATGGAGCTTACGAGTATTCTCTGCCGGTAGGCCAATTGCCACACATCCTCCTGCGCCATCGTGAAGCGGTATGTGACTCTCTCAACTGGGCTCACCGTCGTACGTATTTGTGGTCCCCGTGCTCTTGCGATGTCCCACGCAGCACGGGTCATTCCAATACTTCTAAGCTCTAGTCGCGGCGGTATAAGGAGTTCAGGATGCACGGGCATGGACCAATCTTCCGCATTGGTGAAAGGATCATGGCGAGTGTGTTCGGTGCTAACGTATATCCGTGCACCATTTCCATTATCTTTCACTGTCCGCAAACGAAACAAGCAACCTCTGCGGTGGGACCGTCGATTTTGCCTATCCCCGGGTCCCTCTCTGCGTGGTTGCCTCCATCGGTGGCGGGCATAGTCATCCACAATCTCGCCGTCGCCGCCTCGACACGTTGATGTCCATGGACCAAGCGGACCGCGATGAGTGGTTTGAAGCTCAATCACCCTTTGCTCGAGGAGGTCCACGGTGGTCTCCTCCTCACGTAGTTGAAGTTGTCCTTCATGGTGCGACCACTTTTGCACGTGCACACTTCCATGCATGCAGTTATGTATTCCTGTGGGATGCCATGGCGCCGCAGACCAATTTCCCATTCCTCTGAAATCTTTTCAAACGTGGCAGTGGGGGACCGATGGGTGCTTCCATTCAAGTGGCCCATGGCAACCAACTGGCTCCAAAACTCCACGTAAGGGACTAACTTATGAGGCCCAGTTACGCGCCGGTACAACCAGCCGTTGGAGTCATCGTCAACTGCAAACTCCTCACAATATGCAGCCCATCGGTACATCAACCTGACATGGTGCTCGATGGGTGGCCTCCCGCTTCTCTGCGAGACCGGGGGCAAGAGGGGATCAGCAGCACTTATTTCGGCCGGGTGGGGAACATAGTGTTCCTGTAGGCACAGCCTCATCAACCCATACACAGACTCGTTGAGGGCATAACCACCCTGGGGGGCAACACGGAGCCATTGAACTGGGTCCGGGTAGACACCGGCCACTTCATGTACAAGCAGTTCTTGGGAATTTTGGTAGGGAGTAACCTCGAGCAACGACCGGTAGGGTTCCACCCGTCATCTACATTATCCCCGGTGTCCTCCTCCAACATTGTGTCATCCTCGTTGTCAGGAAGGTCATACTCACTATCATTTTCATCTGACATCTCACCGGACCGAAAGTCGTCGGTGACTACCTCGACCATTCTCACCTTTATAGCAAGCTGCGCTGCTCTCTAGCACCGACGATCTCGAATAGATATCTGAGGTACAGTCGAACATGAACACAAGCCTGAGTACAAAGCTATAGATACATTGGGGTCTTCACAAAACACAAATATGAATTATAAAGCAACACATTATGCTACTTGTTTCCCATTCATAAAAAATATTATACATTGTTTTTGTCCATTCTGAGGACTTGACAATTGGATGCAACGACTTGCATCATTATCTGCACATCCAACATTGTTTCATCCTTATTTGGCTCGGTGAGCCATTCTACCGATCGTTCCCCATGGGAACGCACGACGCAAAGCAATCGAAGCTCCCTTTCACTCATCGTTGCAACGGCGGTGAAAGGAGCCGGAGGAGTAGGGGAAGAGGAGGAGGAGGAGGAAGGGGGGGGATTGCTTGGAGATGTCCCCGGAGGAAGAGGAGGAGGAGCATTACTTGCTAGAAGGGACACAACGCGCGAAAACGGTCTTCAACCTGGCGGACCATTGTAACAAGATGGGCAAGAAGAATGGCAAATGTTTTCCCACGTAAAAATGACAATATCAAGCAATTTCCCATTTTAGAATAAAACATTTTAACAAAATATGGACCCGAAACAAGGAAAAAATTGCCCACCAAGCGGATAGAAACTCACTTGAGCGGATAGACGTTGCCGCGGAGATTGGCTTCAAGATCAGCTGAACTTGAACCCGCCGGCGCCACCGGCTTCACATACAAACTCAAAGCGCCTCGGGTATGAATATATACTTTCGAGGCTGCACTCAAAATTCATAGATTCCTTTTAGCGGAATTGCGGACCGAAAGTTGGATTCAAGAAGACACGAAAGTTGGATTTCCTCCACCAAACGGTCAGTCTGGCCGAGGCCCTCGATTCGCCTGGCGAACCCTAGGGTGCCAGTGCACGCCTGCCACCGATTTGCAGCCATAATAGGGTTGTTGTGCGGGCCTGCCACCACCACGGATTCGCTGGCGAACCCTGCAGGGTGCACGCCTCTGCCCGGCAAAACGCCATAATGGCTCCCCCGGCCGTGCGTTGGGCCTGCCACCAGATACCGCCGGGCGAACCCTGTGAGGGTGGCCGCACTAATCGACGCACGCGACGCCCCGCCATCATGCACGCCACCCGGGATTCGCCTGGGCGGGCTCCCGGGTGGGTGCAAGATCGACGCCTCCACCGACGCCGCCGGGCAGGTAACTCCTGTTAGGGGTTCGCCATAACCCGCAGCAATGCCCAGTAAGCCGCGCCATAGCCACGTCATGACTTCGCTGGTTCTGGTTCGCTGGCGAATTTCGGTTCGCTGGCGCTAACCCGTTGGATGGTTAACTTCCTTTTCGGTGCCATTCGGCAATCAAATATACGCAACCGAAACCAGTTCTTCATAATCTGCAAATCCTAAATAAGAAAATTTTCCCAGCGTGCATCTTCTTGGTCGCCAAGAGGTAGCTCCAGATCCCATGACCATAGAAAGAAAGACAGAAATACATAAAAAAAAAAGGATGGCCATATTTAGAGTCTGAGATGTGGTATTTCTGGACTTTTTTGGTGGTATTTACGGCCACCCTTTATCAGCCAGGTGGTATTTCCGGCTAAAAAGAGTGGTATTTCTGGCCAAAAAGTGGTACTTCTGGCCAAAAGCCAAGCACGAAACTGCGCGGCGGAGCTAAGATCTTTGGTCAGATCGTTCTTGCAGCTTCGTGGGCAGCTTGAACTGCTTCAAAACCCCTTCTAATCACTTTGGCTGTCTCTTTAACGTTGGTTTGATGAAGAGAGGAAGCGATTTGAGCTCAGATAGAGCCGGATCGACCCAAAATTGCCCCAAAACAGTTGATTCTGGGCTTGAAACTGCGAAGTTACAATGGTTAATAACGGGTGGCCGGAAATACCATTAAAAAAGTCCGGAAATACCACATCCTGGACTCTCGGTCCTAGAAAAAACTCCTGCCCACACTGCACATGCCAGCATCAACAAAAAATGTGTCAACATATATACACAAATCGAAATCCTATATTGTTAACCTCTCTTGTATGCCAAAAAATCATAAAAAAGGAGTTGCGGGAAGTTAGTCCATATGCTTTTTGGATCGATAAATATATTGGCAACTACAGAGATCGGATTTTCGGAGACGGTCACAGAAGAAGCGGTGGCGCAGGTAGGGCGGCAGGTTTAGGCGGCTTCTTGCCGCCTCTCTAAATCGGCACTGCTGCGGTGGAGTGCGATCTTTCTTGTTTCTCTGGAGCCAGGCAGGAGATCCTTATGACGCTTCAGCACAGCGGGTTGAAGATGATGCGTTTCTCAAAGGTCTGATTATGCTGCAAAGAATCAGTTTCTTGCAGATTTCAAGAGTCTTTGTCTTGGATCTGGGTCGACCGGGAGGCAGGTTTTCTTTGTAGGGCATAATCTTCTTTGAGTCCTTCGTGTATATTTTGGAGCAGGTCTGGCATCATAGGTTCTTCCTTTATCTTTCACACTCTTTTACTGGCAAAGAGTTTCAGATTGTATTTGCAAACTGAAGAGGACATGGTATCTTATCCCTCTAGATCTTGAAATGCAGTAGATTCTTTGTCAGGGAGGTTACATGAACCGCAATCTTGAGTAAGAAAGAAATTCCTCAAGAACGTGATACTGTTGAAGAATATTTTTATTTAAGTCTATCTAGGGATGCTCCTAGGGAATGGGCTTTGTGGCTAAAGGTTCCACGTCAGTTTTGCAATCTTGAGAATTCTCTGGGCGCCTCAAGTTTGTTATATTCAGGTTAGTTCTTTGACAGATTGGATTTACAGGAAGGGATTGTGATGATAATGCCGAGCTAGGGACATCCAAATGCGGAGATATATTATGCACCGAACTTTTGAGAGAGGAGTTTGGCGGCTGGGCTTGTTCTAAGCCTAGCCAACTTTAGGATGACCGTATTTTCCCAACAATGCAGCATTGCATCAAGATCCCTCTTTGTGTCGGACGTGGATCGTAGAGGGCAGTGAGCAGTGGCAGCTCTTTGGATCAGTGTGGCAGGCTTTTCTACAAAAAACATGTCTCTTTATCTGGTATATTTTCTGTTATTTGTGAAAGTTGTTGTGCTTAATTTTACCAAGCCATAAGAGGGCTATCTGATTTGCTAAACTATTTCCAACCTAACTCTTAAGGAGTTCTGAATAAGCATAGCTTATGGGAAGCGAAGATGTTGAGGTATGCTCCTGTAGTAACTTCCCATATTCTTGATGCATGTACTCTTTTATTCTGATAATATAAAAATGGCACCTTCATGGTGTCACCTTGCCTTCAAAAAAAAAAAAAAAAAAATCTCAAAGCTCAGACATAGTTCACTTTTTGCATGTCTAGAACAGAACTGAGATCCTTTCAACTTAATACAAAATCTCTTTTGTAACGAGTTGGACAAAAGAAATGTTCATGGCAGTATGGATAAATTTATTGTATGGCGGCATGGAAAGTGGGGAGATTATTCCAGGGAGCCCTGCGATCGGCGGGAGCCAGGAGCGGGTCCTGGAATGATCGACCCATTTTTCCATCCGCCACAACATGGCAACTTTGAGCGACCTGTTGAGCGGAATCATGTTGCCTCTTTCCATTCCGGAGGCGGAACCAACGAGCCAGTTGCCATGTTGTAATCTTGGTTCGGGAAGTTCCCCGGAACCCTTATAACCTGCTGGACAAAATCCAGATTTAGCTGGATAGATTTGAAATAGTAGGAAGAGATCCGGCTAAAAATTAGAGGTTTTCTTGGTATTTCCGGATGAACTGAAGCCTCTGTGTTGGAGCTTGCCGGGATAGGTATGGGACTGCCGGAATGGTGCTGTCTAACCCTAGAAAATTTCCCGAACCAAGGTTGTAATGGGTAAGGCATTCAAATTTCATTCATTCAAGCCCATCTTTGACCCAAAAAGATTTCCCCATATGGAAAGGTTTTATTTAATGCTGGAAGTCCTTTATCTTATTCAAAGGAAGCCGTTGATTTGTACACGTGGCGAAAACCCTTTTCTCCTCCTTTTCTCCACAAAGGGATTGCCATTTTAGAGAAATACGCCTTTTCCAATCCTTCATAGCGGATCCCCTTAGGGCGGAGCCAGAACACAATGGCCTAAGGAGTCGAACTTGAGCACAGCAATGGCCGACAAGAAGGTAACTCTCAAAAGTTCCGACGATGAAATTTTTGAAGTGGATGAATCTGTAGCCTATGAGTCCCTCACCGTGAAAAATATGATTGAGGATACTGGGTCCTCTGCTATTATTCCGTTGCCTAACGTCTCGAGCAAAATCTTGGCAAAGATCATTGAATACTGCAAGTTCCATGTTGAATCCACGAAGTCTTTTGATGATAAATCTCAACCCTCCGAAGAAGATATCAAGAGTTGGGACTCTGATTTTGTGAAAGTCGATCAGTCTACTCTTTTCGACCTCATGCTGGTTAGTTTCTGTTCTTGACATTTTCAGTTTTATTCTGTGCCCTGGACTTATGCTGTCGGTGCCATGAAACTATGTGGTTTCTTTTGTGCTATGCTTCATGGTGGCAATCGTCTGAAGGTTTACTTCAATGTGAAAAAGATTAAAATATGTTTTTTTCTTTTCTGATCTAAGAAGATTTCTTCATTCCTTACTTCTGTTTTAGTTTAGTTATAAGCCTATGCTGGATATTTGATGAGAGTTAATAAGGCTGTCCTGCAACTCTCCTGCAAACATGCTAATTTTATATCGTTTGTTTCTATCTTTTGTTATTTTCTAAAATTGAACTGTTATGATGCAAACCTGAGCTATATTCAGTCTATGGCCATATGAACATATGAATGCTAATTTATGTTTATTTGATATTGATGCAAGTTTTCTACTAGATGCTGCAGTTGTAAACATTCTGTGCGTACTTTGCTTTAACCATGTACTTATGATTGATGCAGGCTGCAAATTATCTTAATATCAAGAGCCTACTGGATTTGACATGCTTGACGGTTGCAGACATGATGAAAGGGAAAACCCCAGAGGAAATACGTAAGACATTTAACATAAAGAATGATTTTACACCAGAAGAGGAGGAAGAAGTTAGAAGAGAGAACCAATGGGCCTTTGAATAGGCACGCTCATATTTGTTACTTGAAAAGGGAAGAATCTGCATGCTGGTTGGACAAAATTTCTATACAGCCAGCTTTTTTGAGTCTGCTATCCGATTCTGGAAATTGATGGATTAGCATTTTGTTGTCTGCTCATCTCCATCCATGATCAGAAAACTACAAGAATTACTTTTTGTATTAATGCATTTTTGTATTAATGCATTAATGTATATATTGAAACCGGTTAATCTTTCATTTCCCGTTGGATCTTTTTACACGGTTCATAATAAGTCTTCATAGGCATCAGTGTTCTAATTCCATTTGTGTAGTTGCTGTCAGTCTTTATTTATGTTTCTCCTAGCAAGAAAATTGTATATATTTGTCTTTGAGGTCCTAAGCACAGTGCATGTCAAAAGAATTAGAGTGAGGGATTAAGTAGAAAATGTTGCAGTAACTGTCTAGTCCATTAGAGAGGGAGTTATAAAATAGAACATGTAGAATGTCTAAACCCTTTGTGAGGGCTTAATGCAGAATGTTGAGCTACATTAGCTACATTAAACTGCTTGCAACTTACAATGTTCAAAGTTATACTATAAAATAGTAATAAGGATATGGAGAGATGTATATGTTATCTGAATATAAGCTACCGTGCAAGTCCTGTGGCTTGGAAAGTGGAGATGCACATTATGGTCAATGCTTTATTTGTGTATAAACAGAATAAAATAGCATTTTACATCTATCTTAATTTCCCCCTCAAGTAGGGTTCACATGCACGCTTTTTTTCCAAGCAGAACTCAATGGGCTGCATCAGAGTTGATCAATTTAATCAGCCATTTGTTCACATGGAATGTGATCTTGTTGGCTGAAAAAATATCAGTTGGGCCAATTTTTCATCCTAAAATGGGAACAGATCATGATTTTTTCAACATATAGCACTTACCTAAAAATAGATCAGTAGGGTGCAAAACTGGGCCTCAGCTCTCACAGGATAGGTAACGCATAGCGGAATCAGCTGGAGGGTTCAGTTGCTTACTGTGGCTGAGGGAAAAAACTCATCATGTGAATGAGCCTTCAGCTAATATTTCTTATTGTTCACTTGTTTCTTACTGACCTCTGAGAATTTCAAGAACAATGGGGTCATCTGTACCTTGTGGTGATTGCTCAAACATTAGAGAATTTGGCAGTTTCTGCACTAGTCCAGAACTGACTTCTTCAATTTTTCTAGCATAAAGTGACTTAAAGCTTGCTAAAGTTGGAGGCGCTTGTTTATTTATCATTAAAAATCTGAGAGTAATGCAAAGATACATTGCAGTAACTAAGAGTCAAGAATTTCAAACCAACATCTATGGTAAAACTATCAATTTACAAAACTAAGTCAACATGAGCCTTCTGTATCCGTTCACAAATTCGGAGATATTTGAAGTGCAGGTGATGCATCAATATGAAGGCCACCAATGGAATACACACTCGTTCTATCATGCATGTGTGAGGATCCCATTGTAGTTTCCTTGCCAGCTATTAGTTCTGTGGAAAACATTGTATATCTCTAATATGTAGTAGTACGCTATTGCCTACCACGCAAAGAGTGTTCCTAATGCATAAATTTGAATAGGGAAAGTACAGCCAAAGTCTCCTAACTACGGCCACAAACTACATCGCCTACTTTAGAGTTCTAAGATGGCATGCTGGTCCTAAAATTGACGGCACTAGACTCTACCTAGTCTAAAGTTGTGCAAGTTACCCTATATTTTTTTTCCATGCAACATTTTTTTTTTACAAAGACCATGGTTCACAAGTGCAAAATTGATATGAGAACTTATGACCATATATGAGTAAAACATAGGAGAGAAATGCATTTAAACGAAAAAAAAACCATTTATTTTTCAATAAACACTACGTTAAAAATTTCTATTAAGGTCGATGAACAGAGTTTCGGCCAGTGCCAAAAACCTAAACTTTGGATCATCGATGCTCTTGCTCATTGAATTACTATTAACCTGTTATTGTATCAATCACATAAGTCTGTCCCTTTGATCCAAGTCGTCAGAATGTTCTGCAGCTTTACCGTCATGCTCCCCTTCCCATGATTGGAGCCAAAAAAAAACACATCATCTCAATTTGTGAGCATGTGCATACCTTCCGATTGTTGCTTTGAACTATGATGCTGCTCCATCTGAAAAGACCCAATGCTTATCTGGATCTATGCTTTGTTGTTTCATAAACTCATGATGCATCATAAAAGCATGCTGAACAAACACGGTATCATGCTTTGCATCATCAGATATATAGTAATGAGTGTCTTTAATAACATCCCCTGATATAGAGTCTACAAAATACGTAATATGTACCAAGATAGTAACATGTTTCCTAGTTCAATATGCAGATTGAACTTGGTTCCTAAACCAATTGAAAAAATCTCAAGAAAGTCTACTACGTATACAAGAATACCGAGGAACTGCTTTTCCCCGCCACTTGTGCCCCAAAACTATCGCGCAGGAAACTTAGCCAATTTTTCAATCAATTTATGCACTAAATCTCGTGGCTAAGTCTCTTTCCATAAGCACTTTAGTATTTTTTTTTGGTTTTCCCCTCTTGTCCGTACCACCTTCCTCTTAATCCCAGTGCTTCCAACTAATAGATCTCTTATTCGATAACTCTAATGAATATATTGACAGCTGGGAGATACAAGAAGAAAGAAATCCAGAATGCCTCCAGGTCCTTTTGGGATTCCAATAACGCATAAAGAGCATCCAGAACAGGGTTGCCCTTAAGGGGCTATTTATAGCCAAATGGCTAAATTTTGAATATTTTCGAAAATGAGATACTAAAGCTGAATAGGTTACTATTGAAAATAAATTATATTCTTTCTTAAAAGTTTTACCATTTCGTCTCACATGCTTTCTTAAATTAGCCATGCATTCTTAAGCTCGGATCTAGAGTTTAGCCTCGAGCCCCATGGATCTAAGTGTTTAGGATCATAGATTATCCCCTTAACAACATTGTAGATCAAGTAATTGTTTGCTAGCTCTAGTGGACCATAGTAGAATACTCAAAAAATCAACAATTACTCAAATTTTGCTAAACATAATAGGCTTCCTTAATCCTGTAAGTTGTATGTGAATTGACATCTAATTTACTTATTCCAATTACCCCATTAACGTTGGCAAGGTTCGCCAGAGTTTCTATGAAACAGTTCAAGTCGCAAAAAGTAATCGCCTACAAAATTAATATAGAAAGCTTAGGATTCGCCTCACCTTCTAAATCATGCCTATGCAGATATGGCCTTAAGGGCAACCCTGATCCAGAACTTCACCAAGATTGTGGGGAGGAATATTTGTTGCCATACCCACCTGATAGTGCATAGCCCAGTAACAATGTTATGCCTAAATACAAACTATGATATCTTATATGTAACAATTAGTAGACTGTGTCTTACGGCAATTCCAGAGGTGTCATTAATGAGCACATTAAAAAGCCTTGAAAGAAAAACTAAAGATTCTGTTTGGGATCCATCAAAATTTGGCACAAAATCAACCTGCAACTCAAAAGACCAGAATATCAACAAATTAAGCTGCAAGAAGTAGTAGACTTTATATTACTGAATCAACATAAGATGCTTGATCTATTTCTAATAAGAAATTTAGTACGTTTTGGACTTGATTGTTTGTCCATGTAAGACATGATTTGATACAACCATTGCCTGATAACTATCAAGTTCTGGTCTCATTCAGCCATAGAATTTCTAAGCCTTGTCAAGATGACTTAGAAAACTGTATTTTAATAGAAAGGTGTTAAGGAAAGATAAATAGTATGCGAATTTGATCTAACACTTACACCAAACAAGAAAAAACTTGGAAGTCGATGGCTTCTTCTCATCCAAGCCACCTTGTTGTCTGCAGAAATGATAGCTGTACAATTTTCTTCTGGTTCCAGGAAATACTATACCTTGTGCAGTACGATCAAGTGGATCCAAGATAGCCAAAACCTAAATTTTTTTTCTGTGCAGGGCTAATGGGAGAAAATTGCAAGCTACAGGGACCTTTGTTAGAGGAAATCAAGTAAAGAGTAGGGGATTTGATTGCCCGCAGGCAGGATCGTGAAGTTTCCACTCAGATATAGCCTTGCAAAGGGCAAGTTGCATCCATCCTTTATAGTTCGGAAATCATCCATCCAAATAACGACGAGCCACAGTGTTTTTTTGAGCTTCAAAATCTTGTTGAACAGGAAAGGTTTCGCATCAGAAGCAGGGCATAAATTGCACTCATGTAGAGCATAGGTTGAAGAAATATGGCGGGATGGTTGTCGGCTGCCGGAGCTCTATTTTGAGTATTTTCGAGGATGGATAATCTGTCAGAAGATATAATCTGCGGCATTTTTTTTTTTTTTGTCTGATACAAATTTCCCTGTTCTTCATGACATTCAAAATTTTTGTCTAGCGTTGTACTGACACTATAAATTCATATCTTCCCAGCATCAAAAAATGGTCTAGAAGTGTGATGCTCCTTGCGCTATATACGACAGCCCGCTGTATACATCGAAGGACCTTCCCCATCCAACGGCACCTCGTCAGATGGGCCCTCTCCTTCTTTAACTCGGCTGGGGTCCGGGACGATCGAGTAGAGGACACAGAAGGTGTCATTCCGGCCCCGCCCTCTATGGGGTCCCTATGTCGTGAAGCAAAAATATACAACATAAGCACTAGCTACAATAACAATAAACTACCTCAAGGGTAGTGATAATCCATCTAACCATGTCATCAAATACAACAATACAATGAATGCCCAAATACATCAAATAGAGGCTCCTACCCGGACTCGGACTCAAGGGGAGTTGACCCACTACCGGGGCCTCCGGATAGAATGCACCGAAGCTATGGCAATGACTTGGGCCGCAATGATAGACAATGGCTAGGGTTGACCACTCCATCCGCCTCCCTCGCATATACTTTGCGTATAGGGCTAAATCGTCCCGGCGCGGATCCAGACCTCGCCGAGACGTAATCTCATGGTATCACCCAACGAGACTACTCCGCCAGCATCTCCCTGGGCCCGATGAGGTAGGAAGGGTTGCATCTCCCTTCCCAAAGTGCGCGGGTTCCATGGGCGGCTAGAGGATCGCGGGCTACACACGCCCATACCCAACCGAACTCCCCAAAACAAGAGCCAAGCTTCGACACTTGCAACTCTTGAGAGTCGCATGGCCACCATTGACCTGTGAAGTGCGGACCTATTACTCCACACGGTGACCCACATGAGCCTAGCTCGCTATGGGGACCCCAAAGAGTCGCTACCAACAGGTCCTCCCTCCACTTTGCCACACCACCCCTGTGTGGTGCTCGGGCCACTCCATAGCCTCCATAGCCAAGTGGGCTCTATGCAGTCGTATATTAATGGGAACTAATGGGTCTAAACTAGGAGCATCATCTAAATAATGGCTACTAGGTCTCTACCCCCTTCCCAATACACAAGAGGTGCAAACACATAAGATCATCCAACATCATATCAACATAATCTTGATAATAAAAGAGAATAACGATCCTAATCACATACATCTAACTTATAGTTAGTGTTCATTGATTAGGGTTCGTGTTCGTGACAATAGGTTCTAGAATGGCTCTACTACAATACTGAATCTATCCAAATACTTGCCCCCGACGCTTATCGCTAACTCCCCTCGGTTCTCCATCGCTAGCAAGTAGTTGGAGAAGATGATCCTCCCTCTTTTGCCGCACCCCAGCCGCCGAAGACGGTTCTTTGAGCTCCGAGGTCCGGACGGCGAACTGGTGGGTCTGAGGTTGGTGGAGCCAAAAGTGGCTAGGGTTTAGGGTTTAGCCTTTTATATGTTAGGGTTTACATGAATGCCACTTGGCTCCCCATAGGTGCGCCTCTATGTGGCGGTTCGCCTATAAGGTGAGGCCATGTGGAAATGGCTTACCTTAGGTTGGCTAAGTTATGTAGATAACTTAGTCATCTCCCCACATTAGGTGTATACAAGTCTACTTATGTAGAGTTGTATGGTGATGTGGCCGCGGATATAATGTGATTATACCGATATTCCGTGGGAACGCCATTCTCCCCCTTAGATAATAATTTGCCCTCAAGATACATAAGGTGAAACGAACCTGCACAATATAAAAGAAGAATATTCACATTAACACTTGGAATTTATCACAACCATAACTTCCGGTGTTAATTGAGTGTGAAGCTATATTCACATTCTTATATAATTTATATAGTTTCAGCAATTTTTACATTATGATAACTTGAAACACCCTGAGGAGTTTTATAACTAAGACAAAATGTTATAAGCTCATATTCTTGGTGTGATGTACTCCCTCTTTATGGTCCCTTTCCTGTATTGGCCAACAGGAGCATATCACGTTAGTTTAATTAGTAATTTGTGGTTTAAGGGTCCACCCCCTATTTAATTTACATTACATTGTACTACATGCATGTGACATGCCTATTATGCCTACATGTCTAATGCCTACACCTTTTGTCAGCTCTGGCATAGGAGGTGGCTTATCCTCCATAACAGCCATAGACTCTAGGTGGTTCCCTATCATGCACCTATCCATGATCCCTATTCTAAGACTCATGCATGCATACTTAACCTATAGGCATGATATCATTGCATAGGGAGCATTAAGGATGATCCCATCATCGCTCATGCTCTCATGCGTCATAACCTATATACATCTTGGCTCCTAAAAGTGATTGCATGCACTCTTTGATTCGTCTCGGCCAAATCTGTATTGAGTAAATGCACTCACCTTCTTGAATCGTTGTCGACGATGTTGCTGACGAGCTGGCCTTTGCATTGCTCCATAAACTGTGGGTACTGTTTTTCGAGATCAGATTTAAGTATCCATGTCGCGTCTTCCACTTGCAAGTGTGTCCACTTGACTAGATATTGGAGGACTGAGGTCTTCTTGTTTTCTTATATGCTTTATTGAGAAGAGCTTTTGAAACAATCTCAAGTTGTTCTTCGGTTATTTCCAACAAAGTTGGTGTCTCCAATATCTCCTTTAGGTTGGGAGTATGCTATATGGAAGACTTTATGAATTTTCAAGTGTGCGGGGAGATCCAACTTATAGGCTTGGTTACCTATTCTTTGAATGATTTTGAATGGTCCCGCCCACCTTGAAGAAAGTTTCTTAAATTGCCGATGCAGAGCTTAGCGTGTTTGACTTTTATTTGAGTCAAATATTATCCCCTACTTGGAATTCTCTTTTGGTTCTATATTTATCGGCTATGCTCTTTTGTCGACTTCTTGTTGCCATGAGATGGCCTTGAACTTCTCCCACTAATTGTTGCATATCAGTCAACATTTATTGAGAAACTTCTATCTTGGACACTCGGTTATGCCAAGTGTCTGGTGTTAAGCATTGATAACCATAATTTATCATAAAGGGGGACATTTGCGAGGGTTCTTGCTTGGTACTATTATATGAAAACTCTACCAAGTAAATATAGTCTCCCCACTTTGACTTATTTCATACATAGTTCTCAACATGTCTTCTGTTATCCGGCTTGTACGTTCAGTCTGCCCATCTGTTTGGGGGTGATATGCTGTACTCATGGATAGCTTGGTTTGAATCGTATTGAAGTTCTTCCAAAAAGGCACTTATAAACTCGGGGTCTCTATTGGAGATGATTTTCCTTCCCATCCCATGCAATCTGAATATTTCCTTTACGAAAAAGCAAGGCGGTGTCTAAAGCCATATCTGTGGTTTATGGCAAAAAGTGCGTCATCTTTGATAGTTTGTTGATCACTACCATTAAGGCATCATGGCCCCTTGCTGTTTTTGGGAGCCTAATTATAAAGTCCATGCTTACAGCCTTCCGTTTGGCATTTGGAACCTCCAAAGGTTCTAGGGGTTCCTGGGATTCAGAGTTGCTTTGCTTTTGTTTGTTGAAATAACTGGCATTGCCGAATGTAGTTGGCGGTGTCTTTCTTCATGCCAGGCCAAAAGTAACTGCTCCTTATCTTGAAGTAAGTTTTCATGAATCCCCCGGAGCCGGCTATTGGGCTATTACAAGTATCATGGAGAATCAATTTCATTACTACTGATTACTCTGGAATGCAAAGCTTGTCTTTATGATATAAACATTTGCCTTCCTTTTATATCTTTTGTAGGCTTCTCTTTCTTTATCTATTTTTGCTTTCTTGCAAAAAGACTAGCCTATACTTTCTTGAATTCTTTGCTTGAGGATAAAACCTCTTCAACCTTTTTGCCGAATTCACTGGCCAAGGTAGAGATGGCATTTTCAATCCACTCGAGTCTCCAATGGTCGTCAAGAGAGTGTATCAGCAACCACATTTAATTTTACCTGGCTTATAATTATCTTGAAGTCATATTCTTCGAGGAATTCCATCCCGCATGTTTGCCTCAAATTGCGGAATGGTTGCGTGAAAATGTATTGGAGGCTTTGGCTGATCAGTATCTAACCAAAATTTCCTACCAAGCAAATAGTGCCTCACAATACGAAGAGCTCTTACGACAACTAGAAGTTCTTGATCATGCACGTTGGATAACGTTGTTCGGTGCCATTCATCTTCTTAGAGCCGTACGCCATTAGTCTTCCTTCTTGCATAAGGACTCCACCTGTTGCTAGTATACTTGCATCAGTTTCTACTAGCTTATCCTTATTTTGATCTGGTAGGGTGAGCACTGGTGCTGTTGTCAAGGCTTCTTTGAGCTTTTCGAAAACATTCTCTAGCCAATGTGCTACAAAATCCTTTACTTTCTTATTCTGGGTCAGGTCCGACAAAGGGGATGCCGACTTAGCAAAATCTTTTACAAATTTTCGGTAGTAGCCTGCTAATTCAAGAAAACTTCTCACCTCGGAGATGTTCTTCTTTGCTGGCCAATCCACTATTGCTTCAATTTGTATTGGATCAGTGGAGATTCCCTCCGGTGTGACCACATGCCCCCAAGTATTCCACTCTACTTGCTGTGAAGTGACACTTTGAGAGTTTTGCGTATAAACGATGATGCTTTAGCTTTTCTAAAACTCTCCTTAGATGTTCCACATGTTCTTCTATGGACTTGCTATAGATTAGAATGTCATCGAAAAATATGATGACAAACTCGTCCAAAAGTCTCTGAACATCTCATTCATTAAGCACATAAATGTAGTTGGAGGCATTTGATAGACCAAAGGGCTTGATTATTAACTCGTGGTGCCTATACTACATTCTGAAAGTGGTCTCATGAATATCCTCCTCCTTAATTCTTATTTGATGGAAGCCAGACCTTAATTCAATTTTATAGAAGAATTTTTGCTCCTTGGAGCTGGTCCATTAGATCATCTGCTCTTGGCAACGCGTATTTGTTCTTTATCATTTGCTTGTTGCATTGACGATAATCAATGGACATCCTTAGACTTTTGTCTTTCTTCTTCACAAAGAGGATGGGTGCCCCAAAGCATGATAACGCGACCTAATGAACCCAAACTCTAATAATTCGTGCAATTGCTTCTTGAGCTCGGCTAGCTCTAGGGTGCTCATCCTACAGGGAGCTTTGCTAGTTGATTTTGCATCTGACGCAAGAGTGATTTCGCACTCAATGCCTCTATAGGACGTTAGCTCTCAAATTTCATCCCGTAATAGGTCATGGAACTCTTTAATTAACTTGGTAATTGCCTTAGGTAATTACTTTGTACTTGCATCCTTCCTTTTTTTTATTCTTTTGATCTGGGTCGACGACTGCAAGCTTAGGGATATATTCAATCCCATCCTTAATGATGCATTTATGGTATGCACTGCATTCTTGAGGCAATTTTCTTACCTTGACTACCCGGGTTCTGCGAGGGTGTCATGAAGTTTTTAGCTGCAATCACTTGTTGCTGTTTTTATTTATCTTAACTCGTAGAAGAAATTATAGTGAAAACACTTATATTCATAGTACATATTTGATCTCAAAGGGTTAGTTCAAAGACATAATTTAAGGTGTATCTAAACTTTGTAGATCCATTGCGGATCTAATGTTGTGTCGACGTTTGAATTTGAAGTGCTCCTTAATGTCTTTTGAGTTTGAGGTCGTGGCAGACGTTTCGTAGCATGTTCCATGTCGAGCATCCTTCCAGTGCTGGAACTACTTTTTCTCGTGCCAAGTCATGGTCAGTTTGGAATGACTCCCGAAGCCAGGAAGTGCTGATAGCAAGTAAATTGCCTGCTCCCATGTGGTTAAATTGTTTTTGAAAAAGAACTACTAATTTGACCTTGAGTGAGCAAAGGGAGATAGTAGCGTATCCCCATGCCGATTGCAGATCTGGGCCCGTTTCTCATGGCTGCTACCTTGTATTTCTATCGCCATTAGGTCATCGTGATCCCTCTTCATCGAGACGACGCTATATGACCGCCCCTCAGGGTTTGGCCTCCTGATGACGTGGCTTGTTTGGGTTTGGCCGTGCTCCCACTCTTATACAACCTTGCTTCAATTGCCTGAAATTCCTCTTCATCCAAAAGATCTTGATGTTGCATCCGGTGCTCGATAAAATCATATGCTTTTCTGTCCGTGATGTTATGCGTTGTATATGTCTCTCTTTCGGGTATTTCCGTTGGAAGTTCTTGCTCTGAATAGTCAATGAAGTCGTCATTATAAGTATCAATGATCATAGGTAGGAGTTCATCCATGCGAAGACCTTAATCAATGCAGTATGGTAGGTGTAAGATATGATCTGCAAAAAGGTATTCTTCCCCTTCAATAATAATTGGTGTACAAGATGTGATTTCAGCTGGATTGTTGTTGCCTTTCTTGGGAGGTCCTCTATGTCTCGATGTACTTCTCTATTTTCTTGGCTAATTTGGGTTCATTCTCAAATTCATGGACTTCATCCTCATAGTCATATTCCCCTTCTTGATACTTGGCTGATGGGCCTTCTAGAAGGTTGGACAGATGTCGAGTTCCTCTAAATGTGGTCTAACTGTTAGATCAAGAGGTCGGGCTGATGGTTCTCCTGTCTTATTTATTGTCGGATAATGGAAGACGGTTTCAAAGGCTGCTTGTGCTGATAAATATTTGTGCCTTTGGACCGTACATGTCATGTATCGTGGCATTATTTCAGCCCTTTTCCAGATTGTCTTCTTCGGTGTCTGACTCAGTGCTGTGTGATGGCTTTAAGAAAGATCCACGCTCCGGTTTGCCCTTGGAGTCTCACATCCTGGCCTTGGAGTTGTTGATTGTATTGACCAAGGATATCTTGGTAATACGGTGTCCTTGATGTTGTTTCATAAAGATCAAAGGTATGCTGAAAGACTTAAAATACCCTGTCGATTGGTGCCTCTTTGATGTGCTCTGAGTTGCGATAGTATTCAACAAACTTTGTAGGCACCAAGGAACTAGGTGAGGTGCAGGAAACGGCTATGTAAAATAGTAAGAGGAGTGGAAAATGGCTTGAGTAAACTCCTTGTGTCTTTTAATAGTAGCAAGACAATATATGTACCCTAAAAGGCTCTTAGGGTCCCATGCCAAAACCCTAAATTTTCATAGTTTAAATTTTGTTCTAGTACATGAGTATTTGGGGCTTGGAACTCAAGTAATCCAATCATGTCCCCCTTTTTTTCTATGTTATGTACATGTACATATGTTAACAAGTTTTTATAGAAAACTTGTGCCTTGTGTTTGTGCTTGTGCCTACATAAGGCAAACAGGCATGTGCCTTAAATAACTTGCATGAAGCAAACCCAACCTATTGGGAAAGATCTTTGAGTCAATTTAATAGGGCCAACCTGCGTTGAGAAATGTAAAACATGCATCTGCCTTTAACAAAGGTATGTAGCAGACCCAACTTAGTTGAAAAACATGTAGCTAACTTGGCTGGGCATAATATGCCAAATGTTGAATACCACTTAAGGGTAATAATCTATGGAGCAAAATAATATTTTAGCATGCTCTTTACTTAATGCATCAAGTAGTATATTGACATGGAAAAATACACAAATACTTGTATGCTTGCTAGGTGGTCTAGGCACTAAAAATGTCACTAACATGACAAGTGGGTCTAGGCACTAGAAGAAAAAAATTAATGGCACTAACACTTTTCCTAACTTGCACAAGGTCTAAACATATGGTATAATTGGACAAGGGTTAGGCACAATGTGTCTTGGCATAAGGTGTCATGAGAAAAATTTGATAGTAGATCATCTCAAGTTATTCAAGGTTGATTGTTTATGAGACTTCAAAACCTAGTTCAAGATTCACGAACTATGTAAATATGGAACTACGTAAATAAGGTCTTACATGTAGATAATTATAGGGTTAAGTATAGGGTTGGAAAGAGGAGATGTGGTTGAATAATAGTTAACCACCTCCAGCTCCAAATATGGAAATGGTACACTGAGAAACAATGGAAATTGATGACATAGAAACGATGTACATAGATGAAATTATACAGTGAATTGAATATGGGATAATCGATGGAGATCACCAGCCTAGTTGGTGGTTCCTCAGTGTGTGACTGTCAAACCATCAATCCTATAGTCTGATAACAAAAAATTATAATGCAGGATCGAAAAAATCATGGCAAGTTGGTCTAGACATAAAGTATTATTGAATAAGGGCTAAGCACAAGTGTACTTGGACAAGGCTAGAGACTATTATATTGGCACTAAATATTTCAAGGAGGATATCGACATATTCTACACATTTCAAAGAGGATATATCACATATTCTTTGAAATACTTCTTCACATTTCAAGGAGGATCTAGCACAATGGGACTTGACAAACAAGGATTGCTTAGAAGCAAAGCAAAGAAGGAAATGTGGGCAAAAGATCCGTAAGAACTTTGTGGTTCTTACTATAGGTCGAAACAAATGAAAACCAAGAGGGTTCACGTAAGAATTTCCGGGATCTAGGGTATGTGTAGGAACAGAAAAATGAGAAATAAATGAAGAAAAAAAAAAGAAAAAAGCTTATCTTTATGTCTACGGGCAGGGAGTTATGGATCGATTTATGGATCGATTTAGGGCAAGAATTTCCAGAGGCACAGAGGAGGCGACAGATCCCGCGCTAGGAGGTCCAGCGAAGTTCTGGCATGCCCCAGGGGCACGGCATGCGTCGCCTTGGGCCTTTGTTCAGGTGGCTCGGGCTGCCTTGGAGGTTTTCTTCAAGTGTTGCAGTGATTTCTTCGAGCTGCAGGTACTGATTGAGTTTTGGCAAAAGGAGGCGGGAAGAATCATCGTTTTGCATGCAGGTGCGACTCACCCCGCGCCTGGGATGTCTTCAAGGAATTTGGTTGAGGCCAGGGCGCGGCATGGGTCGCAATGTCCCATGTTGCTGCTTATTCTGTCTGCCCTATACATGTTTGATGCTAGTATACTTCTGAGACTAATATAGTTCCAGATATGTCTTTTCAGTTTCGTCCTGATAACAGGCCTTCTGAATAATCTATTGCTACTTCTTAATCTGTTGATCACGAATGAGTTCGTACACAGATTCTTTACAAACCGATCTACTTCAAGGAAGCTATAGTCTATTGATACTGACTGTACATGGCCGAATATAGCTGCATTGCTACCAAGCTGACATAATCTCTGAGATCTTTCTATTGATGTCCATGTAGGATCTGTTGCTGTTGTTTGGAAGTGTTTGTGACGTTGTGGAGCTTGAGCGCCTGTTCTCAACCTTGAAAACAGTATTCATAGAAGTTCCCTTCCCATGGAGCTTGTATGTTGCTTCATTATAACGTCTGGACCATTAGCAAGCTCGTCTAATGGCCAATGGCCATTCTAAGCTTGAGGTTAAGCTCGGAATGGAGGCTATGCATTTTATTTGCATTCTTAGGCAGTGATGTTCGCAAGTGATGTTCACAGGCATCCTCTCTGATGAGTATCCTTTGCTTTAACATTGATAGGTACACCAAGCATCCTGACAAGTACTTCCACAAACAAAGTGGATATGTTGATTGTGTTTGTAAATATGATGCAATTCTCAGCAAATATGACGCAAATCTATGATAGGTGTAATCTGTTAACACAGATTGAACACAGATCTCAGAGTATATTTCGTTTTGACATATTTTTGCTTCTTATAGTAGATCAATGCCGGCACACTAAGGGCGAGATTCGTGTCCTTGTCATGTAGATTCCATCAGTACTTGTAGAAATATGAGAAGCTACAAATATGAGAACTATCACAAAGCTGTTGTGGATATTCTGTGGGCAATTGGCAGCCAGTTACATAGACTAAAATCTACTGATGTCTTTGGCAACATTAAAGCAGCATGGCAGCTCAGCTTACAAGCTCATTATCAGCTGCCCAAATCCACCTAGCTAATCAACTAAGGTGTTCATTACTATAAGTATATTACTAAGTATATTACTGAACATCTTAAAACACTGCAGGAACTGGTAGATATTATAATAGTAGTAAATCAATCCACACTACCACCATATATACCTATCTATACACATCGGGCATTAAATCTATAATTAAAATTTCATAAGACTTGCACACATAATTCAATATATTTACATTATCAATGACAACATCTCACGCTCTACTTACAATACTCCATACTATTTTACGATTCATATTCCTTACACATAATATACTCACAATTATATTAGCATGACTGCCAACAATTAAACATAGTTTTATGAGTCTCTAACTAGTCAAAATTACTCGAATATCCTTTCTCTTTGTATTTTTTTTGCCAACTTCATTTCCTTGGGCATAACGATGACTCGTTTTATGGGCTAAATTAGGGTATTTGCGGTGATACCTTTGTTTATAATGACTCTAAAAGTATTAAAATAGTAAAATGTTCAATGGTTCTTGGATTATTTATTGTGGATTTGCGCCATATTCCACTGGGAAGTCTGTTTTGGTCCATTCTTCGACCTGTTCCTAGTGGAATGTTGGGTTCATGCACAATTTTTCACCTAAATTTACTACAATTCCTAGACTCTATTATTCCTATTTGCTAATTTAATTTAATTAAATGACGACTCTACTCGTGGAAAAAGTTTTCCCACTTTTCGAGTTCGGACCATCTTTCTAGGGTTTGCAATCCAATACATTGCCATTATGTTACTTAGCCAGCCATTCTAACCTGGATGCTGAGTCTACATACAACCAACATGGATGGCATGCATGCGTCTCTTCACTTTCACTATTGGGATTTGCACCCCAACTTTTTACTAGGCCAGTTAGTTTTCTATCATAAGGTGATGGCCAGTGCTTGATCTTGGTCAACCAAGATCATTGCTCTGATACCATTGTGACGCTCCTTGCGCTATATACGACAGCCCGCCGTATACATCGAAGGACCTTCCCCATCCAACGGCACCCGTCGTATGGGCCCTCTGTCTAACTCGCGTCTGGGGTCCAGACGATCGAGTAGAGGACACAGAGGTGTCATTCTGTCCCGTCCTTTATGGGGTCCCTATGTCAGCGGAAGCAAAAATATACAACATAAGCACTAGCTACAATAACAATAAACTATGTCATCAAATACAACAATACAATGAATGCGTCAAATACATCAAATAGAGGCTCCTACCCAGGGCTCAGACTCAAGGGGGAGTTGACTGACGGCTGGGGGCCTCCAGATAGAACAGACCGAGTTATGGCAATGACTTGGGCTGGCAATAGACAATGGCTAGGGTTGACCACTCCATCCGCCCCTCCTGTGCATACTTTGCAGATAGGCTAAATCATAGGCCAGGTGGGCTCTATGCACAGGCCGTATATTAATGGGAACTAATGGGTCTAAACTAGGAGCATCATCTAAATAATGGCTACTAGGTCTCTACCCCCCTTCCCAATACACAAGAGGTGCAAACATAAGATCAACCAACATCATATCAACATAATCTTGATAATAAAAGAGAATAACGATCCTAATCACATACATCTAACTTATAGTTAGGGTTCATTGATTAGGGTTCAGGTTCAGGACAATAGGTTCTAGAATGGCTCTACTACAATACTGGAATCTATCCGAAATACTTGCCTCTGACGCGCTATCGCTAACTCCCCTGGTTCTCCATCGCTAGCAAGTAGTTGGAGAAGATGATCCTCCTCTGCTGCTGCAACTCAGGCTGTCAAAGACGGTCTTTGAGTCGGAGCTCTGATCGCGAACTGGTGGGTCTGAGGTTGGTGGAGCCAAAAGTGGCTAGGGTTTAGGGTTTAGCCTTTTATATGTTAGGGTTTACATGAATGCCACTTGGCTCCCATAGGTGCTGCCTATGTGGCGTTACCTATAAGGTGAGGCCATGTGGAAATGGCTTCTTACCTTAGGTTGGCTAAGTTATGTAGATAACTTAGTCATCTCCCCCACATTAGGTGTATACAAGTCTACTTATGTAGAGTTGTATGGTGATGTGGCCGTGGGATATACGTATTTATACCGTATATTCCAGGGGAACGTCACAAGAAGGAAATGAAGATCTCGAGTAAGGGAGGATTGCCTGCGACGTTCTCCAACAGCTACCGAATAACTATTTTTTTGCGACGTTCTCAAGAGGCACCAAATTACTATTTTTCTCCACCGTTAGTCGATTTAGATTGGGATCTAATGATATAAGAAAAGGCCAAGTCATATTTTAGACACATGGTGTTGGAAGCATTTCTGGCAAACCTCCAACTTCACTGGTACAGGACCTCTAGGTTGCTTAAGGCAACCACTCTTCTCTGAAAACTTGCTGAGATAATGCTCAATGATCAAGAAGATATCAGTTTCCCAAAATAGTAAAAGAATAATCTCAGCAAAAGTTGCACCAAATGATCTTCATATCGATTTTTTGCTCAATTCCAATTCTTAAAGCTTCTCAAGTGTATCTTGATTATACTCCAGAAAGTCAGCAACAAATATCCAAACAGATCTAAAGATATAGAGCTCCCTGACCCGGTCAAATTTGAGTCAATAGCCCAACCCGAGAGCTCTTTTAAGACACTCAATTTGTAGGCTGCCTTTCAAATTTTTGTTTTATGTTTTGTGTTCCTTGGATGCTCTGGAGTGTGTACCCTGACGATCTTGCTCAATGATTTGCTGATAATAATGCTATAGATTGTTTTCTGACTGTTATTTTTTGTGTGTAGGAAAACAAAGAATCTAATCTGACAGTCCTATTACTGGTTGTATTTTTGAGCTAGACATAGCTTTTATATGAGTGCTGAATAACTTTTGAGACTAATGCAATTTTGTATGGCATGAACACTAAGCCTGCAACAATCCCAGAAACTATATTTAGATTTGATGTAAGGTTCTCCCTTCTTTCTTTCAAAAGGCTGAGTCTATCCTAAGCAACCTTATCTTCTTTTTGCCTTTCTTTATATGTGATTTACAATGCATGCAACAAGACCATTTGTGATGTGACACTTAGAATGCATTATTTAGAGTATCTTTTATCTCAAAAGTCTATCTTAAAGTGAAATCAAAGCTCAAAGCAACTTTTTTCTTACCAAACTCGGATTTTCCCTCAATTGCACATCATGAAAAAGGTAACATCAAATCCCAAGCTCTTAGTCTTGGGCACAGGATCAAAGTAACAGAATATAATCAATTCATCGAATTTGCATCAGGTCTGCAGAAACTCTGAAGCAATGTAGGTCATTCACACTCGAAGCTCATCAAACCAATCAAGCAACAAGTAAGCTCGCGCAGAAGTCGACCCCAACTTTGAGATGATTTTCCCTTTTCAAATTTTCTCATTCAGGTTTGTTCTTGGCATCTGCGTTTTTTTGTTTGTCTTTGGGCGGGTTTAAGGTTTCTTGATGCAAAAAAAGTCCAATTCAAGAGCTCAGGCTCATGATTGCTTAGCTAGATCGAACAAAAAGGCCGGATCTTGGCCTGGCCCTTTTAGGGTTTGAATGTTTTCAGGCAAGATATATCCCACATGCATTGAGGGAAAAAAGGTCTCGGGTATATAAGGCATAAAGCAAGTAGACTTTTAAATTCACATGCTGCCTTCACGTGGGATTCGGCCCCTTGCCGTCCCACACGCCCAAGAGTACCACGTGGCAGGAGGGGGTTGGATGAAATGAGGTCTAGGCTTGGGGGGTAGATCAGAAACATAAGGCACGAATCCCAAGAATTCAAATTTAAAGGTCAAAGCAAGGTGCTTTTTGGAACATTTTTGCACCATGTATGGCCTCTTTTTTTGATACCCGTCTTAATGGGAGAATCTTTCTTTGAAAAAGGAATTTTTATATTTTTGAACAAAATGGGCAGGAAATGATGATGTGGCAAGTTGGGATCAGAGTAGGTAGTCTCATGGTGACATGGCATGATGATGTGGCAAAGAATCTTCCTCCTAGTCAAAAACTTTTTTGTGAGATGAGAAAATGATGTGGATGATTTGTGATGATGATGTGGCCTTTTTCTTGGTGAGATGGATGATATGTGGTGATGTGGCATGTTTGGAATGAGAGTAGGTAGTCTCACGATGATGTGGCATGATGATGTGGCAAAGAATGTTCCTCCTAGTCAAGAACTTTTGTGAGATGAGAAAATGATGTGGATGACTTGTGATGATGATGTGGCATTTTTCTTGGTGAGGTGGATGATATGTGGTGATGTGGCATGTTTTGCAAATCTCATAATGGTAAGAGCACTTCAAACTTAGAATATTGGTAGTGCTTAGAACAACTTTTGACCTTGCAAACTTTGTGTTGAGGATGTGCACCTTTCTCTCTCTATTTGTTTCTTAGAGAGATAATGTGTTGCCATGAGCATTGAGAGGTCATTTTTAATGGGAATTTTAGCATTTTTTAAAAAGTGGTTGGGGTGTAATGGAGTGTGTGATTTGTTCATGACTAGGGGGAAGATCTTAGCCAGCTTGGATTAGGGAGCTGGTGAGGGTCTATGGGGTAAAACAAATGGAATGTGTGGAGCCAAGGGTTAAGCCAAACATGAATTATGCCCATAACTTGTATTGAGCTAAAATCTTACTTTAGAGGGGTCTTCCAAACTTGGTCTTGTCAAGAGTCTTCTCATGTTGACTTTGAGCTTCCACATATGCAACTTGATCCTTTGTCCTTTTCATGATGCTCAAATGAGAGTCCTTGCTTGGGTCTTCTTCTAGAGGTCTTCAACAAACTTTATCTTCAAAGATGTGAACTTGGTCAATGCACACATTGTTAACAAGTGTTAGCTTATCAAACATGATGTGTGAATTGCTCTTCTATGCTGCCAAGTAGTGGTAGCATCATGCTAAAAAAATGAAGCAGGCTTGTCTTCCAGCCTCTTAGAGCTAAAGAGTATCTCCATTTGCCAACTCCAAATAATTGCCTTAGATGAGAAGGTGATAGGCAACATGGGTATTTTGTGTGAAAAAAGTGTCGTCTGTATGGTAATGGACAACATATGAAGGATGATGATGGCATGACTGATGAACCCGCATGACGAGTAAGCATAAATATAGTGTATTGACACTGCCCTGTGGAATTGTGAAGGCAGTTTGATGTAGTGCAGGAAATTGTAAGAAAGGAATAGAGTCTGAATAAATTCTGGTCAACTCATGAACTGATGACTATGGAAGTTCTTTGGTGATGATTCTGCAAATGACAAGAGTTTGTTAGCAAAACCTTGAGTTGCTGTTATGGTAGAGATGTTAGCAACTTGATGAGATGAATTGTGGAGGTGGATGAGAATAATGCATGACAAAATGCATGGCAGATGCTCCTGCATGGAAACCAAGTGTTTGTTAAGCTTGAATCCTTGGATTTGACATTTCTGCATACTGTTCTCAAATGATTTTTGATCTTGCACGTCTGTGTCCACTTGAAAAGTTGCGCAGTCCCTTTTGTACTGAAATAAACCAACTTTTTGCTGAAGTAAATAAGAATCTAGTCTGTTCACTACTTAAGCTATTTTAAACTAGTTGAAAAAGAACTAACCTCCTACAACCTAATGACTAATGCTACTGCACATTTATTCAAATAAGACTAAGGCAACATGTTGTTGCCAATATCTCTTTAGGTGCAAAATGCTAATAGGGTTGAGCAGCCCATTTCCATCTACAGTAACCTCAGCCAGTAGGAATCTTTGCCTGCTGCACCAACAACTTCAAAAGGGCCTTCCCACAAATTCTCAAACTTGCTGGCTACTTTCTCTTTGGATTTGTTCCATTTTAGCACTAGTTCACCATCCTTGAGAGTGCCCTGAAGTTTATGAGCAGCCTTGAAAGCTGTTATATCTTTAGGTTTCTTCAACAGCATGGAGTTTTCAGCCTCAAATCTGTGTTCCTCCAATTGCAACAACCTGACAAATCTATCTTTAAGTGCCTCTTCCATTTTCAAGTTTATTTTGTGTGCCAGCCTTAGAGATGGTAGTTCAAGCTCTATTGGTACAACTGATTCTATGCCATATACTAGGCTGAAAGGTGTATGCTTGGTGGATGTTTTGATAGTAGTCCTGTAGGTCCATACTGCATTATGTAGCTTGACATGCCAATCTCTTTTGGATATGTTTATAGTCTTCTGCAGAATTGATTTAAGGACTTTATTTGTGGATTCAGCCTGATCATTCCCTTGGGGGTAATGAGAGGAGCTTTTCACATGCTTGACTTTAAGAGTGGTTAGCAATGTGCTAATGACCTCATTGATAAATTGACTGCCTCTGTCAGATATCAATTTGAGAGGGATACCAAACCTGACCCATATGTTCTCATGTAAAAACCTTGCTGTAGTCAGGGCATTTGCTTGCCTCAGTGTGCTGCCTCAGCCCATTTTGTGAAACAGTCTGTGGCCACAAGTACATATTCATGTTATGCAGATGAGGGTGGATCTATGAGGCCAATGAAGTCCAACCCCCAAACTTGGAATGGTCCAGGGGAAGTTATGGTTGTGAGAGGAGCTGGTTGTAAGATTGCCAAATATCTGACATTTGTGACAACTTCTGATCTTTTCATAGCAATCTTTGAAAAGAGTAGGCCAAAAGTATCCAGACCTCAAGATTTTCTTGGCTGTCGTGTCAGCTGCATAGTGCCCTCCACATACTCCATCATGACAAGCTTCCATAACTAAGTTTGCCTCTTCTTTGTCCACACACCTCATTAATACTCCCTCTTTGTCAACCATGCATAAAATGTCATTTATAAGTCTAAATTTGCTGGATTTTTTTACTAAGCCTTCTTTGTTGGCTGGTATTCAAGTTTTGAGACAACTCTCCAAGCTCCAAGTACCTTTTGATTTCTTCTTGTCTGTTTCTCCCATGTAAGAAACAACCAAGTTAGCATTAATATTGTTTTCAAATTCTTCTAAGCCTTCTTGGACTTCATGCTCAAAGAGAACATAAGGAAGATATGCACCTAGATCATCTATTGTCTTGATCATTTTCACACTAATGTTGTAGGTTTGGACTTTGCATGCCCATTTATATATCTTGACTTTGTGTGGATTTTTAGCAAAAAGCAGAGACAGGGGATTGCACCTCATCATCACCTGTATCTCACTATTTTGAAATCAGAAACATGAGAGTAGCTGCACTTTTCTCAAGTCTAGAGTATTTAATTTCTGTATCTAACCAGATAAAGGTAATGATCATGCTCTCCTGTAGCAAGGCTACTCTTTTTGTGACACTTATATAAGCCTGAAAGGGTTTTGAGGGATTAGGAGGTTTTAACAAAGTAGATTCATAGATGTCTTGTATTTCTCAAAAGCTTTTTGACAGGGCTCATTCCATTTCACCAATATATGCTTGCTTTTCTGCTTTGTGAATTTTTCTATCTTTGTTAGATCAGTGATTGGGCTGATTATGTGTGAAAAGTGAGGTACATACATCTTGAGAAAACTTGTCATACCTAAAAACCTTCACTTGTTTGATGGTTCTAGGTGGTATGAGTTTCTTCAAAGCTGGCACTTTGCTTTCAGCAACCTGAATGCCCCCTTCTGATATATCGTGCCCTAATAGATCTCCTCTGGAGCATAGGAATATGCATTTCTTGGGATTTAGACTCGCTCCTCCTTCTTTGCACATAGCAAAAAGTTTAATCAAATAGTTCAAATGCTCATTAATTGAAGTTCCCAAACAAAGATCATCTAGAAAAACTCTAAACAAATGTGATGGCATTTCTTTAAATATAGTATCCATTGCTCTCTGGAATGGGATAGCAATCTTTCACAGTAGATTTATTCAAGTCTCTATAATCAATGCATATCCTTATTGTTTTATTCTTTTTTTCAACTGGTACAATGCATGACAACCAATCAGGATTTACTATCTCTGCTATGACACATGCTTCCTTCATTTTAAAAAGCTCTTCTTTTATCAGATCTAGCAATGCAACATTTATCCTTCTTAATTTCTGCACTACAGGTTTTTCATTTTTTTTAATTCTTATTTCAAACTCACAGACCTTTTTGTCAACACCAAGTAGTTCTTTGTAGTCTTAGGCAAAAATATCCTTCCATTCCTCTAAGATTTGAGCGACCTTACCTTCATCTTCCTTTTTGAATAGATCTCCAACATACAAAATTCTTTCTTGGCCATTTTTCTCTATTTTTACCAAGTGCATTGATCACCAGAATGGGATGTAAGTGCCTTAGATCTTCCTCCTCCAATTCTTCTTCTCTAATTGCTCTCTCGGACAAATGTTCAAGTAGAACACTTTTGCAAAGGGCATCAGCCTCATTGTTTAGGTCTCTTGCCACATGTTGCGCAACTCCCAATTTTTGAAACCTGAAAGCTCTATGGTTTGGTCCCTGAGTGCTATCATCTCCTTCTGTTTGGCTTGATATTCTCCTGAAATTTGCCTGCAAACCAATTGTGAATCACCAAAGATGACAATGTTAGTTATGCCAATGTGTTTGTCCTCTTGAACCCCTGCAATAATGGCCTTGTATTCAGCCATGTTTGAAGTAATGTTAGGGTGTATTCTGCCAACTTTGGCCAAGAGCCTGTTGTTTCTGTCTTTTAAAATAGTAGCAGAAGAAGCAATATTTAATTTTTTAGAGACTCCCCCATCAAACCACAGGAAGGCAAAACTTTCTTGTGAAGATGCATTATCCTTTGCTGATAGTTCTAACTTTGCATTGGAGACAGCAATAGCCATTTCATATTCCCCAAAAAGATTTGGAACCAATAAGTCTTCTTCAATGAAATTGAGAGATTCAAGCTCACCTAATTTGTTGAGTAGAGTTATTGTTTTCTTGCCATCTGATACAGTGCATTCTCCTTTTGATCAAATAGGTCTTGCATCCACTGTGGAAAGCCATCTCCTCCCTAAAAGTAGGTCATATATATCTGTCTTGTCATCCATTCCTTCAAAGGCAACCACTACAAAGTTAGCAGCAACCACAATGCCTTCCACATCTATCAAAACATTGCTTAAAATGCCTATAGGATTTATTTTTGAATTCGAGAAAGATTTTAACACCATGGGTGCTTTTCTGTCTATTTCCAGGCCATAAAACTTATTTTTTGCATTTTTCATTAAAGAATCAAACTCATCAGACTCTTTCTCGTTTCTACCATAGTTTTGATGGGGAGGGATAGGTACAACCTGATCAACTTTCGTTGTTTTTTCTTTGGGCACCTTTATTTCAAACTTGCCATGGACATTTTCTTCATATCTTGCACCTTGCATGGCCCTAGTGTGCACAACCACGATTTCTTCCTGCTCCTTTAACTCCTGCATAAACCTGATTGATACAACCGAATCAGTAGCAAACCTTACCGAGGTAGAAGAACTTGGTTCAGGGAAGAATCTGTTTGCAACTCTTGGTTCAGTTACGTTAGTTGCTCCCTGTCTTGCAAAATACTCTTTCACACTACATCTATCCTCATAATATCCAATTGCTTTGCAAAAAGCACAAACATGGCATTCCTTGTCAAAGTGTCCTCTCTTTCCACATGTAATACATGGTCTATACCAACAATAATCAGAGAAGTGAGTATCTCTTTGGCACTGTGCACAAGGTGGATAGATCTTCCTCTTAGATCTCGAAGTTTTCGTTTCTTGATGTTGTTTTGTGACTTCCAATAATGCTTTAGATACCTTTGAGATCTCAGCTCTGACATCAGCTCCAGGACTAGTTGAATCCTCCACCTTTGGCTTCTTCTTCTCCTTTTGAATAGCATAAATCGGTACTGGACCAGGGCCCATGTATTCTGGCTCATAATCTGGAAAGAATGGATCATTAGAGATGTGTAAATCATCAGGAAGATGAGAGAAAACATTGGCAATCTCAATAGCCTTGGTGAAAGCTTTGTGTATAGTATCAGAGCCTTCTTGTTTTTGCAGCTTGTACATTTTCCTATAAACTCTAGGCCTATTGCTCAACCCTCTTATAAAACATGCCACAAGATGTAAGGTTGATTTGGAACTTAGTTGTTTTGGCATTTAGTTAAATACATATGAAAGCTCTCAACATATTGATGAATAGTCTCCCCTAGTTTGATGCTAAAAGATTGTAATTCAAAAACCAGATCCTGAGGTTCAATAAATTTACCAAATCTCTCCAGAAATTGTTTCTCGATTTTTTTCCAAGTGTTCACTCCTATGCTGACGACATATTCAAGCCAAGCCCTTACCTCATCATTTTTGAAGCACTTTTTGAATTCTGAAAATTTGCTTCCCTTTTTGTAACCATAATCTTGGTAGTACTCTTCAAAAGTCTTTAGGAAATTGTTAGCATTGACACTTGGGTCAAAGATAGGTGGAGGAGTAGGCATATTAAGCTTAAAGTATTGTATACTTGGCTGGTTGACCCATATTGTGAAGCAGGCACTCCTGTATTCTCCTTAGATTCAGTATAAACTTGTTCAGCAGCTTCATTACTTCTTATAGGAGCCATGAGTTCCTCAAGATCTAGGTGGGATCTTGGTAGGAATGTTAAAGGTATTCCTGGCAAAACCTCCAACTTCACTGGTACAGGACCTCCAGGTTGCTTAAGGCAACCACTCTTCTCTGAAAACTTGCTGAGATAATGCTCAATTATCAAGAAGATATCAGTTTCCCATAGTCTCAGCAAAAGTTGCACCAAATGATCTTCATATCAATTTTTCGCTCAATTCCAATTCCTAAAGCTTCTCAAGTGTATCTTGATTATACCCAGAAAGTCAGCAACAAATACTTAAACAGATCTAAAGATATATCAAATTTGAGTCAATAGCCCAACCCGATATCTCTTTTAAGACACTCAATTTGTAGGCTGCCTTTCAAATTTTTGTTTTATGTTTTGTGTTCCTTGGATGCTCTGGAGTGTGTACCCTGAGGATCTTGCTCAATGATTTGCTGGTAATAATGCTACAGATTTTTTTCTGACTGTTATTTTTTTGTGTGCAGGAAAACAGAGAATCTAATCTGACGGTCCTATTACTGATTGTATTTTTGAGCTAGGCATAGCTTTTATATGAGTGTTGAATAAATTTGAGACTAATGCAATGTTGTATGGCATATATAGATTTGCTGTAAGGTTCTATTTTTTCTTTCAAAAGGCTGAGTCTATCCTAAGCAACCTTATCTTCTTTCTGCCTTTCTTTATATGTGATTTACAATGCATCTTTTATCTCAAAAGCCTATTTTAAAGTGAAATCAAAGCTCAAAGCAACGTTTTTCTTACCAAACTCGAATTTTCCCTCAATTGCACATCATGAAAAAGGTACACATCAAATCCCAAGCTCTTAGTCTTGGGCACAGGATCAAAGTAACATAATATAATCAATTCATCGAATTTGCATCAGGTCTGCAAAAACTCTGAAGCAAGATAGGCCATTCACACTCGAAGCTCATCAAACCAATCAAGCAACAAGTTGCAAAGGTCAATAAGCTCGCGCGCAAGTCGACATCAACTTTGAGATGATTTCCCCTTTCTAAATTTCCTCTCTGGTCTGTTCTTGGCATCTTTTTTTGTTCGTCTTTGGGCGGGTTTAAGGTTTCTTGATGCAAAAAAAGTTCAATTCGGGAGCTCAGGCTCGTGATTGCTTAGCTAGATCCGACAAAAAGGCCGGATCTTGGCCTGGCCCTTTTAGGATTCGAAAGTTTTTAGGCAAAATATATTCCACAGGCATTGAGGAAAAAAAAGTCTCGGGTATATAAGGCATAAACCAAGCAAACTTTTAAATTCAGGTGCTGCCTGTGACGACCATACGGACATTCGTATCATACCAACATTATACTCGTATTTACAAAAGATGGTCGTCACACAGATGCAAAAGGGTAGTTGCACAAGACAGGATTTGAACTCACAACCTTCCAGTTGCGAGTCATACACCTTTTGCCAAGTGTGCTACCAATATTTGTTGAAGACATTATCTCACGTCTTTCTCATATGTAGGATATTATCTCCAGGAGGTTCTAGAACATTCTAGAACCTAAATGCATGCGCGACACTTGGCGAGATCTCATCCATTGGAGTGGCGCGATCCTGACCGTTGGCCTAGATATATAAGGAGGCACCTCCTTCTTGTCGAACCATTCTAGTTCAACGCCAGTCTTTGAGCCTTCTAGGCATCTGTCTCATGTTCCTGCTTGCCTTCGGGCCAATGTATTCTTGATTCATGTTCATATATCAGATTCTTTGCCGATCTTGGCGTATTTCTTTCAGATTTCTCATGATTTTTTCCTTTGTTTTCGAGTAGGTTCATGACGCTTGAACCTAATCCCTTTATCTGCTCTTTGTGTCCGCTTCCGATGCTAAGCATTTTTTTGCTCGTATTTGGTGATTTTATATCTATGGAGGAGGTTTTGACGTTAGTACAACAGGTCCAGCAGCTTGTGCCAAGTGCGCTACCAATATTTGTTAAAGATATTATCTCACGTCTCCCTCATATGTAGGACTATCTCCAGGAGGTTCTAGAACATTCTAGAAACTAAATGCATGCGCGACACTTGGCGAGATCTCATCCATTGGAGTGGCGCGATCCTGACCGTTGGCCTTGATATATAAGGAGGCACCTCCTTCTTGTCGAACCATTCCAATTCAACGCCAGTCTTGAGCCTTCTAGGCATCTATCTCATGTTCCTGCTTGCCTTTGGACCATTGTATTCTTGATTCCTGTTCATATATCAGATTCTTTGCCGATCTTGGCATATTTCTTCCATATTTCTTGCGTATTTTTCACGTATTTTTCCTTGTTTTCGAGTAGGTTCATGACATTCGCATGGGATTCGGCACGTTGCCGCCCCACACGGCCGAAGGTACCACGTGGCAGCGGGGGGTTGGATGAAATGAGGTCTAGGCTTGGGGGGTAGATAGGAAACATTTTTTATTTCATGAACTAAGCCACGATACCCAAAAATTCAAATTTAAAGTCAAAGCAAGGTCCTTTTTGGAACATTTTTGCACCATATGGCATCTTATTTTGATACCCTTCTTAATGGGAGAATCTTTCTTTAAAAAAGGAATTTTTATTTTTTTGAACAAAATGGCTAGGAAATGATGATGTGGCAAGTTTGGGATGAGAGTAGGTAGTCTCATGATGACATGGCATGATGATGTGGCAAAGAATCTTCCTCCTAGTCAAAAACTTTCGTGAGATGAGAAAATGATGTGGATGACTTGTGATGATGATGTGGCATTTTTCTTGGTGAGGTGGATGATATGTGGTGATGTGGCATGTTTTGCAAATCTCATAATGGTAAGAGCACTTCAAACTTAGAATATTGGTAGTGTTTAAAGCAACTTTTGACCTTGCAAACTTTGTGTTGAGGATGTACACCTTTCTCTCTCTACTTTATTTCGTAGAGAGAGAATGTGTTGCCATGAGCATTGAGAGGTCATTTTCAATGGGAATTTTAGCATTTTTTCAAAAGTGGTTGTTCATGACTAGGGAGAAGATCTTAGCCAACTTGGATTAGGGAGATGTTGAGGGTATATGGGGCAAAACAAATGGGATGGGTGGAGCCAAGGATTGTAGCCAAACATGAATTATGCCAAGAACTTGTATTGAGCTAAAATCTTACTTTAGAGGGGTCTTCCAAACTTGGTCTTGTGAAGAGTCTTCTCATGTTGACTTTGAGCTTCCACATATGCAACTTGATCCTGTGTCCTTTTCATGATGCTCAAATGAGAGTCCTTGCTTGGCTCTTCTTCTAGAGGTCTTCAGCAAACTTCATCTTCAAAGATATGAACTTGGTCAATGCACACATTTTTAGCAAAGTGTTAGCTTATCAAACATGATGTGTGAATTGCTCTTTCATGCTGCCAAGTAGTGGTAGCACGTGGATAGGCTAAGCTTTCAGATAGTGACACCTAGGGTTGGGCTGTTGCGCTAAAAAACAAGTTTATTTTATTCTTTCTCTGATGTGGCCCGATATTAATTGGTAAAAAATAAGACATAATAGTGGGAAATCACCCAAAGGTTGGGGCTGTTCTACACAATATAGAAGTTGGGTCGAATTTTTTTCATGGCACGTATTCTGGTTCTACCACGTGTCCCTTGCCTACAATGCGGAATGGAAATCAGTATAACCATTCCGCTTAACGGGTTGTCAACCGGCCAGATCTTTAGGGTTAGGTTAAATCGTTAGGGTTCGGTTAGGGGCAGAGGATGCCGCCAATGCTATATTCCCTCGCAGGTGTCCTCCGGTCATAACGAAAAGCACATAAATGGTAAGGCTACTGCGGCAGCACAGAAATGGTAAGGCTGTTTGCCAGGCGCTTCGAATCTGCTTTGTGATTAACAAAAAGTTCTTCTTGTTTAACGTTTTCAGTCCGACAAAATTCATCCACGGACTTCAAATGAAATGAGAAGCCTCTGGCTGGAAGAAATAGCATCTCTTTGCAGCTTTAGCTTCACATTTGAAGCTTAGGATACTGATGAGCTGTTAGAGAAGCTCTTGGCCGAAATCAGAAGCGCACCATTTTTGAAAATGAAAAAAAAAAAAAATCCTCCCCAACTTCTATATTGTAGATTAGGTTGGGGCCTCCATTTCGGGTTTTTAGGTGGACCTGGGACCGGCGTCCACCTGAAAATCCGGAATGGAGGCCCCAACCTCCATTCCCCTATACGAAAAAGATGTCTGGAACCAATCCAGCCCTGTCCGCCAATCGTGTCTCGACACGTGTCCCTAATTCTTTCTCTGAAAGTGCGCAAGAATTTTACTCGTCGTTCTGCAATTTTTTACCGGGCATTCTGTTTTTTTTACTCTGTATTCCGCTGTTTTCACCTGCTATTCTGCTTTTTGTCGCCACGTGGCGGCGCTGGATTGGTTCCAGCCATCTTTTCTGTTAGGGCAAAGGCCCCCCTGGCCTGTTTTCTGCCAACAGGCCAGGGGGCCTTTCCCTTATCTTAACATATATAATTATTGGAGGGCAGACACTCCTTCATAAAAATTTTTGACACGTTTCGGATATGTCGCCTCTTCTGTTTCTTTGCCACGTTTTGTTTAAGATAATTCTTCACTGGCAGTGATTAGAACAAATCTGTCGTTTCTACACCGCAACATCTGTAATTACACTAATCCGAAGCCTTTGTTTCTTTGCCACGTTTTGTTTGAGATAGTTCTTCACTGGCAGTGAATAACTGGTCTGGGTAATCTGTCATGTTTTCAGTGAAACATCTGTAATTTTATGGATTAGAACAAATCTGGCATGTGTAATCTGTCATTTCTACACCGCAACATCTGTAATTTTATGGATAAAAACATCGCATCTTGACGAATATAAAAGGGATACTTTAACATCGCATCTGTAATTCTGAGATTCTCCTGGAATTGGCTCTGCATCGGTCCAATTTGTAAGTTCACATCTTTATTGTTTATTGTGAAAATGTCCTGCTATGGCCGCTGCCTGTAAAATTCCTTCCCTAATAGTGTTAAAATGCTGATCGATTAAAAGGATTGGATGTATGCTGGGAAATGGTTTCCCAGAACGCCGTTGCTTTCGCTTTTAGCCCATGCTTATTCTGATCTGCCTATTTTGTTCTTTTGCTCATGTCAATAGGCCTAGAAACCTCTGCCATCAATAAGAACAGACGAGGTCAACAGAAATCTCAGCGGTTGCAGTTGCATGCCGCATTAAAAATGTGTTAAAACCATACCTGGAAGAGGGGCCTGGATTAAACAACGATACCTGGAAGAGGGGCCTGGATTAAGCAACATGGATGGAAGAACTGAATAAACCTCTTGCCGAATAGTATATAAACTGTATTAAGTATCTTCTGCCAGTTCCCCTTTCGAATCTATAACTGCGTCACATAGCCAACTAAGCCATAGCCAAAAAAAAAAACACAGAGAGAAATTAAAGGAGCTGGACCGAAAAGCTTGTTGAAAAGCACACAGACTAAAGCTTTGGCGAACTGGCTATGGCGTTGCCGGAACTGGCTATGGCGATACTGCCATGGTGTAAGGAAATGGATGTAGACGGCCATGGCCGATTAAGGAACTGAAGAAAAAAAATCAGTAATACTGATGCTTCTGCCAGTCGTTGCCAATAAAAAGTCATTAAATTTTTATGGATGTTTAAAATGAGGCGAGGCCATCAAAGAATGTCTTAAATGAGATGAGGCCAATGGCCATCAAATATCACTTCGGTATCGGTAAGGTTTTTGTTTTTTTAAACCATTAACGACTTAGCCTCGTAGTATCGTGCATTACAAAGTCTTGCCATATCAAATATCAAATGACCGACATCGACATCGTGAACGCCTAACTATTCGAGACCATGGTTTGTGGCTTACCACAAACTCTATTGATTATTCTTTCCCTTTTTTTTTTAGCTATGGTAGGTAGATGATTTTGGATGTTTCACAAAGATGCTCGGATAACGGGCATGTGCCAAACCGTATGTAATTAAGCATACTCCCTACACCTTGGACTTTGCCTCCTACATGAGTTCCTTCCCAATTACCCTTCCTAATTTGTCCTTAGTAAATCTTTATTAGTTTTTAACCATGTCAACCACAAGTCATTTTGAAATTGCTCAATTTTGGTAATTGATATTTTTTAAAGCGGCCATTTATTCTATTTGTCCATCTCTTTGTGGCGTATGTGTGTCACTATTTCTCTCAGGTATTGCTAAATAGAACCTTAAGGTTGTTGCCTAGATTGCTCAATCAGAAGAGCTCTTGTTATAGATTTTTAGAGCCTAGCAATGTATTAAAATCAAAACAAATTCACAAACACCCCAAACTTCATTGTTATTGATGCCTCTTAGGCTAGACCTTCGGAACAATCAAGTATATGACACTATGCCTATTGAATATCTCAAAGCTTATTCGCTCCATGTGCTACACATATGCCTTCACGCTTGAAGTGAGAAAAGGTATCTTGCATGCTAGCAATGGAGGAACCATGATGGCATGCACCTTTGCCTTGCTCTAGCTAAAATCGCAGGATTGTTAACATGACCCAATGGAAGCATCACGGAGATGCTCGGCTCCAACCTTTAGTATAGAGCTTTACCTTGCCTTTAAGCATATAGCATGTTTCTTTGGCATCGTAAACCCATAGAAATCTTCTTAGTATACAATCCCATCTAGACATACCACGTGATATAAATTCAAGTCTATCTTTCAACCGCAAATTATCTAAGTGCATTTATTCCACAAAGATGCTAGGCTACTTTGGTTGACAGATAAGTAGAGGGAAGAGATGTTAGAAGACTCCTTGATCTTGACCCCCTATCCACATTTAACCCTAATTAACACCCCCACCCGTGACCTTGTGAGATCAATTGGACGCCAATTACTTTTGTTAGTATATGAAGCTGTCTAATGCCAAACTTGAAGCTAATTGTAGGCTAGGATGAAATATCTACTGCCACATTCTGGTGTTCACACTGCATACGACCACACATTTTATTGTGTTGCCCCTAAACACCCCCACTACACCTACCTCACCTAACGATAATTTTGCTCCTTGGCTTGATCTTGGTAAAGATCAATGGTTTTCCCCTCGCCACATCATTTGCTTGCCCACGTGATGTCCCCTAGCCGCCCAGCATTCTAGACAATTTTCATCAGCTATAATAACCATTAATCACTTAGCAGCGAGAATCGCATTAGAAACCGCTTTCTAATTAGTGGCATGCATCAAAACTGCACCATGGTTTGTGGCTTACCACAAAGCTCGATTGATTATTCCGCACCATGGTTTATGGCTTACCACGCACTTCGATTGATTATTCCTTTCCCTTTTTTTTTACCTATGGATAAAGGGCATGTGTCAAACCGTAATGCACCCATGGTAGACCGCCGAGTATTCAACCTTGAATGTGCCCCCATGCCCCGAGACACCGCATAAATGGGTAGAAGCGACTACTCATAAACGCCTAGACGGTTTTGCCCAGCTTGGTTAAGGGCATGTCGGTTAGGAACGCCACAGCTGGTATCGAGCAATGTTGGATCTTTGGGAGTTGGCTTGTTTGGTCGTGGCATTGTGATGCTAATGATCTTCTTCGGAGACATCAAGAGATGGTATCCCCGTGAGGGATAAGCAATATCTAGGGGTGGTTAGCATGAAGATGCCAAGGCAAGCAAATTTTGACGATGTTGAAGGTAAGGTCTTTCTTTGTGGCATGTTCAAGAAGATGATAGCAATTGTAAGATGGTGCCGGTAAGATTGGAATATGATTGTGGTAGAGTAAGTTGCTACACGAAAGCTGAAGTTTTGAGTTGAGTTGAGCTATGCTTGATCCGAGATTTGAATCAAGAAATTCTTCAAGAATTTATCACGCACCCATGAGGACATGGGTTAATTTTAGAAGGGGAGATCAGAACGGTCCGCCACCTAATGGGTCAATATACCTATTTATGTATGTATATACATATCATGGCATATATGCAAAGATGAGATTAGGGTTTTGGTATCAGAATGCACCCATGGTAGACCGCCGAAAGTATTCAACCTTGAATGTGCCTCGTGGGCGCCCTCGGACACCGGCATAAATGGGTAGAAGCTACTCATAAACGCCTAGACGGTTTTGCTTAGTTGGTTAAGGGCATGTCGGTTAGAACGCTATAGCTTGGTATCGTAGAGCAGGTCTCGAAGTTCGAAGTCTCCATGGGTGCCTATATGCATGGGTAATTTGCAAAGACTTGGTAATCATTGTGGCATGGTATCACATAGACATGGTATATCTTTGATGCTCGAGGACGAAAGCATAGTTCTAGTGGGAGAGACCGTGAATAACTCCATGGTAGACCGCCGAAAGTATTCAACCTTGAATGTGCCTCGTATGCCCCGGTGACACGCATAAATGGGTAGAAGCGACTACTCATAAACGCCTAGGACGGGCTTTGCCCGCTTGGTTAAGGGCATGTCGGTTAGGAACGCCACAGCTTGGTATCGTGAGCAATGTTGATCTTTGGGAGTTGGCTTGTTTGGTTGTGGCATTGTGATGCTAATGATCTTTCTTCGTGAGACATCAAGAGATGGTATCCCCGAGAGGGATAAGCAATATCTAGGGTGGTTAGCATGAAGATGCCAAGGCAAGCAAATTTTGACGATGTTGAAGGTAAGGTCTTTCTTGTGGCATGTTCAGTAAGATGATAGCAATTGTAAGATGGTGCTGGTAAGATTGGAATATGATTGTGGTAGAGTAAGTTGCTACACGAGCTGAAGTTTTGAGTTGATTTGAGCTATGCTTGATCTGAGATTTGAATCAAGAAATTCTTCAGTAAATCTATCACCACCCATGAGGACATGGGTTAATTTTTAGAAGGGGAGATCAGAATCGTCCCCGCCACCTAATGGGTCAATATACCTATTTATGTATGTATATACATATTCATGGCATATATGCAGCATGAGATTAGGGTTTTGTCTCTTTGGAGAAAGGATTGTTGCAGAGCATGAAGGTAGGGGAGCAATTCTGGGCAGTTTTGGAGCCCAAAGTTTGAAGCATCATATCTCGGCAACCCGAGATCCTTTTCAGGTGATTTTTCTTTTGTTGGAAAGGTCTTTAAGTAAGCTTTCCGGAATGGGTCTGATCAAGCCAAAACTCATCCATATGCAAAAGTTATGACAGAAATAGTGATGTTGAGTCAGAATTGACTGCACTATGCCTATTCTTCTCAAGCAGCTTGCTTCTTGGAGCTAGAAGACGATCTTTGAGGCTAATCAATTACAAGGGGTCCAGAGGTCTATGTGGGAAAGAAATTATCAGGTGGGTTTTGCTTTTGATCAATTGAGGTGTGCTATGAGCTGCCATGATTAGTCTCAATACATGATTTTTTGCATGCAAATATGATAGATTATGAATTTGTTGGAGACTCATAAGGCTAGAGAAGAAAATCAATGATTGGAAACATCCCCCAGAAGGCTGATTTTAAGTCAAGAATGGCTGAATATTACATGAAGAGCACCGATTCAACATGGAAACTTAAAAAAAAAGGCGGGATTAGATTGATCCGGCTCAAGCACCGAGCCTCCAACGCATTTTGTGTTCATGTTATGTTTTTGTCATTTTGGTTTTGTGCTTTATTTTGTTGGTCTTGTATTTGTCACTTTCTCAATTTATTTGCATGTCCTAGTATGAAGCTAAGTCCTCATAGATGGAATTGGCTGCATTCGAAAGAAGCGTACAGAGGAGATCGGAGCATGAAGAGCCGAAAGCGTAATAATCATAATAGTAAGAATATGCATTGTTTTGATAATTGTCTAACTATGGTAAAAATTCCCAAGGTTTGGGATAAAGTATCTTTCTTAGCTCATGGAGATGGGGCTAATGCTGAAAAGTAGTCTAGCATTGATGTAGAGCGCCAACGCACCCCTGCAAGATCAAGGATTTCAAAGATCAAGTTCGCATGGATCTTGAAATAGGAATAAGGGTCATCCGACATCAAGGATTATTGAGATTGAGATCGGTCCACATTGGTACAAGGAGAGCCATGTGAAGCTTGGGGTTTCGAATGACTATAGCATGAAGTACATCTAGTCCGAAAGGAATCGTAAGTTTTCAAGTTGTTGCATTGTATTTTATCAAGAGCATCATAGCTAATGGATTCAAAGTATAAACGTTATGGAACGCTTGTATTCCCTCATGGGAAGATGGTTTCGAGGTAAGTTTTGCATTATAGAAGATGTTAGTATCTTCCCTTGATCAACGATATATAGGTATTGAAGCCACATCAATGACAGCTTAGGCTCGTGAATTCCTCCACATGTTTGTATTGTGATCATGATCTTCACCAATGAGTTAGCTACTTCGCATGGTGAGGTTGTATGGGCAACCCCGACAAGGGCTAAGAGTATGATCTAGGCACATGTTTAATAAATATTGTAATGAACCCTCACATGTCATGGTCTTTGCATTGCCACCTGGCCGCTGTCTCCGATTTGATTATGTCTATTGAACCTCCTCCTGGGCTCCGGACTTCTAGGTTCTGGGGCCTAGGTTGCTCGCATGCCTGCAGGTTCATCCGCGGATTCTCTCGGGTTCTTGTGCTCTATGACACCCTTTAGCTTTCCGATCGAGGCTACGCCAACTCTTGTGACTCCATGGTAAGAGGTCCTCCGCAAAGGCGACGGGTTTGAGAGGGTATCGATATGAGGTTCACCCCACCACCGCGCCATGGGCTTGGAATGTAAGTCGGCCGGGCAACATGCCGCTAATCTGGCCTCGTGTGTAGGCTGGCCGAGCTACCCATTGTCCCTGAGGTTTGTTTATGATGGTTTGGTACTCGGTTATGTTCTTTGCTCTTGATGTTCATGATGTTTTCTTTATTGTCATAGTCTAGCGTTGCACCATAGGTTCTTATGTCTTTGAATTGTTATGTTTGCTATCCAAGATTCCGTAGTATTTCCATGCATGCAGAGGGCAGCCAGATCCCCACTTAGTCACGGTGACTAACCCCGCTGAGTGCATGCAAAGGAAAGAGCAAGGCGATGGCACCAAATACCGCTTGGGCTCATGGATGGGCGAAAGCTTCTAGGATTGAGCTGCTAACATGGATGTGTGAACCATTGAGAATATGGATTCTTTGATGTTAATGTTATCCCGACATTATATTGAGATATCAAGTATTCGCCATTGAGTTTTGAATGTGCAATTAGTCGCGGCAAGAGGAAGATTCAATTCTTCACCATATTCAATTGTTTGTCTTACCAACCTAGAATTAGCGTAGTATTGACAAGATCCCGAGTTGCCTAGAGGGTCAACTCGGCAGGCTCGTCACACAAACCATGTTGTTAAAGTACCAAGTACGTGTGTCAACCTTTGGATTTTTTAATGCTCGGATAAAAGGCATGTGTCAAGCCATGTTGTTTTAAGTATCAAGTATTGCCAATATCAAAATATTGGCATAGTGAGCACCTCACTAAGTGCCAAACCATACATAATTAAGCATACTTACTACACCTAGGACTTTGCCTCCTGTCTTTAACGATGTCAACTTCGAGTCATTTTGAAATTGCTCAATTGTTTTAGAGCGGCCATTTATTCTATTTGTCCATCTCTTTGTGGCTTATGTGTGTCACTATTTCTCTCAAGCATTGCTAAATAGAAGTTTAAAGTTGTTGCCTAGATTACTCAATCAAAAGAGTCATTGTTATAGCTTTTGTAGAGCCTAGCAATGTATTAAAAATCAAAACAAATTCACAATGTCTTGGGAACAATCAAGTATATGACACTATGCCTATAAGAACATATGGCAACATTACGGGTTCAAGTCCTACCTGTACTTGAGTTGTTATATTAACCAAATATAATCCTGATTGAAGACAGAAGGGATGGGTGATTCTAGAGGATGGAATTTTTACCCGAGATCCCATTTGTATTTAGGAAACTTAACCATTTGTAATTGTACTAGACATGAGTGCTAAGTTGCTATGTTTCTATATTTGCGTGAAATACGCCAAATGATGGCAAAAACAATGCATGTATGTTGTAGATCTAGAAAGAAATAAGATCGGGATGATGATCACGAAGAGATATATTATGTTAATTAAATAAGAAGAGGAAACTCAAGTAAGTTTTTACACCATAGATAGCGTGTATGAGGGCCAGTTTTATGTCTTATGTTGTGTTGAATAGTCAAACCCGGCCATATTAAAAAGAATGACCGATTCGTGAGAGAAATTTACTGAGGAATGCATATTATGTAGAAAAGGCACGCTTAATTTAACCGAGGAACTAAGAGAAGAGAGACGCTGCGGAGGCGGAGAGAACGACAAGGAACGCCGAGCAGCCTCCGTATAATGTAATTCCCAACATAACTCCCACCGAGAATGTAGCGGATGATTTAGAACAAGGGCATTTGGCACATTGGCAAGCCTGTGCACGACGTATGAGCTTGGCAATAAATCGAACTTATACTATGTGTACATGGAATAAGAGGTGCACATATTGCCAAATCCCACTATTGAATGCCGAGCAGGATGGATTTTGTTGCAACAATGGAAGATGGCAGCTCCCACCATTACCTCCTTTGCCCGTACTCATTGAACACTTTATACAACACGCCTGATTTTCAAACGGACGCTAGAAAGATTAATGCATCGCTTTGCTTCAAAGGTGCTTGGAGTCGACGGGCGGATTTGTGAACCTAGATTTTCCTTCTTCCGGGCCACACCATCGGTCGCATATCACGTAATACTTCCTACAAATGATATATAGGAAATCCTATACATTGGTACATCTATGATGAATCACAACGTTATGTACATGCACGTAACCAAGCAGTGCCATTTCAATGGATTGTGACCATTGGTTCTATTCTTTCACAAATAAATCCATTTATTAATCATCTTCGAACCATGGGAAGCATGCATATGCCATCGCATACAACAATTGAAGGAGTTATAGCAAGTTTATGAGATTGCAAACATCACGAGGTTAACAACACACCGATATTAGGTCTCGTGGTTGCCGGGTTTGGGTGCAAAACCAAGGGAAACCAACCTTCATGAATATTCTTGACCCCATGTATGAACCACTTCAAGACTTCTATTCTATCCTCATGGCACATTAGGTTGGGGACCTACTTAACGAGTACAATCTCAATACAGCTTGCAATGGTATAGAGTGAGGTTGTTGCATGAAGAACCATTCCTACAATTAGGTCGACTTTATGAGTACTTAGTTGATATGTACCGAGGGTTGAGGATGCCCGATCAACTACTTTTAGGACGCCGGTCTTTCAAACAGAGAACACAATATGACGAGGATTACTCGAAATGCAGAGAACGATGATCAAAATGATGTCATCTTGCCTGTGATCATTCTTAGGAAGTAAAAGATGGTGTTCAAAGCAAGTAGCGCGTGACGCTGGCACTTCTCGCAAAAGGTCAGCCCCACTTTATTCATCACAATGACAACAAATGTAGATTGGCCCGAGATACTTGCTGCACTTAGACCAGGACAAAAATGCCTCCGATGCCCCTATGGTTGTTGTTCGATGTTTTCATGGTAGGCTACAACGGTTGAAAGAGTTGCTACTTAAAAATTTTTCAGCCGGATATCATACATGATTCATGTCGGGAATTTCAAAAAACCAGGATTACCCCATGCACATCTTGTGCCGCCAGATGAGCCCGAATACCAATTGAGTGTATTGATGAAATCATTTCACGAACCGCCATCGATCCAGCTTTTTTGTGCACAAGTCCAAAAATTTATGATACATAGACACACGTAAAGATGCTTTGGAAACAATACCCCTCGCTGTTACAAGTTTCCAAAGCCCGTGGAATCCCGCGACATATCTTGATTCAAGGGGTTACGCTCAATATAGAAGGAGAAATCCGTGATGATATGTGGGTAGTTCCTTATAATGCTTTCTTGCCGCATGAGTTAGATTAGTCATATCACAAAGAGACATTGCGCTCATCGCATGTGTTCTCCTATCTTCATAGTTACATATACAAAGGGTTCGACATCGCCAATTTTCGAAAGTAACTCAAGAGCACCAATCTACGCCTCAACCATCATCAATGAATAATCAACGTGCATGTTATACATCACAGCCGCTAGCAAGAAATGTTGAAGAAAGAACAGACCATGAGAGAATCACCCAAAAATATATCATCGGATCAAAGTGTAAGACAGCCTTCTACAAATGAGATAATTGGATTACGCCAACAAGACGCTATTTGTCTCCGCCACGTAGGCATCATGGAGGATAATGTCATATCATATAACGATAAATTTCCATCCGTTAAATGCCTTCCATTACACCTACCATTGCCAAATACAAATTCACTCTTAGACCACTATTTTTTTACGGCCCCTAGATTCTGAAGTTCGATGCTTTTTACGTGCACATACAATACTATGAGCATTATACATTAAGCACATGCAATGGCGCATCTATTTTGCAACATGGCTAATACCTAGAACAAGAACGAAAGCAGATATACAAAAACATTGTGAAAAAGAGAACAAAGCAGCCGATTATATGTAGAATAATTTACATCGAGTTGGTGAAGCTGCTCTACCTAAGACAGATCTTGCCGCATCGACCACACAGACATGGGAAGAACTCAAGGTCGAAATAATCAACAATATGAAACTTATCGACAAGCTGCGTAGAAGTATGGACTAATTGGAGCATATAATGAAGCAACATTAGTTATGGAAGAAGCAAGATCGTTGTCTCTAAGTCCCACGCGAACTACGGGTTTTATTTGCAATGGTGTTACTTGATCAAGCACCGCCAGCTGAGATATGGGACAAATTTCGAAAGTACCTATGAGTCGCGACATGTTAGACCAATACTCAAACGATGAAGCTGTTGCATTTAATGAGTCCCTCCACCTAATCAATAATATATTGACACAACATGGAACCAACATAATGGCCTTCGGCTTGCAACTACATGCTCGCCTCAAGAAGAGATGTAATGCACGAGCTTGCCGCTTTTCCCGACTCCATGCGAGATATTTAAATTCTCAGAATGGAGATGTCAAGTGAAATGAATGCTAATCGATGGAAATATATGATTATATACAAAAAATGTTAGAATTCTCACAAAGCAAGCAACCAACATTCAGAAATGGCAAGGTCGGCACGGAAAAAAACATTCGGCCCTTAATTGCATATGCTTATTAATACGCTGAATAAGAACATTGTGCTCCCATGTGGCACCACAAAGACTCAAGCCCCTTCAATACCTGTGGGGCCGAATCAAGACTTCTTTCAAATCCCCTCGCTAGAAAACAATGCAGGTTTACATTCGCCGCTAGAACGGGATTCAAAAGCTCAACTCCTTAATGCAAAGAAAGGCCATAATTTGGGATGAATTCCCAATGGCTAATAAAGCGCTTATAGAAAGCGCCCACAACCTAATCGCAACAATTATGTGGAAATAATTTACCTTTCTGAGGAAAGCATTTTATAGCTTCGAGATTTTAGGTGTCGCACTGTCGTGAAAGGAGGAGGAAAGACAAAGCCTATCAATGCATCCATTAAATCATCCCCTCGTGGGCAAACATTCCATGTGTTGAAATTAGAACAACCAATACGAAATGCATGTGATCCAGAACTCTTTGCTATGTTGATAATATAGGGGGAAAAATGAAGAAACAATGGGCCCTTTGGACATATTTGCCACAACCATCGGGTTGTAGAGGCAGAGAGCTTTCTACCCGTCCGACGCTCATGAATCCAACCGAAAGTGCGAAACGAGCATTCCTATCTCCTATCAACAAGCACGCCAATAATTTCAACGAGCGCACACTAGACAAGGTTCCAAATCACGATAAAATATACTACGTACCATGATCACATCAACAACAAGATGAACCTATTCACATCACCCCTATGCAACATCGGATTTTCTTAACAACTTCACCCACTCGTATTCCCGATCATGAACTCGACTCAAAGTAGGAGCAATATGCCACATCATGAAACGACTTGACACGTAAAAGGGTCTCGTGAAAATGCAAGAGTCATGGTCACTTCAATGCACGACAAGTTTGTAATGGTAAAAGTATTGGCCAATTACCACAAATTGAATTGAACATTGCATATACCCAATTTCGAGGACCGACTTTCTTCTATCAACCGTAGAATAGACCATGGACCGGCCCATAGACGCCAATTGCCACTACGACTTGCATATGCTACCACTTTCAATAGTCGCCAGTGGACTAACATTGACTCAGAATGTCGCCCTTGACCTCGCGAACAAATGTATTTGCACACGGCAATTATATACGGCACTCACGCCAAGATAATGAAGAAGACAAGACGCATCATTCTATTATCTCCGATAATGCAACAAAACGCATAAACAAACGCCGCCTACAAAGAGTTGCTCTTATAAAAAAGGTATGTTTACTCCCCTCGCTCCTCAAATCTTCATTCGTGGTAAGTCATTATTTTATATATAATATAAAGAGCCATAATCTTCTATATTCCCATCATTGTACACGATCGCCATCTTATATTCCTAAAAGGCTCCTCTTATAAATCCAGTGATGCTTATCGCACCATTTCTAATCCATTTGTGTTATTCTCTCGTTGTTAGAATATATCATCTCGCTTTTTAAAATGTATGCATGCATGCATGTATCGTGATGTTTGTATATTTTCTTATTTTAGCCTATGTGGTGGATGGCCTCGCTATTCAATTACCATGGGACTCCCTCATATAAAAAATTAACTAAAAAAAAAAAAAAAAAAAAAAAAGATGTCCATCGCGATGTAGGTATAGTGGTCAAGCCATTGGTTATGGGAGGCCCCTAACCAGCCCAAAACCCACCGACAACCATCGGGTGGAAACAAAGAAAAAAAAAGAAAGATCCATCGCGATGACAATTTAGTGGTCAAGCCATTGGTTATGGGCGCCCCCACCAGCCCAAAACCCACTAATTGTCATTGGAGGATAAGAAAAAAAAGAAAAAAAAAAAGAATGAAAACGCCCATCGCGATGTGGGTCTAGTGGTCAAGTTTGGTTATGGGAGGCCCCCACTGAAGCTCAAAACCCAATCGACAAGCATCGGGTGGAAAGAAAGAAAGAAAGGAAAGCATCCATCGCGATGATAATTTAATGGTCAAGCCATTGGTTATGGGCGACCCCCACCCAAGGTCCAAAACCCATTGATTATCATCTGATAAGGATAATGATCTAATAGTGGGAATCCCATGGTTGTTGATTATAGCATCCATCTATCCTATAGGCAAAAACACAAGGGAAGAATGCGTGTTCAACTCCTCAGATATTCTCAACATGTAATCCTCTATATTCTACTTTCGTGGTGATGAAGGTTGCCTTTACTTAACACTTAGAGTGTTTTGCACGATTGGGAATAGAAAGGTGTTACTATGGAGGCATTGCACTAACAAAGTTGGGCTTAGTAGTGGACCCAATCTCACAAGTTTAGAACTAAATAAATATTCGCAGCTCTAAATAAATAAGGACTTATTAGTCTTTATCAAAAGAGCTGATTATAATAATCAACCATGCAATTTATTTTTAACATTCAAAGTCTATATGCACAAGGGAAGATGTGGGAAGATGTTTTGATTAATCCATGTTCAAGACATTTTGCCACGAAATCTTGAGGGCATGCATGTTTGATTATTCGATCCATGTTCAAGACATTTTTGCCAATGCCACGAAAATCTTGAGGGCATGCATATATAGCCTTTACACATGTCATGTAGAAGCAGCATGAAGCAACAAATGGGAAAACCATGCATGCGGGCATGGCATCCGGAATAGTTGAGATGGCAGATATTAAGAGGAGACTCACGGAAGCAGAAGAAGGTGGAGAGAAGCAAAAGCGGTGCATCCTTGAACAATCCAGTGATTGGATTGAAGGTGAAGTGGGCTGAATTGCAGGTGGCTTTAGGTGGAGTCTTGTTTATGCTTGAAGGATAAAGCTTTCTTGTACATTTTAGAAGAGTAGGCTATAGGCTAGGCCAAAAAATATTCACCTTGATAAGCAGGAATTTAGAGCTAACAAAATCCAAAACTCCATGTGCCAGTTTCCATTAAAACCCTGAATTCGGTATCTTGTAAAAGCGAAGAGTGAGTGTTGGCGCACTAAACTCTGCTACACTGCATGGTCCCTTCAGATAAGTATCTAGCCTGCAACCTACGCCATGACAATCGATAAAAGCCCAAAATCTTGCAGTGGATCGTTTAAATCTCTTGACGGGTTAAAACAATTTTGAATTCCGGCATAAGGGCTTAAACAATTCCAAAAGACAAACTTGTAAATCGGTCAACCGGAATCAATTAAATTGAGGTTATAAAGGATTAAATAATTTGACAATTCAAGCAAAAGATGCATTGGAATCAAACGACTAAATGAAGCATAAGCGGAATTAGATCTGTTTGCAGAAAAGGGTTTAAAGGGATCAAGGAAGCAAGTGACTCTGCAAGGAATCCTGGCAAAGTAAGAAAAACGAGCCAAAGCGTTGGTGGTCTCGTAGCAGGAAGGCAACCAGAAAGAAAAAAAGCAAGCAAAGGTAAAGCAAAATAGGCAAGCAGATCCCAGAAACAGAGGGAATCGAGAAAAAATGGGGCAGAAACGTGGAAAACAGGTCGGATCGGAAGGGAAAAACAGGGGAGCAAGGCCCAGGGCAAGAAAATTGATGATGGGCGATCGAAAATTTTCCAAATTCTTGCGTCAGGGGTTTGTTTTGGGTCCACAAAGAAGTGGGGCATACGTTGAATCGGACGTGGCCCCTAGCACAGGGCGGAAAATAGTCCAACACTTTGTTAGAATTTGACCTGCACACCGCCCATTTGCTTCAGTACAAGATCATATCTGGCCCTTTTTCTATTTACCAGATGTAATGCCCCGGATCCAAATTTCTAATCTTAGCATTTTTTCACTAGATTCTTGGGCCTGATCATAAGCCCAACCCAACTTTCTCCCACGTTCAATTTCCTCTTCTGCACCTCTGTATCTGAATCAGCCAAGATCCTCCTTCTTCAATTGGATTGAAGGACCCTTTTGCATCAATTGTAGAATTATGTCCCATGTCAGAACCATTCTTGAGCTGTTCTTCGTTTCGTACTTTGTTTGGAACCCTTCTGTCAGTTTTTCAAGCGCTTTGAGTTTAGATTTCATGCATAGGTACTCAGAAAAGGGAAAAGACTTACTCAACAAATATGGCCAATCGAGTGTGTCACTTCCTACCAAAAACACTGTCGAATTTCATAACCTTATGCACAAGCATGACAGAGCTCGCCATGGCCGCAGGCTTGCAATTCGGGATCAGACTTTGATATTCATGCAGGGAAATCAGACAGCTAATTTAGGTCCTAAATTTGGCTGGTAAGTTGTAATTTCCGCTATGTGCTTTGCTCATAATTATCTAACAGTATAATCTAACATGGACTCTTAAGCAGGATACACTATGCTCTTATTGACGTTGGCACTCCAAATCAGACATTTCTGGTGGCACTTGATACTGGAAGTGACCTTTTCTGGGTACCCTGTCAATGTAAACAATGTTCCAGTGCGTCACCAGATGAATATCCTGAATTGGTAAGGCTTCCTCTTCCTCATAAAATCACATACTCTAATGAGCAAGTTAATGGCTCAGCTTTGATTACTGCAATTCATCACAGCTATGTCTAAGTCATTTAACACAAAAATCTGGAAGTCCAAGTAATAGTAACCTCCATCATTTGCAGAAAGCAGTCAGGGCCAAATTGACTGAATATATACCATCATTCTCGTCGACCAGCTCACCTGTTGCGTGCACCGATCATCTATGTGAGTTAAGCAGTCAGTGCACAAGTCCTACAGGTCAATGCCCATATGTAGTGGAGTATCTCTCTGCAAACACTTCAACATCAGGATATCTAGTAAAAGATGTTGTCCATCTGGTTGATGGAAGTAAATCCAATAGAACTGTTCCAGTCAAACCTTATATTACATTTGGGTATGAGATGTACATTTTATAAGGATGTAAGTTGCTTTGGTGGTACCTCTGGATATATTTACTCACATGTTTTTGATGTTGCCTGGCAGTTGTGGAGAGTTCCAAAATGGAATTTTTTTGACAGGTGGTGCACCAAATGGTCTTTTAGGTTTAGGCATGGGAGACATATCTTTTCCCAGCCTTCTGGCAGATGCAGGCTATACACAGGACTCTTTCTCAATGTGTTTCAATAGTGACAATTCCGGTCGAATTGTATTTGGAGATGCAGGAGTCTCAGGGCAGAGAAATACCTCATTTCTGGATAATGGAAAGCAGTAAGCCTGACTCTCATGTCCATAAACTCATGCTTCTTATTTCTTTAATATGTCAGGACATCCTTACTTGCAGTCCTGCATATTTTGTTGCTATGGAGCAAATCAAGGTCGGCAATGAACTCATACAATCCAATTTTCGAGCTCTCTTTGACACTGGAACGACCTTTACATATCTGCCAATGCAGGTCTATAATGAAGTAACTAGCGCAGTAAGTTCCAATTCAATTATATGGTGTTATGGGCTTTGCAGCTGGCCATGCATTGTGTAACTTTTTGCTCTCACAGTTCCAGAAGCAAATGGAACTGACTGCAGCCAACATACCAAGTGATTCAGATATTTACCGCTTCTGCTATAGTGTAAAGTGAGTAATAGCGGAAACCCTTGTGTACATTGTGTTAATAATTTCAGTCAATTCTATCAGGATGAAAATAATCTGCAAAATTTACCTGAGATAGTGATGAAGATTTAGTGTAAATAAATAAGCTTTTCAAGTAGGCTTTCATTCAGCAAGGTTATTTTTGCTTACTGTTGGTGTCACAAAATAGGACAGACCAATTTGAAGTGCCTACCATCAGACTTTATTTCGGGGGAGGAGCTGACTACATGATTACTGACCCTTTACTTGTGGTAACTGATGATAAGGTTAGTCTCAATAGTATGAACATTGTTTTACATGCAATTATCTTTGTAGGGCATGTAACAACAACGTACATATCTATTAGGGGGATGCGGCTGTGGTTTGTTTAGCAATATTACCATCAGATGGAGTTGCTATCATTGGTCGTAAGTATCAGACAAACTACAAATTCTAGCCCATCAAGATGTATAATCTAATTCTTGTTTTTGTTATGCAGAGAACTTCATGACAGGATATAGAATTACCTTTAACAGGGCAGCTAAAAAGCTAGGTTGGGTACAATCCAACTGTAAGTTGCCAGAAGCATTTATGTTAAGCATGTACACAAATCTAAGCAAATTAAGCTAAACAATGTTCCAGGTTATGACATGTTACTGTTCAATACTTCGGCTGGAACGTACATTTCATACTCCGTTGGAGGAAGTGGTGCATCTCGCTTGGTTCATTTGAAGACGCCGGCCATTTCCATGCTTGGGCTTCTATTATGGTTTGGCCTGACACTGTTGTTGAACCACTGAAGCAAAATTATTCAAGTCGAGGAATTTTAGGAAATTTCCTTCCTGAAAAGACAGGAGGGAGCAAGAAATGGCGGTAATGCATTAAGAACGAACTGATGCATTATGTACTAACTGTTGAAGAACTTGATCTTTGTAACATGATCATTATCGAGTTCTCCTTGTAAAGCTGTAACATTCCATCTAGAGATGGTTTATTAAATGAAATGAAATGTACAGGAAGAAAGAGACTTTGGCCCTTTATTTGTTCTCTTTTCACTATATGTATCTGCTGTGGGCAATTTATGGTATAACTTTGAGGTAGAGCGAGAGAACAACTTTGAGAATTAATAGCAAGAGAACAACTTTGAGAATTAATTTTGAGGTATAGCAAGAGAACAACTTTGAAAATTGGAGATAACCGGCCAAAATGCCATTATTTCTGGAGAGAACATGTGTCGAGTGTTTAAGTAGCTCCACAATGTAACGGGCAGGAAGGTTCAGTCCTTTGTAGGAGCCAGAATTTGAGTTAAGATTTGAAGATTGGAGTTTCTTAGCACAGTAAGAGGGCCGGTACTTGGGGACAGTGTGATTGAGCTGTAATATTTTTGTTATGTTGCACTCTATTTAGAGAAGCTTATAAGAATGAGCTGCTCCAAAAACTCCAAGATGGAGGCCTCTAAAATCAAAGGAACCAAAGAAACAGACTGATTTACTAAAGAGACTGAGTGATGGTTCTGAGATTAGATGCACCTTGGATCAAATATTTAGTGCATATGAAAGCATATGGTTTTGGACCTAAATATGAAAGTGCATACAAAAGCAATGGGCTATGAATAATATGTTTTAAAGGTAACTCTTACAACAGTGATAACAATTTAAGTGGACAAAGCAATCAAGGTCATTATTTATCATTACAAGGTCGACATCTGATGTGTGCTACCAAAAATGAGACTCTTTGTTTCAGACTTAAAGTAGTAGGGTCGTTCCTTTTTTGGACAGCCCAATGTTTCAACAAATGGATAATGCTTTGAAACATCATCTAGTGAGTAGACCAGTGTAAGATCATAATGTTCCTCCTCCTCATGAGCAATCCACGCACGCAATTCTTTGTCTTTAATTTCTCCGAACAGAAGATCGCCCTTATTTTTAAGCAACAGCTTAGAGCTGCATTCCATCACCTTTTTATCTAAAAGGACATTTTTTTTGCACCAGGAGTCTGCAGCAAGGTTGTACTTTTGTATGCAGGAGCTCACTATATCCACGAAATAAACATAGTCTCCAATTAGAGCGTGTGTTTTCCCAAGACAAGCTTCTACAAGTTTGCTTTTACTCCATCTGCTAGTGCTCGACTGGTATATGGCAAGTCGAAATTGCCAAGGATTTGTATTAAACACAAAGGTAAGGATGATAGTGTAGCTGTTACTCAATATACCAAAATCGAAATGAACACAATGAAGCGAACCTTCTTGGGGAAGAACTAAAAAATCCTTAGGAGCCGAAGGGTCGAATGGATCAAAGATGCAGAGTTCATCTGGCATAGTTACAGTGCACAGAAATCAGAATGGGCTGCGTGAGATTTATATGCGAAGTGCGGAAGTGTTTCCACGAATAATTTGGATTGGACATATATTCCCAACAAAGATGGGAACCGAGCAAACGGCATAGGATGGGCCGAGAGCATGCAGGTTGCCCGTTCCAAAAGGAGTTGGAATGGATATAAGTGAGAATTTGAAATAGAGATGTATGCAACAGATCACAAGAAGAATCTTTGAATACAAAACAGAGTACAAAATACTCAAGATGGCTTGGTACATTTGGCATCCGAGACTTGTTCTTTTATAGTCTCTTTACAACAGAAATATCATGACTGTTGTTGTCATAAATAGCCACTACTAACCATATCAGAAGATTACTAACCATATCAAAAGATGACAAATATAGAAGTTAAACTTAATTAGACCTATATTCGTTATGATTTCTCACACCCCCACTCGAATATAGATCAGGTAATTGAAGCCTTCAGAAATTTTGAAAACTTCAGCTATGGCAAGGCCTTGGTTAGCATATCTGCAATGTTGTCTTCAGTTGGACAATAGTGTAATTTGATGAGTCCACTTTCCACCAAATCTCTGATCATATGATACCTGATATCAATGTGTTTCATTCTCTTATGCATAACTGGATTGTGAGATACTGCTATAGCCCCTTGATTATCAACCATAATGTCCAAACTGTTCTGACCAGTGATTTTTAATTCTGTGGCAAACCTATGTAACCAAACTGCCTCATTGCATGCATTTGCAAGTGATATGTACTCAGCTTCTGTTGTTGATTGAGCCACACATTTCTGCTTCGTGCTGCCCCAGCTAATTGCACTCCCTGCCAGCACAAACACATAACCAGCTGTTGATTTTCGATCATGCTGATCTCCTGCCCAATCTGAGTCACAGTAGCCCATAATTTCTGATTTTCCCCCACTGGCTTGATAATGTATCCCATGATTATATGTACCTGCAAGGTATCTCAGACATCTCTTTAATGAATTGCAATGAGTCCCCTTTGGATGATTACAGAATTGACTTAGTTTGCAAAAGGCTAAGGCTAGATCAGGTCTAGTGGCTGTAACAGCAAAATTTATGGTCCCAATAATTTGGCGATATTGATCATGATAGAAAAGCAAGTGAGAGGAAACAACTGGATCAAGAGGGAAGCATAACGAGACCAGGGTCAAGAGGAGTTGTAACAGGGCTACATGCAAGCATATTGGTGTGAGATAATAGGTCCTGCAGGTACTTAGATAGACTGATATGCATAGAACCAAGAGTTTGATCATAATGAATCTCTAGGCCAAGGAAGTAATGAACTTGTCCAAGATCTTTCATCTTGAATTCTCGATTGAGTTGAGCCTTGAGATTTTGAAGGTCTTTGTCATCCACCGCTACAATCAACAAAATCATCAACATAACAAAGGACAATCAAAGGTTGAGAACCATGCCCGAAAGTAAACACTTGCATCATTGATGCTTTGTCAAACTTGAGTGAATCAAAGTGTCATGTAATCTTTCATACCAAGCCCGAGGTGCCCGCTTGCACTCATACAAAGGCTTTTAGCTTACATACCATCTCCTTATTGTGTCCCTTTGTCAAACCCTTCCGCCGCCAAGAAAACTTCCTTTTCAAGGTACCATGAAGAAATGCATTAGTAACGCCCATTTGATGTACAAAGAAATGATTTAGTGTCGCATATGCAAGGATCACACGCACGTAAACCATTCTTTGCTACCGGTGCAAACGCCTCGCATAATCAATTCCAAAGAATTTGAGAGAAACCTCGCGCTACCAATCTGCCTTGAATCTTGCAATGCTTCCATCACCGTGAAAATTTCGCTTTAAATACCATCTTGATCCAACTACATGCCGAAGTTGTGGGTCGGGAACAAGGATCCAAGTCTCAAATTTTGAATGGAATTCATTTCTTGTCGCATGGTCGCAATCCATTGATGTTTAAAAGGCCCTTCAATAGCCTCTTGATAACATTGTGGTTCAAAGGGTTTTTCGGAAGCAATGAATGTATAATCTTTGGTCCGTGACCGGTGGTTTACTTGCTTCGAATAGGCCGAAAGTGGGAAACGTGGATAGGCAAGGTGGAAACAGGAATAGGCAAAACTGGTTCAGCAGGGGATTCATCTATGGACCAAGGCTCAGATGTATCAGTTATAGGACAGGGACTTGATGAAGGGACTTGTACAGTCTCTGAGACGACATGATCGAGGTACATTCGTTTCTGGTGAGCCGCAGTTGTATGGATTCTGCAATTTCATCAAGAATTACAAAACTTGATAACGTACCTGCTGATCGAGATAAAGAGCATGATTCATACTCATTAAAGGTGGCATGGCAGGAGATGACAAGCTTCCCTTTTTCAATATCAAAGAATCTATAGGCTTTCCCCGTTGGTGCAAGCACTTATAAACATGCATTCTTTTTGTCTTGGGAGCAAGTTTTGATGATTAGCAACATGCACGAAAAGACCTACAACCAAAGACTTTGAAATGTTTGTATGAGACATTGATCCGCACTCAAACCTCTTCCTGGTACTTGATTCTGAATTGCCTTATGTGGAGATCGATTGATCAGATATGCTGCAGTGTTCATTGCTTCTCCCCAAAAATGAGCTGGAACCTCCATAGCCAATAATAGAGTTCTTGCTGTCTCAATGAGAGTCCTATTGGCCCTTTCTGCTCTGCCATTCTGCTCTGGAGTTTGAGGGGCAGACAGTTGATGTTGAATTCCATTGGATAAGCAGAAATCATTGAAGGCATTTGAGCAGAATTCTCCTCCACCATCACTTCTGATGGCTACAATTGTGTGACTGGATTGCCTCTCCATTTCCTTTGAAAGTCTGATTACTGTACTGCAAGTCTCCCCTTTGGATTTGAGAAGAGAGATGAAGAGTTTTCTGCTGAAATCATCTAGAACTGTTAGTACATACTGAGCTCCATTAAAAGTCTTGGGTTTAATGGGGCCAACTAGATCTGTGTGCAGGAGTTGCAATTTCCTATCAGCATGAGAGTCAGATCTTGGAAAAGAACTTCGAGTGGTCTTGCTTTGGAGACAAACATTGCAGGGATCAGAGAACAGTGGAGACTTCAGTCGACTTGGTGAGTAAGCATATGCAAACGTGCTGCACCAATGTGCCCAAGACGATAATGCCACAGACTATGCTTGTCAGGTTTGGTAATGGCAAGGCTGACAGATTCAAGAACAGGCTTTTGATTTTGTAACCCGCATTGCATTCCCCGTTTTTCTCCAAAACAAGATCTTCTGGTTAGCATTCAACACCTGGCAGGAGTTATGAAGAAAAACAACTTGAAGACCAGCATCTATAATTTTACTTACAGACACCAAGTTCTTATGCAATCCAGGAACATGAAGTACTCCCCTTATGACCTTTTTGACTCCATGTTGGAAATGAATGACCACATTTCCAACACCAACTGCATTTTGATGACGATTATCCCCCATTCGAACCACTCGTGGAGATTGCAGATTTTCATATGTGATGAATGACTCTTGATAAGGGGTCATATGTGTGACGTCCCCTACTCATATACGGTGCACTCACCGTATACAAACAGGAGTTCATCCCCCATACCAGCTCCATGCCGATACAGTGTAGGCTCTCTTCACATAACACCGCAACCGCAGAATCGGGGTTCCAGTGGGAAGAGTGAAGGGGTCATTTACCCCGCCTTCCTCGTGGCCTACCTAGTCGCGAAGCGTAAAACATACATGTCGCTATTACATAACATCATCACATATCCACCTCAAGGGTGGTACATCAACACCGTGATAGACATAGATCAGCAATACATATGGGAAATCCTACCCAAGGCTCGCACTCAAAGGGATGACCCACGGCTTGGGTCTCCGTGAGTCGCTGCGCATGCAATTCATGGCAATGGATTTGGCCGGCATAAGAACATGGCATAGGGTTGTCCACTCCATCCGCCTCTCCCCGCACACTTTGCGTGAGTAGGCTGAAAAGTGTTGGGACTCGATCAGAGCCCACCGGATGCATAGCCAAAGGGCTATTCCCGGGTTGCATCTCCCCAGCCCGATGGGGCGTAGGGATCACTCCCCCCAGATCTACATGCTGACTCAAGGTGACTAGAGGGCCACCGCCCTTATTCGACCGAACCCACCGGAGAGTGACGATCACCCCACCTGCAAACGAGCCCATGCCTTGCCCACACGCAGCGGGCAAGCCATTAGACCTAGTCACAATGATCCCCTGTAGGGCTTTTACACACCGAGGGATCGCTCAAGAGTCAACACCTAACCTCCTTTAAGCCGGGCCCGCCCCTTCACCCACAACCGTGTGGCTACCGTGGTACAGTGCCTAATCTACAAAGGTGCTAGAGAGGCTAACTAGGAGCATCTACTATCAAGCTTTTAGGGTCTCTACCCCCTCCCAATACAAGGAGTTCACAGATACATCATCATACATATCACGTAAGAACTAAAGAACAAGATCTAATCTATATCATAGAGTTAGGTTCTTTAGTTAGAGTCCGCATCTAAAGATCTAGAGGGAAAGCATGGGCAATTTAATAGGCTAAACCTACCGATTCTATGACCCAAATATGGTTTAAGCTATTAAATTGCCTAAATACCCTGATCCTTGAGTTGTTCTCCTCGACTGAAGTTCGACCATCCCTCAAAAATGCTCAATCAAGGGAAACTAATGGTGCAGCTTCTCTCGCATTGTAGTTCGAGGCGGTTTTGGCCTTGAAGCAAATGCAAAACAGAGCTCTAAAACCCTAGAAACGAAAAATGGGCAAGTTAGGGTTTCCTTAAATAGACAAGGGTTGTTAGGGTTTCCAATTATCCCCTTTAGGCATGTGGGATAATTGGGAATGGGCCCACTTGCCTTTAATGGCTAGGTGGCAAGGTGTGCCCATTGATGGAAAGGTGTGCACCTTAATAAATGTGCACACATTGGGAATGGGCCCACTTGCCTTTAATGGCTAGGTGGCAAAATGTGCCCACATGGAAAGATGTGCCCACATTAATGTGCACATTGGTAAATGTGCACATTAATAATAAATGCACATTCCTAGCAAGTTGCCCCCTAGGGGCTACCCACCGCTACACGCCGGGCAGACATGTCGGGCGGAGTGGAGGCGGTACGCTGCGGATTTAGGGCAAAAGATAAAGATACGCCCCGACCGTGATAATCGTATCGAACGCCACAATATGAGATGTTGCTCCGCAGTCAATGTACCGTAAATGATCATTTTGCTTTACATCGAATCTACAATGACGTAAAATGTATAATCATGAGTTTCATCTTGTTCTTCTTCACCATCGGACTTGCTTCCTCTATTGCGGTGTGATGTTGTCTCCCTTTGGTATGGGTGCGACATGCACGACAATCACGGCAAGATGCCCATTCTTCCCGACATCCGTAATAAGTAACCTTATTTCGGCCAAACTTGCCTTTCTTTGGAGAATCTTTCTTGATCAATCCTTCATGGGGTGACCCCGAGATCAAGAATCATTAAAGTATCGAAGACTTTGAGTCGCGCCTCGATCTTGACGTAAAGCTTCATTCTTGACTCGCCTTCCATAGCAGATTTCAAATGTGTAACTGCAAGACGCCTTCAAGATTGATGACAAGGCCTTCAAAAAGATTTTGGAAGGCTATTCAATAGAATGCGTACTTTTTCATCTTCTCGATAGTAGACCCAAAGAGCACATAAATCATCAATCAGCCCTTCATGGTGCGTATATGCTTCATGACATCTCCCCTTCTTGAAGATATGCCAAACAATTCCCAAAGATTCGAGACTCATAATGTTTGAGCGTAACTTGCCACATCTCATTTGCAGCTCGAAGTTCTTTTAACCGCATTGCCGGGTGTATCATCAAGACTTGCACAAATAGTCTTGCCTTTTTCGGCCTTTTCCCATGAGATCGACTTTGGAGCGCATTACCTTAATACCGTGCACCGCATTTGGTGACTCAGGATCAGGATCAGAAGATACAGATGCAATGGTGGATGTTGTAGTATCAGCAGACACAACATCCCAAACTTGCTTATCTTCTAATATCATCTGCATTCGCCATTTCCACATTTGAAAATTGTTACCACTAAATCGTGGCAACATACGCCAATCACTTTGAGTAAGCGTACTGTTAGCAGCAACAGAATCCATGGCAATATGACAGAAAGGATAGCAGAAAAAATAGGTAACCCAACAATTTCCCGGAAGACAAAAATAGCTCAACAATTTCCCGAAAAGTAAGAACAACTTCACGCAGCTAGAAACATGCGTGGACCCATAACCAGTGAGAATTTGAAATAGAGATGTATGCAACAGATCACAAGAAGAATCTTTGAATACAAAACAGAGTACAAAATACTCAAGATGGCTTGGTACATTTGGCATCCGAGACTTGTTCTTTTATAGTCTCTTTACAACAGAAATATCATGACTGTTGTAGTCATAAATAGCCACTACTAACCATATCAGAAGATGACAAATATAGAAGTTAAACTTAATTAGACCTATATTCGTTATGATTTCTCACATATATTTGTGCCAATACTTGGACACCATCGAAAAGCTAGCAATGTCCGCCATGTTCTCCACGAAGAGGAGAACCTTTTCCAAAATCTCATCCGGTAAGAACAATCGAGCTCTGTCTTCCATAGCCTAGAATCCGGTCTTTTCTTGGCCTTGTTCAATTGATATACCCTCTTATATTTACTTTTAGGGATGCTTTTTTTTGTTTTGCCTTTTCATGAATCTCGAACCATAAGATATTTTTAAAGTTTTGCAAAAACATTTTTTTTTAACCATAAGATCTTTTTCCTAAGTTTCGCAACTTGCAACCCTTGGTTTTCGATCAAATTATATTCGCCCGATTTGGGTTAGACTTCAATGGAAACCTCCCCCATTTCCTTCTATAAAAACCTCCCCAGCTTTCCTTTGAAGCCTGGGGAGGTTTCCACATGTGCTAACTTAGGGAGGTTTTCATGAAGTTTTGTAAAAATAGATCTTCTTGATCTACGATAGCAGCAAGTCATAAATAGCCCAAAATTAATGTGGCCCCTTTTTTCATATAACTTTTTTATTTTCATTCCACATTGCTTTTTTGAGCCAACAACGCCATAATCGATCAAGAAGAGGAGCACCTCAAGAAACCGATCAAATTTGTGCCGGATTACAGCTGTGGAAGCTTTCTCAGCGATCCATCTAGACAGACTCTAGAATCTTCTCAGCGGTTTTTGGAGAGGTTTTGGAACACAACTATAAGCAAAAGCTCAGCCATGTATGCATGATGTTTTTTGGTGTTTCTGACATTATTTTGATTGATTTTTGAAATCATCAAGCTTTCTGGGGCTATTTCTCTAATCTTGCAAAGCCCAAGACAGAGCACTATCACGCTCAGATTAATCCCGGCCTTGAGCATGGACCCCATCGGTACTTGAAAGCACACATCTCTGTGAAGAAACGGAGAGCTATTACTGCCATAAGGACGGGTTCCCATTACCTCAGAATTGAAACAGGTCGCTGGGGGGTGAATGGCGGGCACGGGATCCCCAGGGAGGAGAGGATATGTCAGTGTTGTGAGATGCACGTGATAGAGGATGAGCACCATGCCCTCCAGCGGTGCCCAGCATATGCCCATGTCCGAGCAGTGCACACTGATCTTAGATGCTCTGACACACCGCTACATCAGTTACTCGCATCACCTATGGTAGCGCGACTGGGAGCTTACATCCTGCAGATTTCGGCCGTCAGACTTGCTCTTCAGGGGCATGGTATTTGAGAGCCTACTGTTAGGGTTTTTCCTCCCAAGTGGGGTTTTTTTTCATCCCGGTAGTAGGGTTCTACTGTACAGTTACATTGTTTGTTTTTGGTGTTGGGGTTTTTGGCTTTTTTGCCTGTTCTCTGCATGTACCGTCTCATAGGCCTCTGGCCTCCGTGGACGTTAAAATAAACTTCTTTCCTTCCTTCCTTCCTTCTAATATGAAACATGAGATGCAAAATGTCTGCTGAGCTGCCATATGACGCCTCTTTAGATATAATATTGCTGTTATGCCTGGATTATACAGCCAACTCATGTTTGTCGTTGACTATCCTCAACATGCGAAGGTAAAGACAATTTCTTTCGGGTGCAAATTCCTCAGATTTATTGACATTTGCTTCTCCTCTCCTGCTTCATCACCTACCAAATGGAGCATGGACAACACAGCCTAAAGGATTAAAAAATCAGCTATAGCTTTTTGAATATATTAAAATCAGCTATAGCTTTTTTGAATATATTAGGCAAGCTCTTAAAGCATTAAGGAGCAGGATAATAAGAGCTTTAGTATGGCCCAAATGGCTAAGATGTTCTTTGCAAAACAGAAAATGAAGCGGCATTTGGCATCGTACTTCTGCTACTGTGAGCTGTTAGTTCCACAGAGGAACTTAAAATTACCAAATTTGCAATGCCTTCTTGGGATGTCAGAGAGTGCTAAATCTTCAATATAAGGACTTGTACAAGATGTAAATTTGACCTTATCTTTACATTTTCCAATAGCTAACAAGTATGAGCTGAGTCTGTTTTGCTTTCAAGTTTTTATGACATATTGAAATCAGACGTAAAACAGCGGTGTTAATTCACACCTCCTATATTCATAATAATTCTTTGTTTCCTTCCCCTGTCGGTTATAATCAAATTGCCAGTATCTGTCTTCGCTAGTCTACACTCTCAAGTGCAAGTTTAAATTAAGCTAAACTACTACAAGATGTTGAGGTTCATATGTAGTTTATTCTATGGAGACAATAAGCTATATTTGTAATGTCCTTTCACATGCATCCTTTATATTTTAATACTCACTTAACTCAATGTAAGTTATGCTTTCAATTTAACTCAACCAAGCAATTAAAAATATGGTTTAGCATAGGAAAACCGTGAGAATTGGGGCATTTCTGCACCGTCTTGTGCATTTGCTGCCTCAATCTCTGGCTTGTGCATCAGAATCGGGATCATAATGCCTGAATTGTTAAAGAATAAGAAGCAGTTTGTTGCCTTTGTTTTAAGGTTTCAGAAAATTAATGGACTGGTTCTTTAAAGCTTTGGCAATGGTTTGAAATGTGAATATCAAAAGCTAAATATGTTGTATCAAAAACATTGTTGTAAGATGTTGTATTCTTTTTGAGAGGTCAAGAAGCTTCTTCTACCTCTTGTATCAACAAATCTTTCTAAATACTATCAAGTTAGAAATACACACTTTTGCCAATTCACGCTTATGGAGTTTTTGACCATCGAATCTAAATCTATGGTTTAATCTGGTTTGCTTTTGTACTATAAAATTCAATTCAATTCAATATCTTAGGCTGATTACTTAGAAAAAATTTGTTCCATGAAATCTATGGTTTAACTTGATTTGCTATGTTCATCTTAGAAGTTTTTGTTCCCTTGAATAATCTATGTTTCCTCTGCATGTTCATGAATCTAAGAGGATAAACTTTGTGAGGTTTTGGACATTTTGTGGAAACCTCCCCTAGTTTGTTTGGAAAGTTGGGGAGGTTTCCATAAAATATTTATATAAAAAAAATAGTAATTAATTTTTGCAACCACCTCATTAAGACGCACGAGGAACGAGATGCACAGGTGGGCAAATCTTGGTCTTCGTGCAAATTTAAGGAGGCTTCTTCTTTTATTTTTATGGAAACCTCCCCACGTTTCCGTGGAAACCTCCCCAGGTCATGCCGAGAAAGTTGGGGAGGTTTCCACAGAAAGGTAGGGAGGTTTCCATAGAAACCTCCCCTGTTTTCTAATGTGGAAACCACCCTAAGTCGTACATGGAAAGTTGGGGAGGTTTCCATGGAAAGTTGGGGAGATTTCCAGGAAAATGAGGGAGGTTTTCAGGGAAAGTTGGGGAGGTTTCCACTGAAGTCCAACCCAAATCAAAACCATCAGTTTGTTTTTGTAGGGGAGTGTCCTTTACAAGGAAGGAAGGAAGGAAGGAAGGTTCTTTTATCGTCCACGGAGGCCAATCGGCCTATGGGACCCAAATTACACGGGTGCAGCAAGGCCCTGATTCAATTTGGATGTAATATTCCATCAAATATTTTAGATACATGGCTGGGTTTATCTAGGATTCGTTGGGGGTCTTGACACTTATGACAGTTAGACGGTAGAGATTGTTTGGGATTTTCTGGAGATAAAGTGGAAGGTGGATATGCAATCCTGGTATTTCGGCCGTGGCAGAGGCAGGGACAAAGGCAGCGACAGGGATGGAACATCACTTTTTTTAAGATTACTTCGCCCTGATCCCGCCTCGTGAATGACTGTTTTCGTCACCGAATACGAAATAGATATATGAACTATATAGAATCATAATCATTCACTCGAATGGGATAAGTGATTAATTCATGTAATCTGTTGGGAATATGACAATCCACCAGGAAGACAATAGATATCCGTGATTGATCAGCTAATATTGTTAAAAAAAAAAAACCCAGTTTTTTATTTTTAAAGTACCTCTATAAAAATCCTCACATTTTTAAAGGATTTTTATGATTTGGTATGGCCAAAAATAAAAAACAAAAAAAAATGCACATTCTTTGCACAGCTTTATTGGACATATTTGCTACTGTTAAAATGAACATATTTGCTACAAGTTATAAGATGTAGCATGCCAACAAGTAATTCAGAAGCTTATGCTTCTATTAGAAACTATTAAGTTCAAGTACAAAAATATCATAGTTGTTTTGCCATGCAACTATTAAGAAAATTTAGAAAAACATTATTATAGAGGTTAAGAAGTATAAGGATTTTATATACACGGATAAATAAGTTCAAGAATATCATATATTTGGATAAAAAAAATCACAGTCTAAGGTCTTTTAAGGATTTTAAAGATTTTTAACATATTTTATATGAAATACGTTTTTAAAGATTTTTTTCAAAAATTTTAAAAATCTTCAAAAAATCTTAAAAAACGTTTTTTAAACGTACGGATTTTGATGTACTTAACAACATTGGTAGCCATGGAACTGGGATTTGCATTCATTACTACTGAATGATTTGGAATACGGTGTGTCAGGCGAAATCAAAAGCTGAAGATTGGTGGCGGAACTGGGGAATCGGAGTTTCTTAGCACAGAGAGAGAGGAATGGTGAGCCGGAGTTGGAAGTTGTGTGTAGACATAGTTGGAGCTAGAGCAGCAAAGAGTGGATCACTGCAAAGATCCGATGGGATCTATTTCCACAAGATGTTCAGCTAAAGATTTTGGCACAATTGAACTGTGTGGATCTCTTCTGCCCCTGTTTGCTTGTGTGCAAGGAATGGAAAATTTGGATTTTGTTCTTGGAAAATTTTGCAAAGCTTCAAGGCTAGCATTGCAATAGCCAGATAACCCGAGTTCATACTTGCATAAGTAGGGGTGTGTTTTTTTGGGCTTCAACAAAAGAGTAAGGTGGTGTTGTACCTTCTTCTAGGATTTAGTATGATCTACATATCAATGTATAATTAACAAAAGCTATATTCCTAGGATGGGTCCTATGATACAACTACTTGGCCAATGTGAAGTGGTATTCTCATTGAGCTCTTTGAAACATTGAGTACAAATTAGTTCCCCGTATTTGGGATAGAAGTTTTTTGGAAAGCTTGAAAGTTGCCCCGAAACTAGACAATCATTGAGAACATGAAAACTAAAGATTACAAGGTAAAAAATGAATCATCTGCCGTGTAGGCTAAACAAATGTGAGAAGACTGGCGACATCTCATCGGGACGAAAAACCCTGCCTGTCCGGATTTTCGACAATAGAAAAGAACTCAAGAGAGGTTTAGTTTATTACTTGTGAGTCTATTGGACATTTTGAAACCACATGTAGATTGCTAAAATTTTGTTTAAGATGCCAAATCAAGGGCCATGATGATCGAGAATGTAGGGAGAAGAGATCCTTAGAGAGGGCCAATCCAGTATTTGCCATTATGCAATAAGCACCATCTATTCCTATTCAATCAATGCAAGCGGCACATTTGCTGCCACATTTTGGTAGCATGGAAGAGCCATGTGTATACATTATACTCATAGCTAACATTTGACTTGAGATATGTGTGCATGAGTCAATACACCACAGATCTTGAAGACATCTTGCGTTAAAGACCTCTAAAAAAAAAGGACCTCTAAAAGGCATTAAGCATGAAGAACCAAGTCAGGACTTTTGATTGAATATCATTTAGACATCACAAGAGGAGTTTGGACCAATTGCACATTCATGAAGACGTGAAGCCAGAGCTTGAAGACCCTTGTCAATGTTTGGAAGACCCCTCAAGCTATAATGGTACTTTTCTAGATCCAATCTACTCTATGACGAGGATTTACACCATGAGCAAGAAGAAGGCAAAGTGTTCATAACATCAAAAGCATACAACCTCAAGAAAAAAGTTGCCAATGTCTGGGATCTCTTTTGTCTCTCCCATTGTCCATTCTAATCTATCTATGCATTTAGATTGAATGGGTGTAACATACAATGAAACATATTCACTGCATACTAGACACTTTCTATTTTTCTGCATCATTAGATATATCTCATGTCAAACGCAAGGATTACAACAAACTTACATTTCTTGAATATCACTCTATCATTCCTCGGGCATATGCAAGAAGGCCCACATCAAAAGTTTACATCTTAGGGTCATAGCTTTGAAGGTCCACCCACTCTGCACCCTGGTGTCACGAAATTTTACTGCTAAACTATATAGAGATTGACATCAATTCCTTCCAGTTCTGTTCATGGCTGAAGTATCTTAGCAGACAATGGGAGATAATAAAATGGTGGTTTTTATCTATGTTTTCTAAAAGCATTCAAGTTCCATTATAACAGAATGGAGTACATGACATAGAGAGACGAACCTATTGTCTCTTCAGCAAGCAACCAGAGTTGTACTAGGATTCACAAAAGTCTAATACAAAGTCCACTTTGAATATAAATCATTGCACTCGATAACCTATAACAAAATACTTCACACAGATGTGTTTCCGTCAAGACTTTTTTGCGTTGCCGTCTCCATACTGTGACCATCCCAAGTTTGCACTCGTTGAAATAGCAGAACCAAACCAACAAAACCGTGTCACGTGAACTGACTTGCAGTTTTCTGGAAATTGCACGCTTATCATTGTTTATCTGCCCTACAAATATTTGGGCCCCTGGTCAATGGGAATGCTCACTGACATGGCAGTTGTCATCTCAAAACAAGCCTAGCAAAGTTCACTTGAAGAGTCGCCATATTGGCTATACATAATCCAGGAATCCAAGAACTTTTCATAGCCCTAGGACAAAAATTCCAATAAAATCCTCTTGAAATCTGAATGTGCTTGCCCACTTTCAAAATATAAAGGAATAGCAAGTCATCTTTCCTTAATAGAGTGTTCAATGTTCTCTTTCCCTTAGCTTCCCAGTTCTTGCATCCATATATAACTGGGAAGTGTGCTTACTAAGTGCCTTCATGGTAAGTTCTGTTCTTTTGACAAATCCAGTAAAAAGCATTGAAAATTGTATCCATCTTTATATAAAGCCTTGTAGCCAGAGGCCCTACCACCAAGAGTGGCAGTAAGTCTTTTGATACATCAAAACCAAAGGAGGCTGCTACCGCAATATAGGAAGAGAGGCTGCAGGTGAAAGAAAGTGATTAAATGATGTCTCTCAGATGGCAGACACAACACAACTAGGTAATAACATCTAGTTTGAATAACTTACAAGAGTACTAGAGAGCACTTCACCCAGGGTTCAGTGTCCATCTAAATCTCTGCTACTTTAGAACTTTGTAACCTACTTATCTGAGTAGAAAACTCAGTCGCATCAAAATTTTGCATAGAGTGATGAAGATCTTGAAGCAATCTTTTTGTGTACTGCAAGGGCCCTTGTTCTTTCAAGTTTCTATTCATCCCGTGGAAATCACTGAATCCAGCAAAAGGCGTCCAACATCTCTCTGCCTAAAAAACTTAAGAACTTCTACTGAATGAGCTAGAGGCGCAATAGCATCACTACCTTCGGAATCATTTTCAGCTGCAACATTCTGAAATGATAATGCTTGAAACATGCATCATCTGTTTCTTTATGTGCCTGTGCCTCCTTGTTAATGATGAAACCATAAAGTTTTTGGAAAAATAAGAGAAAAAAGGGGACAAAATTGTTATTTAAGAGAAATCCTTGCCACATCATATTCATCACTGGCGTGCACTATGTCACATTGAAAGTTTTATGGTGCTGCGATGGCATTTTGCTCTAGATAAACTGGAAGAGTTTATTATCATATAAGCATTTTGGGCTACTGTCTAAACAACAACTAGATGAGATATGCATTTTACTTGAAGAGCCTGCAAAAGGAATTTATTGCAGAAACTCAATTGTTTCCCTAGGCAATAATATGGCAAGATGAAGATCAAAGCACACACTGCTATTCTTATCCGCACTTGCACAGATGCCATTGGCTTTAGACATTAAACTTGTGTTACAGTCGAGCATTGCATGCCATTGTTGCAGCTTCCCAGCATGCATCTACATTCAGTGTCCTCGAAATAATAGAACAAAACTGTAATACGTAAATTGCAATTGTTTACGCCATCTACAATACTGAACATCCTCACAAATATGATTGTTTGAAAGAACTATACCATATTCTTACAACACAATTATGTAATGCATTACTAACAGTATCCCAAAGCTTCATCATAAGCATGCAGCAGGACCCAGAATTCAGCATTTAATTCTACATAACACATTCAGGAATGAGTGTCTTTCATGAGGGTTTCTCCCGAGGACCATTGCCCCGTCCAATATGCATTCCTAAGACGCTAGAATCATATTGCTATCTTATTGTTTAAATTTGGATTTTCCGGTTTAGCTAAAAACTTTTTAGATTTTTTTTTAGCCTGATTTTCTAAGATTATGGGGGGTTTAGACGCCGGCAAAAGATTCCGATTGTCCAAAAATCGAAAAGAAATAATTTCTCATGATTTTGGTTTTGGGATTGCATTCGTTTTTTCCGCTTGGCTCCACGTTAGGTTAGGTTAATGTTCATGGAAAATAACTTTCGGCCCCTCTGGGTTTTGTTGTATTGGACCTCTGCTTTTGTTCCGGAACACAAAGCTCGGCTATCACGACAGCTCTTGCTAGCTTCATCGACTCTACTTCCTCTTCTTGCACTCAAGATCCTCTGCAAATTCGAAAAGATTGAGAACTTGCCGAAAATTTCAGGGTTATTCAAAGGCTGTGATGATTTTAGGGGCCGGAAACGACTTATCTAGCGCTGATTTTAGGTTTTCTAGCTCTGATTCCTATTCTGGTGATGCCGTTCTTGGCAAGATCCGATGCCTGTTGTATTCTGGAAAGTGGTTGTATGCATGCTTGAGGATGATTTCGAGCCAGAGGCTAGATTTGTATGCGCACATTTCTTGCAATTAGGGTTAAGTTTGAGCGCAAGGTAAAGTTTGTGCATGGCTTCAGGTTTTAATTCCACATTTTTTAGATGTTTCTTGGCTTAGTTAAGCAATTTCAGGTTTTCAAGAGCCCATGGTTGAATTTTGAGCTCAACAGTGGATAGGATGCATTCAAAAGAATATATGACAATCTCCAATAGAAAGGTATGTGATGGATTTTTGCTTCTTATCTATTCCCTTGCAATCATATAGTTATTTCTATCAAGAATAATCTGCACGTTTCTTTGCATGTTTCTTTGCAAGACTTAATGTTTGGCTTCCCTAGATTCTTCAATATTTTTGTTGGATGCATCTTTGTTTTTGCATAGTATAAAACAAGGTATTTAGAGCATGGTCTGGCCAGAAACTGAAATTAACAATTTTAAGTAATTGCTTTGCATTTCTTATTTGCATAAGCTGATTTTGATAATACTCTGAGCAAGCTTTTATTTATTTTTTAATACATTGCAGAATGAACTCTCCTACTTAGACTATATGGAAATTGTCCTATGCTGAAACTTCTCTGTGGCATTACAGTAGAAATGGAGGGAGAATCCGTGATCGCTGGAATCGTTGGAGGTGAGCAAATAGAGCTTCTATTTTCTGTAAACGATTAGCCTTCTTTCTCTAATTTTGATTGTGTTGTATGCTATGCCAAGACTTTTGTATCTTCATGATCTTAGGTGCCATTTTAATTTTTGGCAGGGGGTGCATGTAATCTGATTGTTTTTGCCATGTTTAATGCAGAACTGATTGGCCTCGATTTCGATTTCGTTTCTGAGAAGAAGAAACGATGGTTATAAGAAAACCGAATCTTCAATCAAAGTTCAGTCTATACCCAGCTCCAAATCTATATTTCAACAGAATTTCGTTTTCTTTTTAAGGTGGCTACATTTCTGCTGAGCAAAGCTTATACCAGTATTCGAGCATGCTATCTTCGCAATACTCTGCCTAGAATCATCTGCATCGTGGTGTTTTTCCCACCGTGCCAAAGTGGTTGTTAAGGCATTCTGCTTGACAACTTCAGTCACTATTTTGGTGGAAGTTCAACATGGGTTTTCCAGCATACAGCTTTATCCAATAAGGTCAAATAGATATGAAAGATAGCTTTAGTTGATGGAAGTTCATTTTGGTCTATATTGGACAAGTGCTCTCATCTTCAGCATGTGTGAAACCAGGTGGGATTGTTAAGCTCACATCTTTTTTTCCTACTAGGTACAGTCAATATATCATTTGTTGGCGTGGAACCTTCACATCAAATTCATTTGGAAGGTTCATAAAGGTAAAATACTCATCTTCAATATGTCTGTTATCCTCTTTCATATAATTGTTCTTCCAACATTGTTGCTTTTGCAGAGAAACTAAGATGCCCTAGAGGTCTTGACATCCATTAGAGTTCTTTAAGGCTTTTTAGCCTGATTATGCAATTTAATTCATATTTCCCTTGCTTTGTCTCTATTCTATCTCTTTCATGGTCTCTTATAATATACTTCGCATCAGGTGGTATTGATAATCTGCTTAATTTTAGTCCCTATGATGACCTCAACATAGTCTATACATGGCCTTAGCATATGTAGCTTCTGTGCATATCTTATCCGATGAATGGAACCCTTTCTAAATGCTGATGTTGAGGCATTGCTGGGGTGCAAGGCTCTCCATATAGTATACTAATGGTATTACTAAATACGTTGCAAGAAGTGTAAAGCCATTTGCATAAATCAATAGCAGAGTTTCATTTTGTATCCTGTAAGGCAGGATCTGCATATTTTATATCCTGTAAGAGCAGGATCTACAGGTCTGAGTAGAAGGGGTATGATAGAGGCACAATTCCATTTGTATTTGGGCCATGCTTGGATATTGAGGTTAGAGGTTGGTTTATTGATTGGCATAACCTGGTATCTAACTTCCCCATACTGATGAGAAAGTGCGCTGCAATAGATACTACATTGGGTCAATCATGTCTCGCATAGGTATTTGTGCCTTCAATGTGGTTTTTGTGCTATTTTTTTGGAACAAGCCTGTAATTACACTATGGTTTATTGCAGGTTTTCAGGAGCATGTCATTACAAAAGGATCAGGTTCATGCTTGATTTGAATGGACAGCATGATTATTGTGCTTTGGGCAATATCATTCATTTCTACTATTGTGGTGTCCCAACATTTATCAATCATTTCTACTATTGTAGTGTGCCAACATTTATCATAAATTAAGTGCCAACATTTATCAATCATTTCTACTATTGTGTGTCTGTAATGCACTATGGCAGGTTTCCAGGTTCAAGGACCAATTTCATGTTTGAAGAATAGGTGAGCTGGATAGTATGATCATTGTACTTTAGCAATTCCAATCTAATTTTATTGCTGTGATGTCATAGAAATGAATTATTTGTTTGTGTGCAGGACTTTATGTTCTATACTACAAGTTGAAACTCTACTATTTTAGTAGTGACCAGGTAAGAATGTTGAATGTGCATATGAAAGAAGTTGAAATTCTATTATTTTAGTGGTAAACAAGTAAGAATTTTGAATGCACATTATGACTTGATGATCTTTCCATTTCTGGCATCAGGTTTATGTCATTTTTGAGAATTATATTCTGATGCATGTAAGCAGTGATTTTGATTGCTCCTATATTGTTTCTGCTCTTTATAAACATGTGTTGGACTATAGCCCAAAAATTACGTCTGACGAGCACATATGCACCCGATCATAAGGACATTCTCGAAAGCTTTTGCTAGCTTTATGGATGCAAGGATTCATTAAAGATGCATATGGTATTGTTGTATCGTATGTTCTCAATTTCAAAATCCATTTATTTTCGTTTTCATACATTGGATCATCCCTCCCCCCCCATTTATCTAGAATCGTGTTGGGAAGGCCATATGCTGCCTAACGCAACGACATTCTCAAAACGTTTCTGCTAGCTTTAGATATGTTGTAAGGAGATGTCCTTCCTGTTTTACTGGATTGTTATTATTGTTAAGAGTAACTTTTGACCTAAACAAAACGTTTAATTTCTTTATGATGGTACCATTTGCATTCGTATAATTTAGGACCCCATCTACAAACTGCAAACACTACAACACGTTCATTTTAGCTCATTAAATGCATGCCTTAGATCTTTCTTAGTGCAAGCATTTGCAACAAATTTTTTATCGAAATTTCGGTGCTTTTTTTAGGACAGATGTCTTACATCTCTCTTCCTCTTCATGGTGTATGCATATTCCTTTTACATCAAAATGCATGAGTGTATGCATTTTGTGTGAAAAGGCTTATGTCGAGTTGATGCCTTCTCATTTGGAATCTACTTTTAACATTGAACCTAAAAGAAAAGGTGGTGTGGATGAAAAGAAAAGACCATAGCAAAAGCCCATTTCGCGCACTCATTACTGTTCTCCGCAACATAAATGAATTCCTACATTGGGCAATCATGAATTCATCTAAAACACATTAAATTGTGGTATGTATCTATGTTTGAAGCATGAATAGATATTAAAACAAAATAGACCAACTTCGACACAAATGTCTTGACATTCGTATATTATTATGGTTGTCACAAGGCCCATGTTAGAGCATTTTCTTACATGGCTATGTTGTCCAAAAATGTGGGACTATCCTAAAGTTAATGCAACTGTTCTCATTTGTAAGATTAGAAAATTGATTTTATTATCCTATAATCCACTCCCATAATCATACAACTCAAATTAAAAGTTATGAAATCAATAGGACACCTAGAGGAAGAAGCAACTAATTATTCAAACAAGAGGCAACATAATTTACAAATCAACTAAGTTCAATTCTTAACAATAGAACTGTATTTATGCCCGGCAACGCCGGGCACCCGTTACTAGTATAAGCTAAAAACTGAAATCAAGAATACCAAATTACAAGGTAGACATATGGATAATAATATTGCTGAAAGCAAAAACGACGACGAAAAAGCCTTGACAAAGTTGGGCGAGAAATTGATTGAGATGGTTATGGTGAGAAATCCTCCAAGACAGCAGGCAAACATGCCAAAACTGGAAGGAAAATGGTTGCACCTCAGTTCAAGACTCTGTTTTTGAATCATATACTTGTGCATAGACAAGTGGTGAATAGTCTTGTGAAATTGTACCCAATACCTTGTAAGAAGATGGAGATGTTGATGCATCTACCAATAGCAAGTCCACTATGAAATCGGCAGGATAAACAAGAGTTTTCCAACATCTTTTAAATAGATTTCTACCACGAGAGTTCGTTTCTTAAAATTTTGTAAGCAAATCAAACCTGCCTTTCCAAATGTTGGCAAGCAGAAATCATGGTATGCCAAATCTACAACTTGGTGCACCTGTTACAAGTTTAAGGCTCGTAGGGCCATTTTTATTCTAGTTTTCCATCTATTGCAATGTTAGCATAATAGGTACCAACTCAATATAATGACACTCCACGGGATTGTTTGCAACGGGATTGTTTGCAACGGTGTCAACGGGATTGTTTGCATGTTTGCTGCCAGGAATTGAAGCTCTTATTCGCAGGCGAAGAGCGCGATACAGAGTGGGAGATGGTGCTCTGATTTTGTATAAAATGGTCTATGTTCTTGCTTTGGAGGCCGACTTTGGACTGTGTGATGCTGCAAACTTTTTTCTGAAGCTTGTACTTTCCAGGCCTATGTCATTCACTTTATGTTTGTGCTATGCAGACCTGAGATGATTGCGGCATTTGTTGTGGACATATTTTATCTCATGTTTCATGTTGCCTTTCTGTTTTGCTTGTTTTGCTTATGTATAGAGCTTCTGCATACACAGCTTCTCTTCGAAGCTTCTTCTTGAGGCTTCTTTGTGAAGGTTGTTTATTGTATTATATTGTATTGTATTGTATTGTATTGTATTGAATAAATCACGTCTATTAGACCTTCAAGTCCATAGACGAGAAAAAGTTACATGCATGTTTTTTGATCAGCTGAAAAAAGAAAAAACTAACAAAACTAGACTTTACACATCAAGGTCTTTTGCCATGTTATAAAGATCCAGTAGCTCTTCCCTTGACCTGTCATAATCACGAAGATACATACCAAGCTTTATAACTGGTAAATTCAAAAGCTCGTGAAAAGAATTGCAACTAATATCATGTTGTGCAGAAGTAAAAAGTCGAAAGCAATGGAGAAGAGTATGTCATTCGCCCCCTATTTGAGTATTCAGGGTAGCAAGGAATAAAAATTATCCACATGGCACATCCCGCTTTTTGTCCCATCTCAACCTGCCTATGTGAACTTAGGCGATGCAAGAGAGAAGTCCCTTTCCACTAAGGCCTTTTTCCACACTATTCAAGAAAAATACCACTATATATAATATAATGCACACATTTGTGACTCCAAGGCCAAAAAATTGACACACAAATTTAAACTTACTTTTCCAATCGCATAGTAGTCATAAAATATGACACCACTAAAATACTAGTGAAAACATGAAAAAAAGACACGCCTTTATTTTTAGTTATATTTTTAACACTAGAGTTGTCCCTTTGATGAACCCAAATGGGGTTCATTTGTACACTTTGAAATTCTATTATAGTCTCGGTATAAAGAATTTGTCTACATACTTACAATATGTTGTCCTCCATGAGTGTACACATATAAGGAAAAAATTATGAAAAAAAGATAGAAAGCTTCTCATTACCAAATATAATATGGAGCCAATGCAAAGGGGTCAAGTTTATTCTCAAAGTATTTAACATTTCTCACATTATTTTGCAAAATGATTTTTTCTAGGAATTCTAATTCTTCCATCTTGTAAATCATGATATGAGAAATCTATCACAAAAATAAATTAGAAAAAATCTATGGTAGAATTTTCGAGAAATAATTCCTTAAAGTTTGAAGTTCGAAGTTCTTTTATGGACCCACCCGGTCCCCAAGGGTTAAAATTTTGAAAAAATTCATAGTACTCCCGCTTTTGGAAAAAAATGAAATCCATTTAGCAAGACGTGGTAAAGAGACGGTATCTATTTCAACTAAAAATAATAGTACCTTCACATTCTTATTCTTATGGATATGAAATGGTTCCCCGGATGTCTATTTTTTCAGAAATTCCCACAGACCCTGATCGTCTCTCAAGGATTGAAAATTCATGATTTGCTCATTGAAACATCAAATTTTTATGAAATACATGAAATTTGAAATGAGTAGCATTTGGTCAAATATTTTCATAAAAAAATTAATGCGATCTTGAAATTTGTATTCCATGTTGAGCATCATGAGATTATATCATATATCATTGAAACCATTGAATCGTGTATTTCTGGCGCCGACATTGTGCCAAACCAGTGAAGAATTTTATTTTGCCATTGAATACGGTGGTACAACTTCGAAGTTAATCTACACTGTCAGTTCATATTTAAAAACTTCCAAGGCCAACCAGTCCCTGGCCATGGAGATGACTGGCGAACCACACCCGCCGACGTTCCCCGTCGTCGTCAACCATCTTGGAGGGAGGGATCCTCGGCCAAAATAAGACTCCATTTGCATCCAAAGTCCCATTCCTCGGAGTCTATGGAAGAAGTCATTTACTTTTACATAATAAAAGTGGGCCAAACATCATCTGGATAAAAATATGTAACTTTTAGAGATAAGACAAATTCAAGCTACCATTTAAATAACTCGCCACCCGTAGATCATTCATCAATACCTATTTCCCTTCCAAAAATTTCAATCCCAAGATTCCAACACAATTTCAATAGACATTTGCCTGGCCACCAAATCTCTAAACCCCCATACCTAGATAGATGAAGGGGAGATCATCCACCAATGCCCTGTAATAACCCCATGTATTTTAGATTATTATGCACCATCCCATGACCAATCACAGATTCTCACAAAGGCCGCCCGAATCGGCAGGTTCCTTCTCATTTCAATCCCCAAACACCCGCATTCGCCATTCCCAAGCGCATACACAATCTATCGCAGTTTTACATCCCACATGGGCTGTCCGAAGTTTTAACCCACCCTTCAAGCAAGAAGTTTGAACCTTTTCACTTCATTCACTTTGAGCGCGTGTAAGATCAGACCTGGGATACAAGTATTTTACTACTTGAATCAACATCCTAAACATTAATTTACTTGAGATAACTCAGAGTATGAGCAGGTTCTAATAATCGAGTAAATGATATGGGGTGCCCTTAGCTCTATATATACTTTCTTTAAGGAACTTCTAGATTCCTGCTTTTATAGTTATTTATGCAACTTCTATAAATAATACTTCGTATGATTTAATGCGGTTCAAAATCCGCCCATCAAATTCCATATCCATTTTTGGTAGAACCTTACCAATCACACCTTCGCTTTCCCTTTATTCACATTCATATCAAAGATAAAAACAAGTACCACATCATCAAGCAAGATAAAGCAAAGTCAGAAAAAATATTTACCTAACTGACACCAACATCTTTATGCAGCCATTTCAAGCTTTTCAATAAAAAGACCAAACAGTAGGCAATAATGGACACCCTTGTTTTACACTCCTTATTGCTTGCGACTTTTCTGGGCCTTCCATTGGAAATGAAATTGCACCAACACCTTCTCATAGAGTTGCGCAACCCCCTTTTTAGAACTCCTTTGGAAATCCCAATCTAGCCATTTGTCTCCCAATTTTTTAGGTGACACTCACATTTGTTTCTTTGGCAAAGTCTACAAAACAACAAAAGAGAGCTCTTCCAATACCCTTTGCTCCTTCATGCCATACATCTCCAGAAGTAAACAAATGATCGATCTATAGTAAGTGATTTTTTGAAATCCTCACGGCCCAATAACATTTTGTCATACGGCCCATGAAGCATATAGTTCTCAAAATAAGCATGGGACAATTTGGCCATGACATTTTTGCTTACTAAAATTATGCGATAATTACGTATGCAATGGATCCCGCATCTTCCAAGATGGGGTATAGCAATTGAAACACCGCACCAGAGAAAAGCCATATCTTAGAGCTTCATTAAAAAGCTCAGCAATTTTTGCATGTACTTGTTCTCCTCTCCACTTTAGCAATTCTATCGCAAAGCCTTCACCATCTCTCGCCTTCCCATTAGCAAGCTTTCGTAGAGCATCATATTGTAGAGCATCATATTGAATATATCAGCAACATCTTCCTCTATTATTTCCATAGACAACATCTTCCTCTATTATTTCCATAGACTCGCTCTCAAAAAACTGTGTACCCTGGTGCAATAGGATCAGGTTTCATTCTTCTCCAAAATGTACTAGGGCAATTATTTATTTCAATAAGCGATTTCTCCTGCCAATGCGCTTCGCACTCTGCTGCCTTTTGCTTTGTAAGCCGCTTAAATATCCGCTCATGAATGCAGAATGTTGAAGTTTGTGCATGTACTTGGCCATGAGAATTCGGCCATTTTCTTTCTTGCCAGGCTGTTTTCTACACATGCCATCTGTTGCAAGCAGCCTAGTTTTGCATCTATTGCAAGCAGCCTAGTTTTGTGGTTGACCTTTATTTCTTATGTCAATGCAATGGTGTTCTATTTATTATGCACTGATGTAATTCACGTATGTATATGCATATGAATACACGTATGGGAAGCGCAAACTTATACATGGGTCTGATGTGGAAATTCCACAGCCCTCCATTTAGCATATTCATGGAATGGTGCTTGGATCCAATGATCCAAAAAAAAAAAACAATAAGGAGTGTGCAGTAAGGAATGTGCAATAAACAAACGTCAGAATCCTTTATTTACGAATAAAATCCACATTTGGTCAGCTAGTGATTTCAAAAAGAATTGTGCTTCCAGCCTGTATTTTATGGTAACGTTTATTGACCGTTCTAAAAAGTGAAAGGCTATTCCAGTCTCAGCATACAGCATACGTGAATCATGGCCCCGTCCTCAAACATTGAGTCCTTTTGAATATATTACTCATAGGCCACCTTATTATACATCCATAGACCACCTTATAAAGACATCTTTAATCTAAAGCTACTGGGCTTCTCTAAGGTCTGCATAGTTAAGATGCAAAAATTAGGCTTCTACTTTAGATGGTGCAACATTTTGATCATCTTGCTGTGTACGAATTATGGAGCACTGGCACAACTTATCACTGGCTTTTATGATAAAAGCTGTCCAGAAGCAGAATCGTTAGTGAGGGGTCAATTGAGTCAGTTCTGGTCCACTCTTAAGAATGCACTTCCATGATTGTTTTGTAGACGTAAGGATAAAAATAGCATTTGACTTATATCACTGTTCTGTTGAGCATGTAATTGAATCAGCTTTGATTTCTCTGACAGGGATGTGATGTATCAGTTCTAGATGATACGTCAATCATGCAAGGCGAAAAGAATGCAGGGCCAAATAAGAATTCTCTTAGAGGTTATGAATATATAGATGAAATCAAGGCTGCATTGGAACAACAATGTTCAGGAGTAATATCTTGTGCAGAGATTGTAGCCCGAGCTGCAAGGGACTCTGTATTTCTGGTAATATGTCTTAAATCTTAATTAGCCCTACTCATTTTCATTCTAATCTGCAAATAAATATGTAACTTATTAATTCCCTGCAGACAGGAGGGCCATCCTAGCGCGCAGAGATGCATGAACAGCAAACTTCAATCAAGCTAATACAGATATTCCATCACCAAACTCTACTCTATCACAACTCATAATGAAATTTGGGAACAAGGGTTTATCTTCAAAAGATATGTTAGTTCTTTCTGGATCACACACCATTGGCAGATTCTGCTGTGCAAATGTTCTTCCTAGGCTCTACGATTTCCAAACAACTCGAAAACCTGATCCTGCCCTAGACCCTAAACTTCTGATTCAACTTCAAGCCCTGTGTCCTCAAAATGGAGATGGGAATGTCACTGCTCCTCTAGATGTTGCCACCCTTCTCATATTTGACAATAACTACTACAGGAACTTAGGGCTTGTTGATTTCGGACCAAGTATTGCAGACTGCAACTTCTGTGATTCCTGATGCAACAGTATCCATGTATGTCGATGGAGAGGATAGCTTCTTGAAGGACTTTGCAGCTGCTATGGCAAAGATGGGTAATATTAGCCCTTTGACAGGCATTCAAAGTGAGATCAGGGCACACTGCCTCACTGTCAATAGTAAGAGCTCTTTAGAAGTTGTTCTGATTGTTTATCTGCTTTGTGTTGTATTAGCTCATGTACATTTAGCAAAAGTAATTCAACATTCAATAGATAGTTGATCCTCTGCACCATGAATATTCTGACACTTTTCTCCGTTCATGACCTTATCGACATTATGACAGAGTAACCTTAACATTAATAGCTTAAAGGCCTTGAGCACAACGTTCAAGCATTCCTTATAACAAAAAAAAAAATCCTGGGTGTGTATCTGTAATAATACTGAAGGCCATGCAGCCCATGCTAGAGGATCATGCTATCAGCAAATTATGATCAGCAAATGGACCGCATTAAGACCAATACATATAACTAGTGATAGTAGAAAAAAAAAAGGGTGCTTCGGTGCCATGCCTTTTCCGCATGGAACCTTTTCAGGATGGGCCTTTTCCCGGCACATATAGACCAGACAGCCCCATTCCAAGTGAGCCAAGACAATGGAGGGAACTACTATGTTCGTGGATGCGGAAGCGATTAAGAAGTTTGTGGAAAGCGGGGACGCATTTGGCAGATTATCCAGGGAATGGTTTGAGTTAGCAGACAAGAATAGAGACGGTGTTTTGTGCGAACTGGAAATGAGAAAATGGCTGGAAAGTATTGATTTCTTAGAAAGCGATCAAGGAGTTCCGTTGCATAAGGCAGAGGAAGAACTGAGAGTTACATACCGGGATGCATTTGAGCTGTTTGATGCAGACCATAATGGCGCAGTTGATTTGCAGGAATTTAGCGCCCAGCTTAGATCGATGCTTCTGGCCATAGCCGACGGATTGGGAGGCATTGCCGTTCATATGCTTGTGCCAGAGGGCGATACGCTCCTCGGTGCTCTGCAAAAGCACGCTGATATTTTTCTCCACCATTTTGACTAAACCCAAATTTTGCTCGGAATTCATAGCCTATATTTGGAGAACAAATCCAACCACAAAAACAAGGAAATGTGGTTGTTTCTTTGAATGGTTCTTAAACTTTCCAGTTCCATTGGAATGTCACGGATTAAGTAATTTTTGATGTGAAGTGGCTAAGAAAATCATTTCTATCTAACCAAGCGTTAAGCACAAAGAAAATAAAAAAACACATATCTGTTAATGCTCAAGAATTATATAAGCAACCCCAACATCAAGCTTTGTAATATGCAACATTGGAACACACACGTTCATAAACATTCAATCACTAATTTTTTTTCAATCGTAAGATACAACTCGGTTGGATAATGTATAGCTTTGTTGGATCGGCGTCGGTCTAGAGTCTCCCTAGGATTATGAGCAGTAGACAAGTTTGCTATCAAGTATTAGAATCCTCTAGCAGTAGCACATGGCACTCCAGAATAACCAAACAAGACAAAGTTATATTTTCTAGAAAAGGTAGAAGTTGCTAAATAGTTGAGGCAAAGCAAGCAAAAATAAAAGAGAAATCGGCAAATATTGGCTCTAATGCTTCTTTTAACTCTAAATTCTACTTTCCTTTTTTGTCTTTTGATTCCCTTCCTTTGAGTTGACGTAGCAACCCAAGCACTTATTCCAACAAAAATTCCTTTACAGATTTTTGAGCTTCTTTGATGCCAAGTGTAGAATACACTGGGAGAACTGTGTTCGAGTATTCCATAGATGAACATGTTCTGTTAAGTTATGTTTGAGGAAAATTTGAAGCCAAAAAGCATAAAAAAGCTTCAGACACATTTTCAACGCATCCTCAAGATTGGTTTGTTTATTCTCAATTTGAAGGATGGAGCGTGATTATTCATTATGCATATAGCACACTAGAGCCAAAAAAAAAGGAAGAAGCCTTGAGAGGGTTCAATTTGGCAAATTCTACTCCAACAAGCCTTGGTTGCATGCACAAATATAACTTCTTACGCAAGATGTGTTTGGTTGATCTAAGATATATCTAGGGCTAGAGCAATGAGGTCCATATGAGAGTCAAAACCTACTAGTTTCTTTATACTTTTTCGTCTAGAATCTAAGCTTTTTCAGACCCCTTACGGCTAAATTAATTTATATAGGAAATATATTTGTTAGGTTTTTACAGTATCCAGTTAAATCAAGTTACACAGGAAATATAACTTTTAATATGCTTGTTAGATTTTTGGAGTTTGTCTTTGATGGAACTTCATGTGCATCTAGTGTCTTCTCCTTAAAGTATGGTGAATAAACGCTACGTTGCGACATGCAATAATTTTGAAAATGTCAATGGGAGGAGGTTTTCTACAAGAACAAGTATATACAAGAGGGTTTCTTTCGACCCTATGCATGCACATCCCATATAGCTTGGGTGCATTCCCTGGACATGTAGGTTGTAGTAAGGACATTAACAAAAAAAAACCATGTGGAATATTGTTCACGTGATAGTAAAATGTCCCAGATGGGTCATATCATTTGTGTATCATATCCCTTCACCAGTGAATTTACGATTTTATACAGTTTGGCCTTAAGAAAACACTTCTAATCCACTACTCATTGATGTTTCTCGGCAAATAACATCCAAGGATATTTTCATCCAGATTCTCATGTCCTTTAGTGAATACAATATGCTAGATGTACTTTTGCTTCCAAATCAGAGCCCGGATAAATTGTCATGATCCTGGTCCTGAATGATTATTACAATAACTTCATATTACAAATCACTTTATAGTTTTACAAACTTTCTGCAACAGTTCTTCTTATTTTATAATATATATGTACTCATGATGCACGATATTTGTTAGATATTATGCGCTATAAAAAACAGGGGTGTGGCCTCGAATTGTCCATTAGTATGATTTAGCCAGTGATTGGCCGAGAAAAGGGGGTTTCTTCTGAGGTATTTTTCCGCAAGGTCTTAAATTGTGATGTTTTGATTGCATGTGCTCTCCTATTTCTTGCTGCTGAGAATGAAGGTCGTGCAAATACACAACCCCTGTGGCTCCCAATAATTTTCTTGTTTTCTAAGCTGCCACTACGTGCTTTCAAGCTGACTTGACTAAAAAAAATTGTGAAGGACAATGTGCAGTGACACGTCATGGTGTTTCTATGCTTGCATATATGTGTTAAGGAAATTTCCAGCCCCTAAGATTTTAAATCGGAAATTTGCCTTCTCTACAAAATCACAACATGCAATTTGACATTTGACCATCCTCCCAGTAGTCTCATGTTTAAATCGAAAATCTCAAGCTTCAACTAGAATTTTAGGGCAACTTTAGAAAATGTGCTATAAAATCTCAAGCTTCAACTTTAGAATTTTAGAAAATCTCAAGCTTCAACTTTGGTGTACCCTCTTATTTATTAGGATGGTCCTTTTTTGCTCTCACCTTTTTAGCGTGTGTGGTGAATCTTGAACAATAAGATTGGCAAAAGGTCTCTTCTTAAAGGATGGGGAATGGTTATGCATCTTTATTCAACATTTCAGGTCGATTGTTCATATAAGCCAGGTCAACGCCGTTAGACGAAGAACATTTCCTTTATATGTAAATGTGAGGTGGCGACATGTCTGACCCTTCGTCCAATCCTCTCCACCATGTGGATTATAACTTTCTAGGGAATGTTGTGTTAAAAGTTAATATTCGTTTTTTTAATGGAAGGACGTATTTCATTGATCGTGCAACATCAACTATGACTCACACGACATCAAAAATATTGGCCAATCTCAAACTCATGACCTTGAGCATGGTACGTTTAATCCTACCATTGCACCTCATTATTCATTTTGCTTGCAAATTCTCAATATTTTTATCCTACATTCCTGAACTCAATTTTTTACTTAATATTTTGCAAGGTTTTACCTGAGATTATGTGATCCCAGTGTCATGAACCTACGCAAAAACAAGGAAAATATGTGGAAAATCATAAAAATCTGAGAGAGAAATAAGTCAAGATCGACCAAAAGAATCACGAAATGTTTGTATAATCTGAATATCAGGTATAGTCGTCACACCCAGTATTAAACTAGAATGTTAAGTAGAAATTTGAAAAGTGTAAGTTTACATTATCAAAGACACGATTGAGTTCAAATCAAAAATTGTGTTCAAAATCTAGAATTTGGTAAAACTAGTAATGGGTATGCAGCATTCTGGAAGCCATAATCTGATTCCTTTTAGATATCCATAAAATTGTACGTAGCATAGAATAGTTTTTAAATTTGAAAGCATAAAAATGGAAAAAGAAAAGAAAAAAAGAAAATGACTTGAGACATAGCTTATGAGGATACAACACACAAGATTACAATGATCATGAGTGACTTTTCATAATGAGCTTATGTGATTTAAGGCCTTACCAATGTTATGATGTATAATTTGAAGCTTAGTTGACTTGAGTGAATGGAATATTGAGTTGTGCAATGAAGCGGCACAGAATACAATTTTTGCTTTAAAGTGATGCTTTTGCTCATGGGCCATTCATGGGGATACTTAAGGACTCAACATTGAAAAAATTAAAAAAACTGGCATTCGAAACCATGCATTTGAAAATACTCCACCCAATATCAAAATTGTATAAACGACCACTGCTGCATATTAAATATTTCTAGCATCAATTGTGTAGGTTGAGTGCGCAAGGTTGCAAGATAGATTCTCATATTTCAAACTTATTAGTAGCATTAAACCTCACGATATGATGAGAGTTCTACATCATAGATGGAAGGTAGAAAATATTTGCCCTCAAGTGCGAGAAAAGGGGAGATTTATATGAACTTGTGGAAATATAAAAATGAGCAACGCGTGTCACCTATGGAAGTGATGTTTTTCCACCTTCCCAAAAACAAAGTATGCTGATTGGCATCTCTTGGCAGCAAGTCCACTACATACAACATGGCCCTATGAGGGCTAAGCGTAGAAGCTTTGGGGAAGGAGGAATCTTGTGATGGGAATAATGTCAAGGAAGGTGTCTAAACCTTGATTTTAGTAGTAGAATATGAATGAAGTAGATAGATACATTATTGTCCTTGTGTCCTGTAGAGCAGTGGACTTATGTAGCATGGTGAGCTCCCACGATGAAACTACTAGCATCATCTTTGGTTTTACAATGTAAACATTTTATGAAGGCTTTCACTTTTCTCTATTATCGGCTTTTTAGCTTTGGATGAAGCTTCAAGGCGTTAGCAGTCGTCGTTATCAATAAACTTTGGCTGAGCATTTAAAGCCCGGTATGGTGCGCCTCTTTCGGAAGCGGTTCGCCGCGAAGCCCCTTTTCTTTATGTACTTCGGTGCCTTGCGGAGTCATTTCCGTGTGCGTGCGCGGATCCTCATTGTTTACGTCCTTGCCATCATGGGTATGCGAGGTTGACCCCTGCCCACATTTACGTACTTGTTCTGATGTCTTCATATGCGGGCATTCATTTAGCATATGATTTTCATCTTCCACTTCCTCACATTACAAATTACGCATATCCGATCATCTTTTTCTCTATTCTCATAAAATACGTCCTTTTCAATTCTTAGGTCATGGCTTCCCATTCTAAATCTTGCTGGATATCCTTCACGGCTTTTCCTAGTAAGTATCGATACACTCTTTGTCCTATCATTTGTTGGGTTGAATCTTGTCATAAACCACATATTATCTTGGGCCCGTGTGTTTTCGCGGTAAGCTTGCGTAGCTTTGTTTGCCCATTCATCATTCCATTCTCCCTTCTTCTTTTTTTTTTATTGAAGCGACTATTTATAATAAGTAGGTTAAATATACAAAAGAAACTACCCTATATCAATTTAAAGATACTTTTAGAAAAAGTTATACGAAAGCATAGTCTCTTTTTGAGCGATATGATTAAACTAATGAATTCCTTAGGTCTTTGGTTTGTCCTTTTCCCTTGCTTCCCCTTCTTGTCCGGATGGAATGTCGCATTAGGTGCATTTACGGTTACCTTGTAGCCCATGTTGGGCTGTTGGCCTTTGGCATCTTGTTTCGCATATCAGTCGCCGTACCGAATATTTGGCAATTTTGGTCCGCAGCGGCAACCCGCAGGGCGCGTATGGCGCCGAGATGTGCGGATGTATCGGCTGGGCGAGGAACTTGATCCATTCAGCACCCGTTACTCGGCTTTGTTCGCTTTTCCATTTGAGCCTCCTAGTCGCCGGGAACAAAGTATACCGCGGCAATAAGCGACTCATACATTAACACTAAGGATCCAATTAATATCATACAATACGTTGTATAATCCCTTAGGATAATTCAAACCGAATATGAAGGAGTTTCTCCTTTCCAAACTCTCCCGCGAGGAGGATATATATTCTCGATCCGTTGAGTTGTTAGGCATGAAAGAACTCTTTGTGATTCGAGGTACTTGAATTTTGGCCTAGGATCTCGGAGGCGGGTTCGAACCCATTAGGACCATAGGCAGAACTGAATAGATGATTTCATCCTCCTTATAGGCTAGGCATGCATCACAAATATAATTAGTCATAGAAGTTTAAATCTCTTATAGTTAGTAGCGATCCATATTGCCATAAATTTGCCACATAAAGGCTTTGATTTTTGGATTAATTGGGCTACTCCACGCCATTTGAGAGTTCCTCCTAGGCGTGTCAGAAGAAACTCCCCATTTAAGGTGAATTGTAGCAGTTTGATCTCTCATGAGAAATTTGTAGGCGAATTGACTTTGTAGCCATTCACCCCATTGTGCTTCAAGAGTCAGGAGTGGGACCATCTACCATTCACTCTTTGTATGAATAATGGCTTCATCACGACAGCGTGAACCTGGCCCATTAACCCCAGGGTGAGGTTATGAAATAAAAATAATCCCACATTATCATCATATAGATCTGCGATCATGAGTGATCCCTTTTAACTTCAAAGTTTGGCTTGATGGAAGTGGCCGGGCTAGGCACATCTATCGGGATTATCCAAAATGAAAGCGGATTCCAAAAGTAGTTGGTCTGTGGATAATATCAGTGTTACTAATATAATCCCAGTACAGAGATGGGGTGCTTGATCCTATCATAGAGAGCTTTATGAAAATATTTTTCTTTTACCAAAGCCAAACCTTGCTTTCTTATAATGTAGTTCCAGTCCACTATGCAGCGCGACTTGCAACACTCTTCCATAGGCCGGGTACGGCACTATACATTTGGCCCTTGGGGAGATAAACACATAATAATACCTTGAAGCAATGGGTAAAGCATGTTAGGGTGTACCACTTTTGGAACACCGCAAAGTACATACAGGTATGAGCGGGTACTTTCTCATTTTATTTTCATTAAAACTAGTACAAAAATCAAAATAAAAGTCAGGCATTAATATTCAAAGGATTAAGATAAAGATAATGCTACTGAAAATCCAAAATATATATAAAGTTCTAAGAATGTACCTTTTATTGAGATATTACCGCAATTTACCGGGTACCCGGTCACAGGTACCTTTTAAATACTTTGGTCACTAAATAATGCGCAAGGGACACCCTAATAACATGCTTTTCGCATTAGTAACTTTTAGGAGCTAAAATGTTGAAGATTGATAGACACATGAGGAGGATATCATAAAATTAGCTATAATAGCTCGCGCCATTCTTGGAAAGATATTTAGAATTGAGTGTCCACCTTTTTTATAAAATTTATCGAGTTATATCATTCCACAATTCCGAGCATTGCGCCCTAAATTAGCCGAGATACCCGATAATTAGATTACAAGCTCCGGTTTCATCCCATTTTTCTTGTCCACATTGCTACATCCCTAAACCAAATTTATTTGCTCGATTATGTGGGCCATTGGTTTCTGCCGAGTCTCATATACTATGGTTGTTTGGTGTATTGGATTCTCAACTTGAATTCTGATTTATGCCATTGCACAGATATTCCTTCACCTTCTCCCATTTCTTTTATTAGCCGGGTCCCCTGACCTCGCCCATATAGTTGTGTGGTTGCATACATTGCGGTGAACAAATTTCCCAATTATTATTACGCTTTTGTTGCAGAGAAATTTTTTCATATTGTAAACTCAGATGGTTGGTTGGAATCTTGTATACATCCCTTTAGCCCATTTCCACAATAACTTAGATGCGGTGCGTGTGCATTATCCCGGTCTCACGTGATACATTGATTCTTCTAGCTTCAGTTCCCAAATATCTAAGCGGTTTGTGTACATTCTTTGTCGAAAAAAAGACTATTTTTGGTTTTAGCGAGATTGCTTGTCAACCACGTGTCTTTTAGCGAGAAGCTTTCCAGCAGTTTGTTAACTTTATGCATTTCCTTGTTTTTGTGGCCATCATACCCGGGTCATGCGCATATAATAACATGATGGGTACTTTGGTGTCCCCTAGTATAGAGAGCGTCTGCATCCCCTTCTTTGTTACGCTGTAAGAAATCACAGCAATGCATCTATGTATATTCGAGCGGTGTAGAGGATATTAGGCATCTGCTTGACTCCAGTGTGCGTAATCTGTACTTTCCCTTCTTCTTCCATTTTACATATACATTTATAGATGCAGTCTTGCAATTGCCCCTGTATATCATATCCTTTGGTGCACCGCATATCTATAAGCCTTTGTTAGTTTTCCCTACGGGCTGTGTCCAACTTTCCTAAAGTCCACAAAGCGGCATATTACTTTCTTCCCACGGTTTCTATTTTGTTCTGCAATATCACGAGGGTCACTAAGTGATCGTGGTTGAGTATTCGGCTGAATCTGCTTGTCTCTGTGCTCTCTGGTTCCCTCCTTACGCCCATTGCTTATTATTGTCTAAAAACTTTTCCAAACCATTTGCAAAAAATAAAACTCACCATTATGGATTACTTGTAATTTCAGGGTTCTGTTGCTTCCTCCTTGTGTAGGGGTATCACCCACAATATAAAGCCCATCGGTGGGAGTCACACGTATTGTATGATCTTTAGTTGAATATATCACATCTGTTTTCACAATGACTAACGTATACGCACATTTAAGCCAAATATAAGGTACACGGAAAAAGACATGGATTGAGAATATGACACTATTAGAATTAGGATGATGGTTATAGTACTTTCAATAGCCATTTGTTTATTTATGGTCTAGTGTATAAAAATGTTCAAAGGTCACATAGAAAGGAAATTTGAAGAACTCTCAAAATTCCAAATGAACACGTCGAACCCATAGCAGCAAAAGATTCAATATATGCAACATGATTTCCTAAGCAATATAATGCTTCTAATCAAGATTCTTTTGAAAAATGGAAGCGCATGGACCAATTTCGATAACTTCTCAAATACCCATGTGGGAAACTCTGTAACTCAAGATTAGCAGTCAAGTTGTTCTTCACCTTTTGACATCCATTTATAAAGGAGTAGTTTGACTTGGTTATAATTAACTTACTGATGTAGATGACATAAAGATCTTGGCATATATGCCATAAATATATCCTTTTAACATTCTACACTTATACAAATATCTACTCTCTATAACTTACAAAAATGGTAAACGTCGACAAATACTTACTCTTTTGTAACCTGCAATTTCGAATAGTGGGATAAGGGATTGTATCGGCCAAATTTTGAGAGAAATTATATTATAAATCTCAAGAGCAGTGAAATGAACAAATTGCTAGGAGCAACCTAGTTACCAAATCCAGTCTTAAAGACATTCATGGATAAATGTCATGATCCACCTTGCATAAATTTTGCAATAGTACATTTAGATGCATCTATTTTTTGCTCTACTTTCCTCCGTCCATTCTGTGCCCATTCTATGCCCAAGCATTTGCCATCTAGAACAGAAGGATCAATGGAGCCTTTCACAAACAGATCCTCAAATGTAAATTGAGGTTTTTTCACTTATAGCAAGTCTTATAACTCAACGAAGCTCAAAATGTGTAGTAGAGCTATTCTCATTTGTTTTAACCATTTTTAAGTTCAACTGTCAATCTCAGGTAGATGCAATGTGTCAACTCCGAAGGAACTCAACATGCATAGAACAAAAGGGCCAAATGCTACAATATAATAATTTTGGCTACAAAATTGGCAAGAACTATGGCACATTGATCAAAATAGCCATGACAATTGGGTATTCCTTTGAACTAAACAATGAGGAGTCAAACACTACAACGAATAACTTTGGCTACAAAATTGGCAGAAACCATAGCACATTGATGAAATCTATTATAACGTTCAAACTTCAAATTGATACACCAACTTAATATGCAATAAGAGACTGGATCTGCTGAGAATTTATAGTAGTCTAACTGCATCCTATAATAACTCAACTCAAAAAGGAGGCGAAATTTGAATTGACACATATTAAAAGAGACCCATTAGATAATTTATTTTCAATAAATTGAATTGTGGCTGACATAAAATACATCTGAGAATACTCAGAAGTATCATGCAAAATATGAACAGTGAAGTTCGACACCTTTTTGTAGTGGTCCTAGTCTATCGAAAGCAGAGAAATATAATTTATATGCTTATCTTGATCAACGATAGGAAAGTGAAAAAATTCTTGATCATGTATGGCACAAAGTTCATCTACATTACTTGTCTCAGGAGAAGCACAATTTAGATTAGATACCATCTTCTGCAATATATACAATATTGTGGACTTGAGAGTCATAGACATAATGGATGCAGCGTTTTGAATAGAACCAATAGGTCATAAACATACCTCAAAGAACCAAATATTAACAGAGGAAGGAAGGAAGGAAGTATATTTTAACGTCGCGGAGGCCAAACTTGGCCTATGAGGCCGGTACATGTCTGATACACCATGAGATAAAACCACACCAAAAGACAAATGCTACTATACAATGTGTCCTACTCTTTGGGATGAAAAAAAACTACATGGGAGGAGAAAAACCACAGTAGTAAAATACTCCGGATCCGCTTGTCACTTGTAAAGGGATTCTCTAGCGGTAGAGACTTGCAAAATGTAGGATGTGAGATGGGCAACCATTGGCGTGCGGCAATTGATGAAGCGGTGCGCTTGAGCATCTAAGATCAGCAGCATGTGGTGCTGGATATGCGTATATGCGGACACTCTTGGAAGCAGGTGCTCATCCTCCTCTTTGTCGCGTAGTAACCTTTCTTGTATATTCTCTCATGCCGGGAGAGGACACGTCCATCAGCTTGGAATTGATGCCTCCCCATCAACCATCACATGCATTTATTAGAGCACAACCAGTAGTAAAGAACATGTGCTAAGCTATCTAATAATAATTTTATGGCAATAACCTAGATATTTGGAATCTAATTTAGGAATAACTTGTCTATTTAAAATCTTATGGATGGATTGACATGAGGCAAGATCAAAAACAATCGCTTTACCCAATCATTTCACAACAAATTAAATACATGACTGTAAAGAACATTCTACTTACAATCATTTCACAACAAATTAAATACATGACTATTAGCTCAGCCTCCAACCCAATGTCAATTGAAGATCAATGGAGGAATGATTGGCGGTCGGCTGAATGGGTGGAATATAAAAGCTTGTCCAGTGATAGGGAAGAAATCAGCGTCGTGAAAATGCGAGGAATGGCCTAATAGCTAAATTTGGATGGAAACATAATAAAACAATCAGTTGATAAGAAAGAAATTGACATCATAGAGATATAAAAGTCTTGAAAAACAACGGCTAAAACATGCACGATGACATGAAAACAAATGTGAAAGCAGATGTGAAAGACACGAAATTTTATGCATTATATACAATAAAAGCCTAGACCTCTTGAATGTATGACAAACAAATTCAGATTAGCAAAGATTTTAAAAGCATTTCCAGCTGTGGCAATGAACCTAGCAAACATAGAGATAATTTCGGTGATTTGAGGATTTTACTTTCTGACTAAAATGATCTAATCATGTTCATTTATACGAAAATCAACCTAATAGCACTTTTGCAAATGGTAAAGTGAGTAAGATTTATACAAAGAAATAAGAAATAAGCTTTCATTTCTCATTACCAAAGAAATCGCCAAGAAATATTCATCCAACTCCTCCAGCATTACCCAGTGATACGCTCCAAACTTATGTGAAACGTGTGCAGAAGATCCATAAAAAATGCATCAAAATCAAAAGTCACGATGATCCCACCTGATAAAGTGGGCGTGGTCAAAATATTCTCCTATGTCTAGCGCAGAGAGAGGCTTTTACCCATCTCACCCGAGTTTTAGGATAGTTTGGTAACAACCTTGCCAAGAGCTAGTTTTGATTATCATCTCAAAAAATATTATATTGAGTACAACGATGGGTTGAACGTGCACCCATGAATAGATAAGCAAAACTTTGTTATATCTTCGAACAATCCGGATGAGGTCTAGAGTTAACTTCTTCCAGACGCTTATTGTTCTACTTGTTTTCAACAGAGGCATCACGTGGATCTGAAACCCCAAAGAAACATCGAATGCAGATATCCAAATAAGAATATTATTCTAAGAATTGAATAGAGTAGAATAAGTTTTTAGCGTCCACGGAGACCGATTGGCCTATGGGACCCAAACAAAAAGAGAGCAGCAAGCGTATTACTGACAGGATTAAAAAACCTTGCCCCGAGAACCGTGCACTGACCCTGTATGCTCAAGCTCCTTTGCATGCTCACAAATGAACTAAGAAGCAGAGTTGAATGAATAGAATAGAATAGAATAGTTTTTTTAATGTCCACGGAGACCAATAGGTCATGGGACCCATACAATGGGCTAGTACAATCATTACTACTAGGAACCCTGATTGGAGGGACCCTGGAATAATAAAAACAACGAAAATGCACATCATCTAAAAAATTATGAAGTAAACCCCATCCAAATTCATAAATGCAAACTTACCGCGGCAAATTTCCAGAGAGATAATAAAACCTACTATCCCTATCCTCCATACGACCTCCATGTTGGAAATAATGACACGACCTCCCTGCAAACTATCTATCATGATATCTCATGATATCTTGAATCTAGAAATCATACCAAAGTTTTTTTTTTCAATTTTTGAAAATCAGAAATATTTTCTGGATGCCAAAACATTGAAAACTCAGAAAAAACCAACTAAAAAAAATCCAAAAAGTTTTAGGAACCCTGGAGAAACCAAATTTAAATAATAGGATAATTTTAGTCGAATCATGAGTTCACAACATTGGAAAAACATAGAAATCAAAAGGTCACAAGTCCTGGAGCTCTCTTTTTATCACTTATAGCATGAAAATCCCTAATTTTTTCATGTCATCCCTGGCATTACAATTCTACAATCCTAGAGACTTCCATCAGAAATATTTGCAAATTGCATATTCATTCCTACTGCATGTAGATTATCGGGAGAAGATGCTGCGTCTCAAGATCCTTACAAAATCGTACACTCTCATTCTATCTTCTGCTGAAACTTCTTCAACTATAGCTAGTAGAACAATTGATATGACAACTCTCTACTTGATAGTCGCAATGCCAGAAGAATTGACAACAAGACCAACAATCTCAAGCACAGATAATCAAATGTAATGCAACAAAATTTTCGACAAAATATGGAAGTTGATATCTACATTAAACTTGGATTTATAACCAGCGAGCACTAGAAATAAGAAGTTCGAAATACGCTTTTCACAAATTGGGCGAGAAGATTGAAAGGCAAAGCCGGCTTGTATTCTGGCTATAGGTACGGCGGAGGGAGAGTAACTGCAGGATTGAATCCAAGGATAGGGCCGAAGTTGCATATATAAAATACGAAAAAAATATAAAACGTATAAAACTTCCTTCTTTTTTGCAAATATATGCGTTTTATACGTGAAAAAGGAAGAATAGCTGGCAGAAAGAAAGTCGTTGTAAAATGTTGTAGCCGCACATACGTTAGATCACATTCGCATATATTACGAAATTAATCCCTTGATGCAGGCACCTCGCTTGAGGCAAATAGTGTTGTGCACGAGGTTGCAATGTCCATGTCTTGTGGATGCCAAAAGCATAATGCGATCGCAAAAGCGTCACGAGACCACCTAATGTCCAGCGATTAGCATATGCGCATCACGAAAACAAACAAGCCACAACGAAACTTTGGTGCTCCATGTTGGACCGCAGGTTATCTTGTTATCGATGCAATAATTATATCGCGGACGTTCCATTGAGGATATATGACTGTGTCATGTTTTTTTTTCTTCTTCCACGAGGTCCATGATGTTAACCACATTTAAATTGTGCGGCATTCATGCGTAATCTTTACACATACTTTCTACGATATGGTAAATTCCTCGTCGATATCACGCGTAAAATGCGGCGACTACCAAGTGCAGTTCACAACTCCTTAGAAATGGTCTTCCTTTGATGTCGTAATTGACCTGCTATTGTGCTCTTCACGTTCTTTGTGCACCAGAGGTTTGCGCCTCTGCTGCAACCCTAGCTACATCGATCCTACAGGACTACTTCGACATGATTTATCCAATGGCTATGATTCCAGTTCTTTTTCAAACCCTAGTTGCATTTTTGTGGATCAAACAGTAGCTATTTGGATGCCCAAAAAGGTAGACCCTAAATCTCCCTTTTTGCCTCTGATTTTGTTTGTTTCTGTTTGCCTTTATCTGACTCATGCATGCTTTCTTTTCTAGGTCGAAATGAGGTTTGCAAGCGCTATTCAGGAATTCCATATTTATAGATTGCTTTCAAATGACGGCAGAGATCCAGAAACTTTAAGTTGGGTTGATTGCCCCACATCTGATTTTCTTAGTATGTGGAAACTTGAAGTAAAAAACAATAAGATCAAACTCCACCAGGTAAAGCCAGAATTCACAGATGATTTGCAAGATTTGGTATATAAGGTTTATAAAAAAGGCTTAAAAAATAAGAAATCTAGGACAGTCTTTGCTAGAGCTTTTGCATTGCAGCGCACTCCGATGGACTTGCTCATCTTGCTAAATTCATAGCGAATTGGGCTAGATTTACATGGAATAGAATGTAGCTTTCGGAGAGAAATACATAAAAAAAAACTGATATGGAAGAAATAAATTTGAAGAACATTCCTTTTGCTATTTCAGCCTTAGAGGCAGACTTAAATATCTTGAATGATGCACTTGTTTTATTACAGCGTGATCTTAAAGAAAAGAAACCTGAATTGGTTAATATCAATGATAATCTTGTAGCTGCATAAATTTCACTGGATATAAGGGAAATGAAGAAAGATTTGTGAGGCTTGAGAGAGATTTATCCAAATAAAGATAGAACTTGAACCAAAAATCTGAAGAAGAGTGTGCATTAGGTCTTTTCCTGCTCACCATTGTGAAAAAAAAAGGGGAGACAGATACCCGGTAAGATATAGAAGATGCGATAAGAAGGCTAAGTGCATTATTTAGTTTTAAGCAGGACATGCAAGATGATTTGAGAGCTAAACTAGCAAACCTGCAGCATTTGATGTCTTTATTTCTTACCACCACACTCATCAAACTTTCTCCGAATGGACCATGGAAAGAGTGAATGTAGCCAGGCATGGAATTCTAGTGTGTCAACTTCTTTGCCATGCATGTAAATAACTCCAATGTGACACAAGTTCCACCTCTATGGTGCTTCCGTATGCATGCGTAATCCTGTAATGGGGATGGTAACTGTCGCCACCGCACTCCATATTCACCGGGTTACCCCACTTTTGCCTAATGTGGAGGGGATGAAGAAGATAACAGACCTGTACCCACTAAAGGTACATGTGGTCATAATGACGATGAAGGTGTTGAATCTCCTTAGAAATTACAAGTAAGGAGGTGTCCACAAACTCGATCCATGATAAGCCCTTTGAAAGTTGAGGATTTCATTTTTATTTTCGATAGTCCGAGTTGTTTATTTACAGAATTAATGCGACAAAGAGAAACATAACTGCTTAGGTTGAGGAAGAAGCGAAAGTTCGCGAAAATGAAAGGCAATTGATTTAAAGGCGAGGTGCAATTAAGTATTTAACGGCGATTGTTTCTTGCGTGTTTGGCGGTATGGAAGATAATATGAGAGATCTAAAAGATGTTGCAGGCAAGAAAGAAACATTTGATAAAGTTTCGCAAAAAGGTAAGCTGCCTTACCCTTAAATTTCATTATGTAGACTAGTGATACCATACTCAAATAGAGGTGGGGCGAAGATGTTACTGCGTAGAGAGTAGTCACGATCCAAGCTCCCATTAGAGCATTGTACCCACTTGTTTAATCCACCGTGAAGCACCACTTGATCAAGCTCCACCACATGTGAAAGTTGTATACAATGGAAATGGCAATATCCAATGATGCAAGTCTGTTGGCACACATATTCATAACACAAGGACGCATGTATCAGAATGTGATTCGATCAGTATTTACCTTTGAACTATGCGGGAAGTATTTTGCAACAACGAACTTCTTTCACACATTGGGATGATCCTTTGCTCATGTTCATCTATAAAATTTAGCAGTAGTTATTGCTACATAGAGCAACCAGTCTACTATTGCAGGTTGTAACTTTAGTGTTGTTTCTTCTTTTGCCTAAGTTTCGAAAAAAAGCCTCATATTGATGGCATCGGCTTCCAAAGGGCAAGTGGAATGGACATGATATGGCAAAAATTCTTAAGCATGGACTTCATTATCCAATAACACATTGAACTTCATTCAAAAGAGCTCCATTTCTAACTGTAGTACAATAAACTCCCTTTTGGGGCTTTATTATGTACAACATAGATGTTCTTGAAATCATTCAATTCTGAAAGTTGAGGATATAATGCCTGCTATTGTGGCTTTGGCTCAGATATTATTTTGTATGGAGTTGTACTTATTCCTCTCTCCACATGCTCCAATCTCCTTCTTTAGCTTGCAGGATGTTTCTTCAGAACTTCCAGCGAGCTGGAACATAAATGGCAGCAATTGGTTGCAATTTTGTATCTGTTTCTGGATTTTAGACATCTCAACATGTAGTGTTAATTTTAGAGGTGAAGTGTTATAGTATATCCTTAGCCATGATTACAAATGTCTTTGAAAGAATCACTCAAGTTGTGAGCACTATGTGGCATGTACGTTATATCAAACCTTGTGAAATTTGGTCCCTTTAAAAATCTAGCGTTATTTCCGACTTGCAAATGGGTTTTTCACACACTCCAGCGATTTGCTTATCCGAACTCGGAACTCTTTCTTCATGGCATCTCAATTCATGCTTCCGTGCTTTTCTAATGGATCATTTGTGCAAATATAGGTCCTTATCTAAGAGAAGCTCTTTGCATATTCACGTCCTGCTTTTGTTATTGCATAAATCATTTTTTACAATGGCATGCTAAAGCATGATCATTTGAAGGAAAGTTAACCTCATTTGTTCGTAATGTGCTACTACATGCTACAGTGTACTTGCATGAGTCCTGTTGTCAGGCTATATGATTTGAAGCTTTTTGTATTGCTTCAATATCAAGGTAAATGAGCATGCATAAATGTTCTCTAGATAGTTATTTGATATTGTCGTGCCTTATCACTAAAAATTTGCATTAAATAATTTTGTGTGTTTAGTGGGTGCAAAAATATGCCAAGATTTCAGCTCAACTTGCTTGTCAGCCCTAGGCTTCGGTTAGGGTTGATGGAGGGTTGTTGCATTACATACAGTTTAGCAACATCCCTTACTAAAATGCAAACTATGTTGGCTTAGAGTCCATAGTTTTGTGGTGTTAGGGGCAAGTTGCCATTTTGTCAGATTGAAGTTTGGATATACTTTGATATGGTAGATTTGAGAGTTTCACTGGGTATTCTCTCAAAAATTAATGTTGCTTGCTTTTATAACGTCTTTTATGAGTTTTATGAAGGAGGAGTTACAATATCCTTAACTTCTCCATTGTCAAAGGCTTTAGGGCACTTCCAAAAATTAAGTCAACAGTGATATGTGTTGCTCGAATGAATTATATTTTTCAACTTATAAATTGAAATCTATCTTCATTGTGCCACAATGTTCTATTTCGTGTTGTAACTCTCTATTATAGTCAAGGTCGATATGCATTTTTGCATTCAAATTCCTAAGCAAGTAAGAGTGAAGTAAACTTATGCACTCTGTTGTTGTAGATCCATAAAGGTCAACCCATTGAGCAACAATTCCAACATGAACGACTGCATAATAAATTATGTCTAAATGATAGATTGCATTATGGCATGTTGCCATTCTGTCAAATTGAAGCTTGAATATGCTTTTATATCGTAGATTGGAGAGTTGAAGGGTTCTTTCAACTTTATAATGTATTTTACAACGTTTGTGGCGAAGGAATTACAATATCTTTAACTTCTCCATTGTAAAAACCTTTAGGGCACTTGCAAAAATTAAGTTAGCAGGGACATATATGTTCCTCAAATGAATTGTATTTTTTAACTTATAAATTGATCTTATAAATTGAAATCTATCTCTATGCATTTAAAATCCTAAGCAACTAATAGGGAAGCACGCTTATGCACAACATTTTGTAGATCCACGAAGGTCAACCCATTGGACAACAAATCCAACACAAACGATAGCATAATACATTATGTCTAAGTGATAGATTGCATTATATATATCCATCCAAATGGGAGATACACATGATGGTAGATTAATTCGACACAGGGAAACTCAAGGAGATATAGGCAAAATGAGGATGACGAATATAATCAAGTTAGGTTGATGCATATAAGAAATTATAGGCAACAATGTAGGGAACATGAATCAGAAGATGGAAGAACGTCACCTCTTTTATAGATGAGAATCACAAAGGTGATCTAGAACAGCCAGAATCCCAAATACAAGAGGTCTGGCAATGGGGACATTGGCACAAACAGAGCCGTATTATTGTGGACCTGGCATGGGATATGTCCAAATGAAAGAAAATATTCAATGTTAAGGGTAAGGTACAGCTGCCAGAGCTTATGGAAATGTCTGTATTGATTAGGCAATTACTCACATAGCAACATAATAAAAGCACGGATTTCCATTCAAACATAAGAAATTACAACAGTGCGCTAGTGTTTGCATCATTTGGCGCTAATATTGAGTAGTTCCATGGGCAAGGGCTATATTGCTTCAAGGTCCATGGACAAATTTAATATACGGTAGGTTCAATTGTCTCAAGTGAGGGAGACTCTTCAACATTCCTTCCATCCATCCTCTCCTCCTCCTTCCTTCCATTCCTCCCATCCATCCATCCACCCCTCCTCCATTCCTCCATCCATCCATTTCCTCCATTCCTCTTTCCTCCATCCATCCATTTCCTCCTTTTCCTCCTCCATCCCTCCATTCCTTCCGTCCTTCCTTCCTCCATTTCCTTCCTTCCTCCTTTTTCCTTCCTTTCCTTCCTTTCTCCACTTTCCTTTTATCGCTCCATGTCCATCGCTCCGGCTCTCCAGCGCGCTCCTCAACGCATCCGCTTTTCGTCGGCTCACTTTCCGTCCGGCGTCCGTCGCTCACCCATCCGCGCGTCGCGCATCCGACCTCCGCGCCTCGGCGTTTCTGTCGCGGGGAATGGAAAAGGAAAGGGAGAGAGGAAAGGGGCAAGAGAGGAAAGGAAAAGGCACAAAGAAGGGAAGAAGGAAGGGTCGAGAAAAGGGAAAATAGAAGGAAAAAGATCCATCAGGGGAAAGGTAGGCCCGGAAAGGGAATGGGAAGGAGGAAAGAGGTGGGAAAAAAAAGGGGAAAAGAAGAAAAGAAAACATGTAAGGAGAAAGCGAGAAAAAGATGCAAAAATGGAAGTGTGTAGGGAAAAGAAAAGGATAAAAGACCAGAGGCAAATGGCATAAGAGGCAGCTTGACGTTGAATGCTTTAATGAGTAAGACTCTTTGGGTTATTATTGTGCTACAATATCTGGAAACTATGCCGGCTTAGCTCACAGGCACCATTCAGTGTCATATAGAAAATGTTTCACCTTCGTTGCAGCTATTTCTCGTCAAAATTGAGCACGTCATGTTTCTGACGCATTTCATGGAAGACTATTTTAGTAATCCTTGAGATTTTTGCTTGAAGTCATTACATTCCAAAATCTTATTTGAAGGGCCTTTTATCATCCTCCTATCAAAGTGATATTGGGTCTTTACCGGAAATGCAATATACGGCATATGCAATTTTGTATATTAGTGAGTGGGGATTCATTTAGAATTTCAAAAAAGAATACTGATTCATGTTTGTATATATGTACTGCATGCGACATGGATAGAAAGCGAACATGCATTTTGGATGATGCGACAAAGGAATCAAGTAATTTTAGAACCTAATGTTATTCTGCAGCCGGATATCCGAGACCATGTCTGCGCTGCGTTGCTCAATCTAAAAATGTCACGGAGATCTATGATATAGGCAGGTAATGGCCTTGATTATTTCTTTATTTTGGTATTACATTATTGACTCTTTTTCTCTTTTGGTAGCATAGTGGAAGCAAAGACAAGTATTCAAGTGAAAAGACCTGCTCGATACACTTGGTGTCGCGATCATTGAAGCCAATGCAAAACTAGGCAATGAAAATCTGGTTTATCAATTTACATGGCGGCTTGAAAACTATTGGGTGAAAATTCTAACAAGTATATATTTTTTGTTGGTGTCTTTGGCGTAAATTACAGAACACAAGTTTGAACAAGGAAAGTCATTCACGAAGAAATAGTGAGAACAGTTTAATAGATGATCCTTTTGTAGGGGTCGTTCTTGTTGATATGTATGCCAAATGTTGCAAATTTGAAGAAGTCCATAGAGTGTTTAGCCTGCAAAATCGAGACATGGTATCTTGGTGTGCAATGATTGCACTCTATGTGCAGCATGGTGAGTATCTTCTTACTTTAGACTGTTTTGAGAATATATACAGCATGTAGGAATAAAAGACAAATAAATTTAAGCTTATCGTGTTTTGAAATCATGTAGTAATATGCATCTTATAGAGGAGACGGCATCCATACACAAGATCATTCAAAGTGGACTCCAAGTTGATACAATTGTTAGGAGGCGCCCTTGTAGATATATATGCTAAATGTGAGAGCTTAGAAAGAGGCCCTTAAAGCATTTGTGCATTGGAAACTAGGGATGTGGTTGCTTGGGGTGTGATGATTGGAGGATGTGTCCCACGTGGTCAGAACCTGCTTGCTCTCAGTATTTTGGCATGATTCAGCATGAGAGCATAATGCGGATAAAGTCACATTTTCTAGTGCCTTGAAGGCATGTAGCATTATCCACGGCTATTGAACAGGAACAGAAACTCATACATGAGCAAATTATACAAGAAGTGGATATCAGTTTGTTGATTGTAGTGAAATAGCATCAATATGTACTTTAAATGTAGGATTTTCCTGGGGCATATAGAGCCTTTCACAATATGCCAACCCAAGATGCCATGTTGTGGGGTGCAATGATTGCAGGATGTATATACCACAATAAAGAATGGATTGCCTGCAACTTTATAGCCGCATACCATGAGGGCATAAAACCAAGCTGTCACTTATTTGAACATCTTAAGCATGTGCCAGTTTAGGATGTTTAGAACAGGCTAAGTGATTCATAGACGCTAAATGCCCAATGGATGGACTCAGTTTGACATCACTATTGGTAATAAACTTGTTGATATGTATTTCAAAGTATGGAAGTGAAGAGGCAGAGAAGTCTTTAACAAATTACCAAATCGGGATATAGTGTCATGGACTTTAATCATAGCGGGATATGCTGAGCATGGTGAAGGATTCTGTCCCTTAGAATGCTTTGATAACATGCAACGAGGTACCAGATGTCATTATTTTGAGTGCCTTGAGAAAGCCTGCAAAGTCTAGAGACTGAGTACTTAGGCTCATTCACAGCTATGTTAGAAGTTGGCCTCTGGTCTGTGATATTGCTGTAGGGAACAGTCTTCTGGACATGTATATGGTAGCGGGAAGCTGGATAGAGGCATGCAAATCATTTAATATATTGGTGAACCGTGATATAATATCTTGGGGTACAATGATTGGAGGATATGTCAGCATGAGGATGCAAGACTTGCCATATGAATGTTCTACAACATGCAGCTTGATGGCAGTACCAGACAAAATTATTTTTTTAGTACTTAAAGCATCTTGACAAAATAGGTGCCACATTGGAAGGCAGGTACATCCATGAACAGGTAATGCATTGCAATCTTCAACATGATATCGCGATAGGAAATACACTTGTTGATATGTATTTTAAGGGGAGGCAGTATTGATGAAGCATGTATGTTTAACAATTTGCTGGACTGGAATGTAGTATCATGTAGTACAATAATGGTGCAGGGTGTGCCCAATATGGGAAAAGAAACTCTTGCTCTTGAATTGTTTTGAGGACATGCAGTGCAGTGGCAAACCAGATGGAGCACATATGTTAGCATCATGAAAGTTTATAGCCATTTGGGTACCCTCCAGGAGTGCAGATATATCCATAACCAGATTGTTGAAAGTGGCCTTCAAGCTGATGTTATAATTGGAAGTATGCTTGTTAATATGTACTAATTGTGGGATTATGGAGGAGGCATCGAGGGTGTTCCACAGTTTGCCTAGACAGAATATGAGTGTCTTGGGATTACAGGCCTCAAGTGGTTGTGTAAACTGGGGTAACATTAAAATGGCCAGGCAATATTTTGATAAAATGCAGGATAATGGAATGAAACAGTCATAGCACAATCATGAATATTCTAAGTGCGTGCAACCATGTGGGACTGGTTGTTGAAGGTCGGGATATTACAAATCTATGAATGAATTGCATGGAATATTTTAGATTGGTTCCATCATACTTGCATGAGTTGACCTTTTAGGTCGTGTAGGATGCTAAAAGAGGCACAAGGTTTAGTTAGAATAACTTACCATGCAATGCAGGTGGCTGGATATCCCTTCTTAGAGTGCATGTAAATCACAAGGCAATTTCAACCTAGGAAGGTATGCTTTGATGAAATTGTTAGCACTACACAAACTTGTTAATCTGAGACTACTAGATGTGGTGCAGAGAACCGTCAGGTTAACATGTAAAGCACATGGCAATTTCACCATGGGAATGTTTTGGTGAAATTGTTGTTTAACTCACCGAAGTATTCTTTGGATAAGAATTTGCTGACTGCTAGATGCTGGGGCCTGCTACAACAGAACCACCATTAGGGTTAACCACATATAGATTAAAAGTCCTTATTGATCCTTGCATTACGTTGAAACGACAAAGGTAGCTATGGTATTAGAAACAAGCTGGTTGGGGATGTTTATAGGTGAATGGTTAACCATTGTTTGTACTGGACTAACATGCAAGAGGGTTTAGGCGAAATCTCGATCTACATTAATGGTAGAAAGCTATCTGTAACATGCCAAAGGCCAGTCGTGCAGGATTATCTAGAACATGATAATGTGGTGACTCAAAGATAATTTGAAGGCGGCGGAGTATCATCCGCTGGTTGGTATGTCCAATTACAATCAGAAAGAATCATGTGCAATTTTACAATCAGAAAGAATCATAAGGATATAAATCCAGTAGTAAAACATAATGAGCTTGCAGCAAAATTGCTGCCATGAGCATTCCTTCCCGTACTGGTAACTGGTGTGTATTTCTGGGTACCTTAATTATTGCTAATCCGAACAATCCAGATTATACATGGACCATGGCACTGAACTTACCAGACTGCAAGCAAGTTGTGTTGATCCAGGCTGTAAATTTGCAGTATTATTACAGTTACCATGTTAAGGTGGCATTCCAGCTGTTGAACTCTAAAAGTGTCAAAGCAGTGCAAGCTTCACAAATGTGGCCTTAACTTCTGATCTAGGAATGGAAAACAACTTCATGATGTACAGAATATCACAAAGGTTATAATCCCACTTACTCAGGGGCTAGGAATGGAAAACAACTTCATGATGTACAGAATATCTGACTCCAAGGTTATAATCCCACTTACTCAGGGAAGCATGCATTAGTCTACAAATCACTTGGCAGTTTGGTTGGGAAAAGCACAAGATGTCCTTATGTTTTGGCAGAGCTGCTGTATCCTTGAGTTTTGTGCCTTCTACTTTTGTGCATACCTCTGGTGAGCAGCACCAACAAATATAAAACCCTAAATGCCATTAAATACAGCCTCCTGTTGAAATAGGGAATTTCGACAAAGGATGTTCCGAGCTATTATTAAAACCAAGTAGCGCCATTCCACCTAAAGGAAGCTTGTGAGACTAATGAAAAGGGGCTGCCACAGACAAACAGAAGTATTAAGTGATAGGCTGGACAAAATACAACACTGGACTTTCCGTTTACATATCTTCAGTCACGAGAATGTCATTTTAGCAAGTTAGGTAAGAGAGAAGAATCAAAGTAAAACAGCTTGTTGAGGGTTTCAGGTACTTGAAATCATCTGCATCATTAGGTCTTAATTATAATACAAATTTGAGAAGAAACCAAGAAAATGTTATTCTCTGAAGCCACCTATTTCAGTTCTATCTCACGAAATTTTTACCTTGTTGTACTTCGTTCAATTTACGTATTGCTACGAAAATCTCAAGCTTCTAACTGGGTACCCCTCTTTATTTAATAGGATGGTCCTTTTTTGCTCTCACCTTTTTAGCGTGGCAGGTGAATCTTGAACAATAAGATTGGCAAAAGGTCTCTTCTTAAAGGATGGGGAATGGTTATGCATCTTTATTCAACATTTCAGGTCGATTGTTCATATAAGCCAGGTCAACGCCGTTGAACGAAGAACATTTCCTTTATATATGAAGTAGCGAGGTGGCGACATGTCTGACCCTTCGTCCAATCCTCTCCACCATGTGGATTATAACTTTCTAGGGAATGTTGTGTTAAAAGTTAATATTCGTTTTTTTAATGGAAGGACGTATTTCATTGATCGTGCAACATCAACTATGACTCACACGACATCAAAAATATTGGCCAATCTCAAACTCATGACCTTGAGCATGGTACGTTTAATCCTACCATTGCACCTCATTATTCATTTTGCTTGCAAATTCTCAATATTTTTATCCTACATTCCTGAACTCAATTTTTTACTTAATATTTTGCAAGGTTTTACCTGAGATTATGTGATCCCAGTGTCATGAACCTACGCAAAAACAAGGAAAATATGTGGAAAATACGCAAGAAATACGAGAGAAATACGTCAAGATCGGCAAAGAATCTGAAATGTTTGTATGATACGAATATCCGTATAGTCGTCACACCCAGTATTAAACTAGAATGTTAAGTAGAAATTTGAAAAGTGTAAGTTTACATTATCAAAGACACGATTGAGTTCAAATCAAAAATTGTGTTCAAAATCTAGAATTTGGTAAAACTAGTAATGGGTGTCTGGCATTGCCGGCCATAAATACGATTTATTTTAGATATCCATAAAATTGTACACATGTATAGAATAGTTTTTTAAATTTGAAAGCATAAAAATGGAAAAAGAAAGAAAAAAGAAAGACAAGCAGACATAGCTTATGGGATACAACACACAAAGGTACAATGATCATGGTGACTTTCATAATGAAGCATGGCAGTTTAAGGCCTTACCAATGTTATGATGTATAATTTGAAGCTTAGTTGACTTGAGTGAATGGAATATTGAGTTGTGCAATGAAGCGGCACAGAATACAATTTTTGCTTTAAAGTGATGCTTTTGCTCATGGGCCATTCATGGGGATACTTAAGGACTCAACATTGAAAAAATTAAAAAAACTGGCATTCGAAACCATGCATTTGAAAATACTCCACCCAATATCAAAATTGTATAAACGACCACTGCTGCATATTAAATATTTCTAGCATCAATTGTGTAGGTTGAGTGCGCAAGGTTGCAAGATAGATTCTCATATTTCAAACTTATTAGTAGCATTAAACCTCACGATATGATGAGAGTTCTACATCATAGATGGAAGGTAGAAAATATTTGCCCCTCGAGTCTGAAAAGGAGATTTATATGAACTTGTGGAGAGCATATAAAAAGATGAGCAACGTGTCACCTATGGAAGTGATGTTTTTCCACCTTCCCAAAAACAAAGTATGCTGATTGGCATCTCTTGTGATCACTACCCTCTCTAACGCACTTACAGCCTATGGGGCCCTAGCTGTGAAGCTTTGGGAGGAATCGCGGTGATAGAGATAATGTCAAGGAAGGTGCTCTAAACCTTGATTTTGGTAATTTTGCCGAGATATAGATGAATAGATAGATACATTTATTGTCCTTGTGTCCAGAACCGTGGACTTATGTAGCATAGGCCGAGGCTCACGATGGGCGCTACTGTAGCACATCATCTTTGGTTTACAATCATGACCTTTTATGAAACTACTTTTCTCTATTATTATCTGACGCAGCTTTGGATCGGCTTCAAGGCCCGTTGCAGGTCGCGATGGTTATCAATCGACTGAGCTACAGGCATTTAGGAAGCGGTGTAAATTAAGCCTCTCGATGGTTCATATGAAGCCCCTTTTTCTTTATGTCTTCCGGTGCCTTCACGAAGTCATTTCCACGTATTCGTCTGCGGATCCCTCATTGTTTACATCCTTGCCATCACTTAATTGTGTCTGGAGTTGACCCCATACATTTACGTACTTGTTCCGTGTCTTCATATCTTTGGGCATTCATTTAGCATATAGTTTTTCGCTCTTCACTTCCCCTCACGGTACAGGTGCATGTCAGAATCATCTTTTCTCTATTCATATCATCCTTTTCAATTCTTAGGTCATGACTATTCTAAATCTTGCTAGGATATCTTCTGGCTTTCCTAGTAAATTATCTGACCATACGCTGTCTACTCTGTTCCGGGTTGAATCTTTGTCATAAGCCATATTATCTCTTGGGCTGAGTAATGTTTTTCGCATTGAAGCTTGCGTAGCTTTGTTTGCCCACATTCATCATTCCATTCTTCTTCTTTTTTTTTTTTTTTTATTAGGCGACTATTTATATTAAGTATGGGTTAAATATACAAAAACACCTATATCAATTTAAGATACTTTTAGAAAAAGAGAGAATTATCTGAAAAGCATAGTCTCTTTTGAGCGATGAGATAGAAGCTAATGAATTCCTTGGAGGTCTTTGGTTTTGTCCCTTTTCCTTGCTTTCCCTTCGCGGTCGGATGGAATGTCACATTAGGTGCATTCTGATTTACACTTAGCCATGTTAAACCTTCATTTGGCATCATTTTCGCATATCAGATCTCTTGAATGTTGTAATTTAGTCTGACGGCAACCACAGGCGCATATGGCATCGAGATGTGCGAGATGTGCTCAGCTAGGTAGAAGAACTTGATCCATTCCTTTTCGTTATAAACTTTGTTCGCCTTTTCCATTTTTAGGCCTCCTGGTCATGAGACAAAGTATACTGCGACAATAAGCGACTCATACATTAACACTGGGATCCAATTAATATCATACAATACTGTTGTATAATCCCTTAGGGGATAATTTCAAAATCAAATATGAAGGAGTTTCTCCTTCCAAACTCTCCGCGGGAGATATATATTCTCGATCCGTTGGGTTCAGTAGGCGCAGAAGAACTCTTTGTGATTGAAGTTAACAAAGATTTTAGCCCTAGGATCTCGAGCAGTTCGAGAACGACCGGACCATAGGCAAGACACGAATAGATGATTTTCATCCTCCTTATAGGCAGGCATACGTCACAAATATCGAAATTAGTGTAGAAAGTTTAAATCTCTTATAGTTATTGTGTCCCTTGTGCCATAGGCGCCACATAAAGGCTTTGATTTCGGTTCGTGGGCTACTCCACACATAAATTTGAAAGGGTTCCTCCTAGGCATGTCGGAAAACTCCCCATTTAAGGTGAATTAACTGGTTTTGATCTCTCATGGGGAATTTGTAGGCGAATTGACTTTGCTGGCCATTTCACCCATTGTGCTTCAAAGTCCACAGGAGTGGGACATACCATTCACTCTTTGTATGAATAATGGCTACATACGGCAAGCATGTTCTTGACCTTCCCGCAGGGGCGGGTTATGAAATAAAATAGTCCATTATCTCATCATATAGATCTAGATCATGGTGATCCTTTGCCCTGAAAGTTTAAACAGTCGAAGTGTGGGCTAGAGCATGTCAAGGATTATCCAAGAATGAAACCCAGGATTCCAAAAAATGGATTGATCATTGGATAAACCCTTTTCCCAATGTACATCTGTTTAATTTCGAGCCAAGCCTTTATCCACTTTTTAATAAGACACCCAGGAGTGGTGGTGGAGCGATGGAAAAGAAGATAAGAGTGTGGCAGGTCATCTTTAGAGGTTTCTCCAACCATAAAGGTGGCGTTACTAATATAATGCCCTGTCAGTGCAGATGGGTGCTTGATCCTATCATAAGAGGCTTTATGAAAATATTTTCTTGTAGAAGCCAAACCTTGCTTTTCTTATTAATAGTTCCCAGTCCACATACACTTGACTTGCAACACTGCCATAGAGCGGGTGCAGCCTATACATTTTGGCCACGGGGGTCAAACATAATAATACCTTGAAGCTTATTAGGGTAAAAAGCATGTTAGGTGTACCACTTTGGAACACATAAAGTACATACACTAGGTACTTCGAGGCTGGAGGTACTTTCTCATTTTTATTTTTATTTAAAACTAGTACAAAAATCCAAAATAAAAAGTCAAGAGACAGCATTAATATTCAAGGTTGGAGCCGAATATATTGCTACTGAAAATCAAAATATATAAAGTTCTAGAATGTACCTTTTATTGAAGGATATTACACAGTGCCAGTACCCGATCACAGAGTACCTTTTGAAATACTTTGGTCACTAAATAATACTTTTAAGGGACACCCTAACATTAGCACTACACGCATTAGTAACTTTTTGGGAGCTAAAAATGGTGAAGATTATTAGACTGTGAGGGAGGATATCATAAAATTAGCTTCTCAATAGCTCTGCCATTCTTGGAAAGATATTTTAAATTCGGGGTGTCCCACCTTTTTATAAAATTGCTCCAGTTATGTCATTCCACAATTCAGGCATTACTTCGATGGCAAAGAATACCCGATAATTAGGTATCGGTTTCATCCCCATTTTCTTATACATTTACTTCCACATCCCTAAACCAGCTGTTGCTCGATTATATGGGCCATTGGTTTCTGATCTCATATACTATGGTTGTTTGTGGTGTGTTCGTTCTCAACTTGAATTCTGTTTATGCCATTGCTGAATATTCCTTCACCTTCTCCCATTTCTTTTTACATTAGCCCAGGTCCCCAGGGCCTCTGCCCCATATAGTTGTGTAGTTTGCAACCATTCTGTTGAACAAATTTCCCAATTTGCTAATACTTTGTTGCGAGAAATTTTTCATATTGTAGTAACTCAGGTGGTTGGTTTGGAATCTTATGCTCATCCCTTTAGCCCATTTCCTGTGCCGTGCGGTCCGTGTACGTATCGAGATGTCATGCATTGATTCTTCTAGCTCTGGTTCCCAAATATCGCTTGGTTTTGTGTCTATTCACATCCAAAGAAAAGACTATTTGGTTTCGCGAGATTAGCCCCTTCATAACTTCTGTCTTTTCAACGAAGCTTTCCATGATTCGATGGCTCTATGCATTCCCTTGTTTTGTAGCCCATCACTACGGGTCATACACATAACATGATGGGTACTGGTGTCCCCTAGTATGGGCGTCTACATCCTGCTGATGCTATGAAATCACATAATGCATCTATGTATAATCACGAGCAGTGTGGGGATAGTGAGCATCCTACTTGACTCCCGTCATCGTAATCTATTGCTTTCCCTTCTTCTTCCATTTCGCATATACATTATAAATCTGATCTTGCAGGTACCCCTCTCATATCCTTTGGTACTGCATATCTATAAGCCTTTGTATTAGTTTTCCCTCGAATTGTGTCAAAAAGCTTTCCCTAAAGTCCTAAAGCAGCATATTACTTTCTTCCCCTGGTTTCTATTTTATTTCTACCAATATCGAGGTCACTAAGTGATCAAGTAGTTTGGAAATGTTCGGCTGGTCTGCACTTATGCATGCTCTCACAGTTTCCCTCATACGCCCCATTAAGCGACTTATTGTCTAAAACTTTTCCAAACCATTTGCAAAATAAAACTCACCATTATGGTTCGTAATTTCGGGTTCTGTTACTTCCTCCCTTGTGTGAGTATACCCTATTCTCCTTATCTGGTACAGAATCTACCATGTGTATAGTCTAGATTGAATATGCTCATCACTTTCATTTCCTATTCTTTGTGTCTGCACATTTAAGCCAAATATAAGGTACGGAAAAAGACATGGATTGAGAATATGACACTAATAAATTAGGATGATGGTTATAGTACTTTCCAATAGCCATTTGTTTATTTATGGTCTAATTAATATAAAATGTTCAAAATTCATAGAAAGGAAATTGAAGACTTCCTCAAAATTCCAGTGAACACGTCGAACCCATAGCAGCAAAGATTCAATATATGCAACGATTTCCTAAGCAATATAATGCTTCTAATCAAGATTCTTTGAAAAATGGAAGCGCATGGACCAATTTCGATAACTTCTCTCAAATACCCATATGGGAAACTACATAACTCAAGATTAGGTCAAGTTGTTCTTCACATGACATCCATTTATAAAGGAGTAGTTTGACTTGGTTATAATTAACTTGCGATGTGGAGTGAGCTTGTAAAGATCTTGGCATATATACCATAAATATATCCTTGCAACATTCTACACTTATACGAAATATCTACTCTCTATAACACAAAAATAGTAAGCGATAAACAAATACTTACTCTTTACTGTAACTTGCAATTTGAATGATAGGTGGGATAAAGGGTTATATCGGCCAGAATTTTGAGAGAAATTATATTACAAATCTCCAAGAAGCGATGAAATGAACCAATTGCTAGGAGCAACCTAGTTGCAAATCCATGATCCAAAGACATTCCTTGGATAAATGTCGCGACCACCTTGCATAATTTTGCAATAGTACATTTAGATGCATCTATTTTTGCTCTACTTTCACTGAGTCCGTGCATGCCCATTCTGTGCCCGGCATTTGCCATCTAGGCAGAAGGATCAATGGGGCCTTCACCATGAATCCTCAAAGCCTAAATTGAGGTTTTTCACTTTCTATAAGTCTTATAACTCCAACGAAGCTCAAAATGTATGGTACAGTTATTCTCATTTGTTTTAACCATTTTTAAGTTCAACTGTCAATCTCAGGTAGATGCAATGTGTCAACTCCGAAGGAACTCAACATGCATAGAACAAAAGGGCCAAATGCTACAATATAATAATTTTGGCTACAAAATTGGCAAGAACTATGGCACATTGATCAAAATAGCCATGACAATTCGATGTTCACTGAACTAAACAATAGAGTCAAACACTACAACAGAATAACTTTGGCTACAAAATTGGCAAAAACCATAGCACATTGATCAAAATCTATTATAACGTTCAAACTTCAAATTGATACACCAACTTAATATGCAATAAGAGACTGGATCTGCTGAGAATTTATAGTAGTCTAACTGCATCCTATAATAACTCAACTCAAAGACTGAAATTTGGTCAGCACATATTAAAGAGACCAGTAGATAATTTATTTTTCAATAAATTGAATTCTTCATGACATGGAAATACAATCTGAATACTCAAGAATTATCATGCAAAAATATAAGCAGTGAAGTTGAGCACCTTTTGTAGTGGTCCTAGTCTATCCCGAAAGCGAGAGAAATATATTATATGCTTATCTTGATCCTTGATAGAAGTGAAAAAAATTCTTGATCATGTATGGCACAAAGTTCATCTACATTACTTGTCTCAGGAGAAGCACAATTTAGATTAGATACCAATATTACGCAATATATACAATATTGTGGACTTGAGAGTCATAGACATAATGGATCTGATTTTGAATAGAACCAATAGGTCATAAACATACCTCAAAGAACCAAATATTAACAGAGGAAGGAAGTATATATTTTAACGTCGCGGAGGCCAAACTTGGCCTATGAGGGCCAGTACATGCAATACACAAAGCGAGATAAAAACCACCAAAAGACAAATGCTACTATACAATGTGTCCCTACTACTAAGTGAAAAAAACCCCCACATGGGAGAAAAACCTGGTAGTAGGCTCTCGGATCCTTGTCACATAAGGGATTCTCCTAGCAGTAGAGACTTGCAAAATGTGGGATGTGAGATAGGCAACCAGTGGCGATGCGGCAATTGATGAAAGCGGTGCATGAGCATCTAAGATCGTATGTGTTGCTGGGATATGCGTATATGCGAGACACTCTTGAGCATGGTGCTCATCCTCTCTTGTCGCATGTAGCTGGCATATTCTCTCTCATGCGGGAAGAGACCGATCATGACTTGGAATTGATGCCTCCCCATCAACCATCACATGCATTTATTAGAAACTGTGAGTAGTAAGAACATATGCTAAGCTATCTAATAATAATTTTATGGCAATAACCTAGATATTTGGAATCTAATTTAGGAATAACTTGTCTATTTAAAATCTTATGGATGGATTCAGACATGAGGCAAGATCAAAAAGCAATCTGCTTGCAATCATTTCACAACAAATTAAATACATGACTGTAAAGAACATTCTACTTACAATCATTTCACAACAAATTAAATACATGACTATTAGCTCAGCCTCCAACCCAATGTCAATTGAAGATCAATGGAGGAATGATTGACAGTCAGCCTGAATGGAATATAAAGAAAGCAATCAGGCTGATAAGGGAGAAATCAACGTCGTAGAGAAAAAGACTGCAGGAATGGCTAATAGCTAGCTGGATGGAAACATAATAAAACAATCAGTTGATAAGAAAGAAATTGACATCATAGAGATATAAAAGTGCTGAAAAAACAACTTCTTCAAACTTTATGCCTGATGACATGAAAACAAATGTGAAACAGATGTGAAAGACCTGAGAAATTTTATCTGCATTATATACAATAAAACCTAGACTACTGAATGTGAGCAAACAAATTCAGATTAGCAAAGATTTTAAAAGCATTTCCAGCTGTGGCAATGAACTTAAAGCAAAACATAGATAATTTCTGCTGGATTTGATTTCATACAAAATAAAAATGATCTAATCATGTTCATTTCATTTGAAAAATCAACCTAATATACTTTGCACAATTAAGAGCAAGAGTTATACAAAAATAAAATAGCTTTCACTCTCATGCAAAATGAAATATTCATCCAACCTCAACGCATCAGCCTGCCCGCTCCAAACATGGGTCAGTGCAGTGGAAGATCCCGGGCAAAATGCATCAAAATCAAAGTCCGCTGATCCACCTGGGCAGGCCGGACGTGCGTCCAAAATATTCTCCTCTTAGCGGTCTAACTGCAAGAGAGAGGCTTTAACATCTCACCCGCTTAGGATAGTTTGGTAACAACCCTTGCCAAGAGCTTAGTTTTTGATTATCATCCTCAAAAATATTATATTGAGTACAAACATGGCCGAACGGCACCCATGAATATAAGCAACTTTGTTATATCTCTCTAACAACCGGAGAGGTCTAGAGTTAACTTCTTTCCGACGCTACGTTCTAATGAGCTACCGTAGGCATCACGTGATCCGAAACCCCAAAGAAATATCAATGATATCCAAATAAGAATATTATTCTAAGAATTGAATAGAGTAGAATAAGTTTTCAGCGGCCCACGAGACCCACTTCCGGCCTGTGACTCAAACAAAAAGAGGAAGCGACATCACCGAAGGATTAAAACCTTGCCCCGAACCGTACCCGGACCCTGGTATGCTCAAAGCCTTTCTTGCATGCTCACAAAATGAACTATGTACAGAGTTGAATGAATAGAATAGAATAGAATAGTTTTGAATGTCCACGGAGACCATTAGGTCATGGGACCCATACAATGGGCTAGTACAATATTACTAATAGGAACTGATTGAGGAACTTTGAATAATAAAACAACGAAAATGCACATCATCTAAAAAATTATGAAGTAAACCCCATCCAAATTCATAAATGCAAACTTACTGCAAATTCCAGAGATAATAAAACCACTATCCCTATCCTCCATAATGACTCCATGTTGGAAATAATGACACGACTGCAGAACCATCTATCATGATATCTCATGATATCTTGAATCTAGAAATCATACCAAAGTTTTTCTAATTTTTGAAAATCAGAATATTTTCTCGATGCTAAAACATTGAAAACCCGAAAACTAACCTAAAACCAAAAGTTTTAGGAACCCCGAGAAACCAAATTTAAATAATAGGATAATTTTGGTCAGAATCATGAAAGTTCAAGCAACATTGAAAAACATAGAAACTGGAAGTGGTCAAAGAAGTCCTGGCTTTTAATACTTATAGCATGAAAATCCTTTTAATTTTTTCATGTCATCCCTGGCATTACAATTCTACAATCCTAGAGACTTCCATCGAAATATTTGCAAATTGCATATTCATTCCTACTGCATGTAGATTATCGGGAGAAGATGCTGCTGGGCTCCTCTCAAGACGATCCTTACAAATCGTGACACTTTCATTCTATCTTCTCACGAACTTCAACTATAGCTAGAGATCAATTGGGATATGACAACTCTACTTGATAGTCGAATGAATTGACAACAAGACCCTCAACAATCCTGCTACGTATAATCGTAAATGTAATGCAACAAAATTTCAATATCCTAAAGTAAAATTTCCGTTAAACTTGGTTATAGCAAAACGAGCACTAGAAATAAGAGTTTTCGAAAATACTTTTCACAAATTGGAGCGAACAGGTGAAAGGCAAAGACGCTTGTATTCTATGGCTATGGCCGACGGAGGTAACTCTGAGGGATTGAATCCAAGGATAGGGCCGAAGTTGCATATATAAAATACGAAAAAAATATAAAACGTGATAAACTCTCTTTAAAATATATGCTTTATACGCGAAAAGGGAAGAATAGTCAAGTAAAGAAAGTCGCTAAAATGTTAGCCGCATTACACGCGATCACATCTTCGCATAGTATAATGGGCAAGTTCACGGGTGGTCCGGCACCTCGCAGACGCAAATAGTGTTGTGCACGAGGTTGCAATGTCCATGTCTTGTGGATGCCAAAAGCATAATGCGATCGCAAAAAACTGATCTGAGACCACCTAATGTCAACGGTCGCATATGCACCTATGCGAAAACAAACAAGCCCTGAAACTTTGGTGCTCCATGTTGGACCGCAGGTTATCTTGTTATCGATGCAATAATTATATCGCGGACGTTCCATTGAGGATATACGACTGTGTCATGTTTTTTTTTCTTCTTCCACGAGGTCCATGATGTTAACCACATTTAAATTGTCGCCGCAAAGATTCATGCAAAGAATGTCAAGCGCACATACCACGAGCACCACTGAGGCCGATATCCCAGACCAAAATGGCATCAAATACCACAACCCTTAGAAATGGTCTTCCTTCTGACGTCGAATTGGCTGGCTGTGCTCACGCTTTGTGCACCGCAGGGTTTGCGCCGCAACTTAGCTACATCGATCCCATGATTACATGATTTATCCACCTGGCTATGATTCAAACCCTAGCTGCATTACCAGACCAAACAAGAGTTATTTAGATGCCCAAAGGTGTGCAGACCCTAACTTTGCTCCTCCGGATGAGTTTGCCTTTTGACCGACCTTAGCGATGTCAGGTCGAAATGAGGTTTGCAAGCGCCATTCGTGAATCGACATTTAAGTAGATTGCTTCAAAATGATCGGGCAGATCCGAAACTGTCAGTTTGATTGCCCCACATCCGACTTAGATGTGGAAACTCTGCAAAACAATAAGATCAAACCCACCAAAGCCAATTCAGATTTAAAGACGAAGGTTTATAAAAGGGCCAAAAATGTTGAAACGAGGATGCCTTTGCTAGAGCTTTTCGATCACAATGCAGACCGATGGACCTGCCTCATCTTGCTAAACTAGCAGCGCAATCAGCTAGACGACATGGAATAGAAATGGCTGAGAGAGCCCACAAAACCCATATGGAAGAAATAAAATCTTTAAATAGGAATATCTCTTTGCTATTTCCAGCCCTTAGAGGCAAGGTACTTCAAACATCTTGGGAATGACAATTTGTTTTAATATAAATAAGTGATCTTAAAGAAAAGAAACCGAATTGGGAGTTAATATCAGATAACTTAGGCCGACAATTTCATCGATATAAGGGAAATGAAGAAAGATTTCGTGAGGTTTGAGAGAGATTTATCCAAATAGCATAGAAACCTGAACCAAAAACTGTTGAAGAGTGCATTAGGGTCTTTCCGCCTCACTATCAGGAAAGTAAGGGAGATGACACTGTAAGATATAGCGATGCGATAAAGGGCTGGGAAGCATTATTTAGTTTTAAGCAGGACATGCAAGATGATCTGAGAGCTAAAAACCAGTAAACCCGCAGACGGATGTCTCTTTATCTTACCACCACCACTGTAAACTTTCTCCTGGAAATTGGACCATTGTTGATGGAAAGAGTGAATGTGTAGTTTGTGGCATGGAATTTAGTGTCAACTTTGCCATGCATGTACAACCTAAATGTGGACACAAGTTCCACTTATGGTGCTTCCGTGGGCATGCGTACCCGGTAATGTAACATTTGTAACTGGACGCCAATGTACTTATATTCGTACTGGTTACCTCACTTTGTCGCTAATGTGGGAGGATGAAGAAGATACCGACCCAGCTACTAAAGGTACATGGGGTCATAATGTGACGATGAAGGGTGTTGAATTTTAGAAATTACAAGTAAGGAGGTGTCCACAAACTCGATCCATGATAAGCCCTTTGAAAAGCGAGGTGATTTCATTTTATTTCGATAGTCCGAAGCCTGCAAGTGAAAGGAGAAATGATAACAACCGGTTGAGGAAGAAGCAAGGGAGTTGCTGAAAATGAAGACAGTGATTTAAAGAAGCGAGGTCTGAGTAAGTATTTAACATTTAGATTGGTGTTTCTTGCATCTGTATTTAGGCAGGTATGGAAGATAATATGAGAGATCTAAAAGATGTTGCAGGCAAGAAAGAAACATTTGATAAAGTTTCGCAGTGCTGTGTCGCCATCTAAATTTCATTATGTAGACTAGTGATACCATCACCAAATAACTGGGCATTTAAGATGTTGTATCATGTCGAGGAAGGGTCCTGATCAAGCTCCATTAGAGCATTGTACCACTTGTTTAAGCTCCACCAGCAAGCACCACTTGATCAAGCTCCACCACATGTGAAAGTTGTATACAATGGAAATGGCAATATCCAATGATGCAAGTCTGTTGGCACACATATTCATAACACAAAGACGCATGTATCAGAATGTGATTCGATCAGTATTTACCTTTGAACTATGCGGGAAGTATTTTGCAACAACGAACTTCTTTCACACATTGGGATGATCCTTTGCTCATGTTCATCTATAAAATTTAGCGAAAGAGTTATTGCCACATAGAGCAAACCGTACCCACTATGCAAAAAGCCAAAATTTTAGTGTTGTTTCTTCTTTGCCTGCTCAAAAGCCTCCCATATTGATGGCACTGGCTTCAAAGGGCAAGGAAAGCCTGGACATGATATGGCAAAAATTCTTAAGCATGGACTTCATTATCCAATAACACATTGAACTTCATCATCATCTGCAAGAGCCCATTTCTAATCAAGTACACAAACTCCTTTGGGGCTTTTATTATTATGTACAATATAGATGTTCTTGGAAATCATTCAACTTGAAAGGAGGATACAATGCCTGCTATTGTGGCTGGCCTGACATTATTTTGTATGAGTTACCTTTATTCCTCCATTGCCCAATCTCCGTTTTTAGCTTGTAGGACAAGTTTTTCGTAACTTCAAACAGCCTGAACATAAATGGCAAAGAATTACGTACCTTGTATCCGAAGCCGATTTTAGACACATCCTAACATGTAGTGTTAATTTTAGAGGTGAAGTGTTATAGTATATCCTTAGCTAAGATTACAAATGTCTTTGAAAGAATCACTCGTTGTGGGAAAGCCAATTCAGCGTGGCATGTACGTTATAGTATCAAACCTTCCTTGTGGAAATTTGGTCCCTTTAAAAATCTAGCGTTATTTCCGACTTGCAAATGGGTTTTTCACACACTCCAGCGATTTGCTTATCCGAACTCGAACCTTCATGCATCTCAATTCATGCTTCCGTGCTTCTAATGGATCATTCAGTAAACAGTCCTTATCTAAGAGAAGCCTTGCACCACGCTCCGCTGGTTATTGCATAAATCATTTTTATCAATGGCATGCTAAAGCATGATCATTTGAAGGAAAGTTAACCTCATTTGTCTGTATCGTGCTACCACATGCCATGTATGGTAATTTTTGCGGGCTTGAGTCCCTTGTGCTATAGCGATTCAAGCTTTTGCATCATTTCCAACATCACAGTAAAACCAGAGCAGAAACGTTCTCTAGATAGTTACTCGACATTGTCGTGCCCATCACCTAAAACCTTACTTCAACACCTTTGTGTGTTTAGTGTTAAAACATGCCGTGGGACTTCCCAGCCTCAACTTGTCGTCTGCACCTAGGGTTTGCTAGTTGATGAGGTCGTTGCGAATACATGGCATTAGCAACATCCCTTACTAAATGCAAAACTATGCCGGCCAGGGTCCAGCTCAGTAGGGTGTTAGGGCGTTGCTACGAAGTCGATCAAGTTTGGGATATAATTTGATACTGTGAATTCGAGAAAGTTTCAACGGGGCCCTCAAAATTAATGTTGCTTTGCTTTATAACGTCTTTTATGAGTTTTATGAAGGAGGAGTTACAATATCCCGAATCTCCTCCATTGTCAAAGGCTTCAGGGCGACTCAAAAATTAAGTCAGTTGATATGTGTGTTGCTCGAATGAATTGCGGCTCTTTCAACTTATAAATTGAATCTACCCTCATTGCTGCTAAATGTTCTATTTCGTGTTGTAACTCTCTCTATTATAGTCAAGGTCGAGTTATGCATTTTTACATTCAAGAGAGTAGGCGAAACTTGGCGTACTGTTAGATCCATAAAGGTCAACCCATTGAGCAACAATTCCAACATGAACGACCCATAATAAATTATGTCTAAATGATAGATTGCATTATGGTGCCGTTGCCATTCTCACAAATTGAAGCCTGAATATGCTTATATCGTAGATTGGAGAGTTGAAGCGGTTCTTCTTAAACTTTATAATGTGGGCCTTTATAAACGTTTGTGCGTATGAATTCATAATATCTTCAACTTCCACGTAAAACCCTTAGCACTTGCAAAAATTAAGTTAGTGGCTGTTGCCATGTTCCTCAAATGAATTGTATTTTTAACTTGCAATTGACCTTATAAATTGAATCTACCCTATGCATTTAAAATCCCACAATCATTGTGGAGTTACCGCTTGAAGTGGGCCACATTTCGTGATCCACTAAGGTCAACCCATTGGACAACAAATCCAACACAACGATAGCATAATATATTGGCGGTTCGGGTGATGATTGCAATATATATCCCATCCAATGGAGATACACATGTGATGGTAGATTAATTGAAGAGTGGAAACTCAAGAGATATAGGCAAAATGAGATGACTTAATATAATCAAGAGTTGATGGCTATAAGAAAATTATAAAGTGTAAAATAATGGGAACATGAATCAAGAAGAACGCCACTATAGATGAGAAATCACAAAGGTGATTCTAGAATGCTGCATCCCAAATACAAGAGGTGTCCGGGTAATGGGACATTGGCACAAAATAGAAACAGATATTGTGTGGGACTGGGAGTGTCCAAAACGGAAAGAAAAATATTCAAATGGTGCTGGCGGTACAAGGCTTATGGTACTGTTCAGATTGATCAGGCAATTACCAAGGACAGCAACATAATAAAGTACTGATTTAATACAAGAAATTACAACAGTGTCGGTAAATTATTTGGCGCTTAATACGGAGTAGTTCCGGCCGGGCAAGGGCTATATTGTTTGCTGGAGTCCCATGACAACCATACGGTGGTCTAACTGTCTCAGGGCGAGGGAGACTCTCTCAACATATGCCCACACATATCATGGATCAATGGCTGGATAGACAAGAGAACTCAAATGCAATAACAAGTTACTTCCTAACTCATCGTCCGGCTTAGACAATAATAAGAGAGTCTCAAACACAGTATGCCACATGATGGTGAGGGTGAATCAAGAACCAGGAATTAGCCAACCGGCAAAGACAGAGGATGTGCCAAAATAGAACACGTGATAAATTGCAGGTACAAATGCCGTACGCAGTAAATGAAGTTGCACCTATCTTGCGCATCTAAATGAGAACCCATCCAATGCTGGCTGTTGACACACCATGGGTGGCATTCATGCATGTTGAGCATGTTTCATAAAGCATGTATATTGGTTTTAGTTCCCCGGGACGCCCCAACTGGCTCACACCTCCTCCCTAGGGATCGTGGTTTAAAAAATTTGAAGTGTGAACCCGCAAAACCACCTAATGGGTCAATCACATTCGCAGATGCCAAGGTCAACATCTAAGTTTAAGTTTGCCTACATGAGTTCTTTGTATCAGCATGCCCTTGTCCACAATGAAGCATGAACATCTTGAAACCGCAAATAAGCAAGAATTGTTGTTACTGAAAATAAAGAAGTACCCATTTTGGTTCGGCTCACTTTCCAAACTCAAAATGCTTTTAGACCCACCCTCAAAAGATGAAGTTAGAAACATTAAGGAAGATAACGTGTAGAAGAAAACGAAGGGAATAGAATAGAATACCTCCTTTTGAACGTCCACGAGACCATTAGGTCAGCTGGACCCATACAATGGCTAAGACAATCATTTCTACTTCAGGACAGAAGTTAACCAACATAAATCTTGTTGAAATACCATGATGCACAAATTTGTATAAGCATGTTGAAGCAAAAGAATGGAAGAATGCCAATCACTCTTACAATAGCCATTGTTGCCAAGGCTTTGTTCTATAACGATGACACTAAAAATATAGATATTGCCTTGGTGGATCATCATCAAATGGGTCTCTATCTTGGGTAAATAGATTGATTGCCAGATCTGAAGATACAACATATAAGACAATAAAAAGTATAAAGGAAGCAAGTCACAGGCTAAACCTCTACATAAACCTAATTGGCTCTGACCCAAATATTAAACTCAATTGCTGCCACTGTGTTCAAAGCAAAGAATAAAAAATATTTTAAACGAAATGTGACTTGATATAACTGGAAACTAGGGCGAAGTAGATTGTTCCGATTATAAGATGGTCGGTGCCATTTACCAAGGATGTGATGGCCCTCGATGCACGTGCACTGGAAGACACTGAGTAGGTTACCCACCAGTGGAGGCAGACAGCCCAGCCAGGGACCGGCGGGAAGAGGATCTCCATCTCAAAATCTCGACGGTGAAGGCCTAGACTACCTGCTTTGTAATTAAGTAACCAAGATTATTAATCGCTTAGACCTTTGAATGCAACACTACCGACACCCCTGCCAGGCTTAAAGATTTTGAGAACATGTTCCCTTTATCTATTAGTATTTGTCCCTTTAGTCTCCTGCTGTACCTGAATCAATCACCAAGGAGGATGAAGATGTCTGCAGATTACCAGTAGTCTTGTGAAGTTTCGGAACATTGTACTGAATTGAATTGTACACCCTGAGACGACATCTTCATTGCGAAAACAGGCAAGCTCCATGGAGACTCCAGATCGAATGGTCGACGATTTGATCGACCGACTCGCGAAGATGACATGCGATCAACCAAAATTTCATCTTGATCGCGTTGCTTCAATAAGATTCACCTCAACCGAAGGGAAGTGAAGGGGCAGTAAAAGGAAAAGGAAAAAGGGAAAGAGAGGAAAATGAAGAAAAAAGGAAAAGGGAGGGAAAAGACAAAAGGAAAGTGAGAAAGGAAAAAGGGAAATAATAGGAAATAAAAGATGTATAGATAGATAGATAGAGTGAAAAGGAAAAAGAGGGAAGGAGAAAATGAAAAGAGAAGGCAAAAAGGGTCAAGGAAAAGGAGAAAGTGAATGCAAAAGTGGTCAAGGAAAAGGGAAGGGAAAAGGAAGGAAAAGAGAAAAGGAAGGGAAAAGGGCATAGAAAACGGAAAGGGAAAGGGAAAAGGCGAGGGAGGGGGGAAATGAAAGGGAAAAAGGGAAGAGAGAAAGCGTTGGAGAGGAGGAAAATAGAACGGAAAAGGTAATAATGGAAAAGGAAAGGGAAAGGAAGGAAGGAAAAGGGTGAAAGGGCCCAGAAAAAGGGGAAGAGGAAAAGGAAATAAAGGGGAAAAGGGAGGGAAAAGGATATGTAGGAAAATGAAGTGGGAAAAGGGAGAAAGAGAAAGGACGAGGAGAAGAAAAGGGAAGAGTAAAATGGCATGCTGGGATAAGACACCGAAAAGGGAGAGTGAACAAGCCGGAAAATAAGGAAAGGAAAAGGAACAAAAAGGATGAGAAAGGAAGAGAAAAGGGCACAGAAAAGGAAAGGAAACGAAAAGAAAGAAAAGAAAGGAGGAAGGAAACTAAAAAGGGAAGAGAAGCGAGAAAAGGGAAGGGGAAGAGCCGCGAGATAAAGGGAAAGAGGGATAAAGGAAAAGGCAAAAAGAATGGAAAAAGGAAGAAGCGAAGAAAAAGAAAAAGGGAAGGGAAAGGGAACTTGCAGAAAAAAGTGCCACCGAAGAAAAGGAAGACTCAATGGGAAAAGGAAAGAGAGGGAAAGGCGTAGGAAAAATGGGAAAGAGGAAAAGAAAATTGAAGAAAAGAGAGAGAAAAAAGGGAGGCAAAAAAATTGCAAAATTGGAAACAAGGGCATGGGAAAGGAAAGAAGAGGAAAAAAAGAGAAAAGCAAAGGAAAAAAGGCATGGAAAAAGAAAAAGTGAAAAGGAAAGAAAATAGAAAAAAAGAAAAGGGAAAGGAAAGCAGGGAATAAGGGCATATGAGAAAAAAGAGGAAGGAAGGGACAAGATAAAGGGAAGAAGGAATGAAAAGGGTGAAAAGGGAAAAAGGAAGTGAAAAAAATTCATAAAAGGAAAGAGAAAAAAGAAAAAGGGGAAGAGAAAGGGTGGGAAAAAGAAAGAAAATGGGCATAGAAAAAAAAGGAAAAGAAAAATGTGGAGAAAGGGCTGAAAGGGAAATGGAAAAGAGGAAAGGAGGAAAGGGGCGAGGAAAGGGAAAAAAGGCACAAGAAAGGGAAGAAAGGAAGAGTAGAAAAAGGGAAAAAAAAAGGATAGGGAAAAGGAAGGAAAAAAGAGGCATAGAAAAGGAAGAGAGCAGAAAAAGAAAAAATAAAAAGAAGAGGGGAAAAGGAAATTTAAAAAGGGAAAGAAAGCGAGAAAAAGGGAAGGGAAAGAACTACGAGATAAAGGGAAGAAGGATAGGGAAAGGCAAAAGCTGTGAAAAGAAAAAAAAGGAAAAGGGGGAAAGACTTGAAAAAAAGTCACGGGGAAGAAAAAGGAAGAATAAATGGGAAAGGAAGGGGAAGGGCGTGGGGAAAAGGAAAAAGGGAAGAGGGAAAAGGTGAAGAGAGCAGGAGGCAAAAAGTACAAAAATTAGAAGCAAGGCATGGGAAAGGAAAAGAGAAGGAAAAAAAGAAAAAGGAAAAAAGGCTGCATGGGAAAAGGAAAAGAGTGAAAGGAAAAATATAAAGAAAAAGAAAGGGGGGAAAAGAAGCTAGGGAATAAGGGCATATGAGAAAAAGGGAGGAAGGGAAAAGGGACAAGATAAAGGGGAAAGATGAAGAAGGTGAAGAAAAAAGGGAAAAAAGGAAAGCGAAAAAATGCATAAAAAAAGAGGAAAAAGGAAAAGAAAGGGGCAAGGAAAAGGGGTGGGAAAAGGAAAATGGAAGCAGAAAAAAGGGAAGAGAAAAATGTGGAGAAAAGGGCATTGAAAAAGGGAAATGGAAAAGGAAAGGAAGAAGAGGAAAAGGGCAAAGGGAAAGGGAAAAAAGAGGCAAAGAAAAGGGGAAAGAAGGAAGGTGAAAAAGAGAGAGAAAATAGAAAGAGGAAAAAGTCCGTGAGGAAAAGGTAGGCGGAAGGGAGAAGATAGGAAGGAAGCGGAGGGAAAGGGGTGGAAAAAGAGGAAAGAAAGAAAAGAAAACATGTAAGGAAAACGAGAAAAAAGGTAAAAAAATGGAAGTGTGTGGGGAAAAGAAAGGAATAAAGCGAGATAGAAACGAATGGCGTAAGAGGCGGCGACGTTGAATCAGCAATATTGGAGCTCTTTTGGGTTGTCATTTATTGCTACAATATCTCAGCTTATGCCCAGCAACGCTGGGCACCATTCCTAGTGTCATATAGAAAATCAGCTACGCTACGGTACGCGCTATTTCTCGTCAAAATTGAGCACGTCATGTTTTCTACGACGCATTTCCTGGAAGACCTATTTTAGTGGTAGCCAAGGATTTTTGCTTGAAGTCGTGCATTACATTCCAAAATCTTATTTGAAGGAGATGCATGCCCACCCATCATCACTCCACCTATCCAAGTGATGATAGGGATCTTCCCCACCCAGAAATGCAATATACATTTGTATGCAATTTTGTATATTGAGTGAGTGGGATTCATTTAGAGATTTCAAAAAAGAATGCAGATTCATGTTTCTTGTATATGCTTACTGTATGCCACATTACTGACATGGATGAGAAAACGAACATGGCTGGATGATGCAGCAAAAGGAATCACGTAATTTTAGAACCTAATGTTGTTACTGCAGCAGATATCCAGAGACCATGTCTACCGCCTGCTGCAACGTTGCTCCAATCTAAAAATGTGCAGAGATCTGCAATCACTCACGGTAGATAATGGCCTTGATTGTGTTGCTGTTTTAGCTGACCACATTATTCGGCTCTTTTTCTCTTTTGGGCGCTTGGTGGAAGCAAGACAAGTATTCAACAGAGTGAAAAGACCTACTCAATACACTTGGTGTGCAGTCATTGAAGCCAATGCAAAACTAGGCAATGAAAATCTGGTTTATCAATTACATGACAGCTTGAAACTATTGGGTGAAAATTCTAACAAGTATATTTTTATTGGTGTCTTGAAAGCATGTATTACAGAACACAAGTTTGAACAAGGGAAAGTCATTCACGAAGAAATAATTGAGAACGGTTTAATAGATGATCCTTTTGTGGGGGTCGTTCTTGTTGATATGTATGCCAAATGTGCAAATTTTGAAGAAGTCCATAGAGTGTTTAATAGCCTGCAAAATCGAGACATGGTATCTTGGTGTGCAATGATTGCACTCTATGTGCAGCATGGTGAGTATCTTCTTGCTTTAGACTGTTTTGAGAATATGCAGCATGTAGGAATAAAGGCAAATAAATTTAGCTTATCTAGTGTTTTGAAATCATGTAGTAATATGCATCTTATAGAGGAGGGCCGACGCATCCATGCACAGATCATTCAAAGTGGACTCCAAGTTGATGCAATTGTTGGGAGCGCCCTTGTAGATATGTATGCTAAATGTGAGAGCTTAGAAGAGGCCCTTAAAGCATTTAATGCATTGGAAACTAGGGATGTGGTTGCTTGGGGTGTGATGATTGGAGGATGTGTCCACAATGGTCAGAACCTGCTTGCTCTCGAGTATTTTGGCATGATTCAGCATGAAGGCATAATGCCAGATAAAGTCACATTTTCTAGTGCCTTGAAGGCATGTAGCAGTATCACGGCTATTGAACAGGGCAAACTCATACATGAGCAAATTATACAAAGTGGATGTCAGTTTGATGCAGTTGTGAGCAAAATGCTTGTCAATATGTACTTTAAATGTGGGGATTTTCCTGAGGCATGTAGAGCCTTTCACAATATGCCAACCCAAGATGCCATGTTGTGGGGTGCAATGATTGCAGGATGTATATACCACAATAAAGAATGGATTGCCCTGCAACTTTATAGCCGCATGCACCATGAGGGCATAAAACCAGAAGCTGTCACTTATTTGAACATCTTAAAAGCATGTGCCAGTTTAGGATGTTTAGAACAGGCTAGAGTGATTCATGAACTGATACTTGTGGATGGACTCCAGTTTGACATCACTATTGGTAATAAACTTGTTGATATGTATTCAAAATGTGGAAGTATTGAAGAGGCAAGAGAAGTCTTTAACAAATTACCAAATCGGGATATAGTGTCATGGACTTTAATCATAACGGGATATGCTGAGCATGGTGAAGGATTCTGTCCCTTAGAATGCTTTGATAACATGCAGCATGAGGGCATAATGCCAGATCATGTCATTATTTTGAGTGCCTTGAAAGCCTGCAAAAGTCTAGAGACTGGTAGGCTCATTCACAGCTATGTTATAGAAGTTGGCCTCTGGTCTGATATTGCTGTGGGGAACAGTCTTCTGGACATGTATATGAAGCGCGGGAAGCTGGATGAGGCATGCAAATCATTTAATATATTGGTGAACCGTGATATAATATCTTGGGGTACAATGATTGGAGGATATGTCCAGCATGAGGATGCAAGACTTGCCATAGAATGTTTCTACAACATGCAGCTTGATGGCATAGTACCAGACAAAATTATTTTTTTGAGTACCTTGAAAGCATGCGGCAAAATAGGTGCCACATTGGAAGGCAGGTGCATCCATGAACAGGTAATGCATTGCAATCTTCAACATGATATCATGATAGGAAATACACTTGTTGATATGTATTTTAAGGGAGGCAGTATTGATGAAGCATGTAACATGTTTAACAATTTGCTGGACTGGAATGTAGTATCATGTAGTACAATGATTGCAGGGTGTGCCCAATATGGGAAAGAAACTCTTGCTCTTGATTGTTTTGAGGACATGCAGTGCAGTGGCATAAAGCCAGATGGAGCTACATATGTTAGCATCATGAAAGTTTATAGCCATTTGGGTACCCTCCAGGAGTGCAGATATATCCATAACCAGATTGTTGAAAGTGGCCTTCAAGCTGATGTTATAATTGGAAGTATGCTTGTTAATATGTATGCTAATTGTGGGATTATGGAGGAGGCATCGAGGGTGTTCCACAGTTTGCCTAGACAGAATGTAGTGTCTTGGGATGCAATTATAAATGGATATGCTCAACTAGGTAACATTAAAATGGCCAGGCAATATTTTGATAAAATGCAGGATAATGGAATGAAACCTGATCATAGCACAATCATGAATATTCTAAGTGCGTGCAACCATGTGGGACTGGTTGATGAAGGTCGAGGATATTACAAATCTATGAATGAATTGCATGGAATATTACCAGATTGGTTCCATCATACTTGCATGGTTGACCTTTTGGGTCGTGTAGGATGCTTTAAAGAGGCACAAGGTTTAGTTAGAGATAACTTACCATGCAATGCGGGTGGCTGGATATCCCTTCTTAGTGCATGTAAATCACAAGGCAATTTCAACCTAGGAAGGGTATGCTTTGATGAAATTGTTAGCACTACACAAACTTGTTAATCTGAGACTACTAGATGTGGTGCAAGAGAACCGTCAGTTAACATGTAAAGCACATGGCAATTTCACCATGGGAATGTTTTGGTGAAATTGTTTAGCACTACACCAAAAATGTTCTTTGGATAAGAATTTGTGACTGCTAGATGCTGGGGCCTGCTACAACAGAACCACCATTAGGGGTTAACCACATCGGAATTAAAAGTCCTTATTGATCCTTGCATTGCAATTTGGCTTTGACAAGGTAAACATGGTATTGAAACAAGCTGGTTGAGGATGTTTATAGGTGAATGATTTAACCATTCTCTTCAATACTGGACTAACATGCAAGAGGGGTTTGGAAGCGAAATCTCGATCTACATTAATGGTGAAAGCTTCTATCTATAACATGCCAAAGGCCAGTCGTGCAGGATTATCTAGAACATGATAATCGCTGGTGACTCAAAGATATCGAATTGTGAAGACGGCGGAAGTATCATCACATGGATTGTTGGTATGTCCAATTACAATCAGAAAAGAATCATGTGCAATTACAATCAGAAAAGAATCATAAGGATATAAATCCAGTAGTAAACATAATGAGCTTGCAGCAAAATTGCTGCCATGAGCATTTCCTTCCCCGTACTGGTAACTGGTGTGCTATTTCCTGGGTACCTTAATGTGCTAATCGAACAATCCCGATTATACCACATGGACCATGGCACTGAACTTGCAGACTGCAAGCAAGTTGTGTTGATCCAGGCTGCTTAAATTTGCAGTATTATTACAGTTACCATGTTAAGGTGGCATTCCAGCTGTTGAACTCTAAAAGTGTCAAACAGTCACCAGCTTCACAAATGTGACGCAACTTCACAGTCTAGGAATGGAAAACAACTTCATGATGTACAGAATATCTGACTCCAAGGTTATAATCCCACTTACTCAGGGGCTAGGAATGGAAAACAACTTCATGATGTACAGAATATCTGACTCCAAGGTTATAATCCCACTTACTCAGGGGCGCATGCATTAGTCTACAAATCACTTGGCAGTTTCTAATTGGGAAAAACTACAAGATATCCTTATGTTTTGACGAACTTCACTACGTATCCTTGAGTTTTGTGCCACTTCTACTTTTGTACATGTCCCTCCTAGTGAACACCAACAAATATAAAACCCTAAATATACATTAAATACAGCCTCCTGTTGAAATAGGGAATTTCGACAAAGGATGTTCCGAGCTATTCCAAAACCAGCGCGCCATTCACCTAAGGGGCTTGTAGAGACTAATGAAAAGGGCTGCCACAGATAAACAAAGTAAGTGATAGGCTGGACAAAATACACAACACTGGACTCCGTTTACATATCTTTCGAGTACGAGAATATCGTGCTAGCAAGTTAGGTAGAGAGAGAAGAATCAGAAAATAAAACAAAACATTGAAGTTTCATTGCCAATCATCTGCATCATTGGGGGTCTTAAATTATAATACAAAATTTGAGAAGAAACCAGAAAATGTTATTCTCTGAAGCCACCTATTTCAGTTCTATCTCACAAAGGCCCTTTGCACCTACATAGTTTCGTGAATCATTCCATAAGAGGGTTTTTTGTTCCCCTTGTTTCTTATCTCAGATTGTCTGCATCCGAGTCCTTATCGTGTACATACTGTGCCTTGCAAGCAGAGCAAGATTTATGGTAAAGACAATTTCCAATTGCAGTTGCAACTACCCTTGACGTGTTTGCAATTATTCATTTGCTACATAAACTGGTGCAAAATAAGGTTGAGTAACTAATGAAAGTGCCATAAATGCCAGTAAATGCGACACCAGAAAGTATTCAATGTCATTAATTGTAGCAAGTCTCAGCAACCAACAAAGAAACTCAAGGAATTGACATACTAGAGATGCCGCATACACCATCTCTCCCATAATCTCTAGATTCCTGTCACTGGTGCATGTATTTTAATATCTCAATATTTCTTGAGTCCCTATCATCCCTGGACCTCCTATCTTGTGAAGATCCTCTTCTATGGAACAATTATTCACAGCGTAATGGAGATCAAAACTAGCAATTTGTTCAAAGCATCGCTGTGCCAGCATCAGATTGCCATGCATTTTGCAGGCATTAAGAAGTGTCATCCAGCCACAAATGTTGGGTTGCATACTAGCCTGGAGTAAGTGTTCTGCTTCGCCAAAATATCCCCCAAGGCCAAGAAGATGAACTACACATGTATAATGTACTCTATCTGGAATAACCCCATGGCATTCTTTCATAGATCTCAGATATCCAAGACCTTCGTCAATGAGGCCTGCACGGCAGCATGCAACAAGAATACTAGTGAAAGCTATGTCATCTGGTTTAATGTCACAGTACTGCATGTCCTCAAAGCACTGTATGGCAAAACAAAGTTCTCCAAGCTGCACATACCCAGAGATCATTGCACCCCATGATGCTGCATCTTGATATGATAATTTATCAAACACTTTACGAGCCTCCTCTAAATTCCCACAGTTAGCATACATATGAACAAGAGTACTACACAAGGTAAGATCAATTAGAAGCCCACTTTCAATGATCTGTTCATGAGCTTGCCTACCTTGAGAAAAAGCACCAATGTTGCTGCATGCTTTTAAAATGCTCAAATATGTTGATTGGTCTGGCTTTATGCCCTCGTACTGCATGCTTCTGAAGCATTCTAAGGCTAGAATGCTTTCATCTTGATGTGTATAAGCTGCAATCATTGCACCCCATAGCATCACATTTTTATTTTTCAATCTATCAAAGACTCTCCGTGCCTCCCCCAAACTTTTTATGCTGGCATACATGTCGATAACCATAGTAGCCAAATTATCATCAAGTTGGAGTCCAGACTCAATAATCTGCCCATGGATGCATCTACCTTGCTCTATTGCCCCTATGTTTCTACAGGCTTTCAACGTGCTGAGAAACACAACTTTATCTGCATTCAGACCTTTAGTTTGCATGCTGACAAAGCAATCTAGAGCGCTAGCTCCTTGATTATGCTGGGCATATCCTGCAATCATTGCACCCCATATGACTACATTCTGATGCAAAAATCCTTGAAAAATGCTTCTTGCCTCTGCTAAATTCCCACATTTAGCATACATATCAACAACTGAGCTTCCCAAAACAGCGTCTACCTGAATCCCTGTATTTATGATCTGCCCATGGATTAGTCTCCCATCATAGATGGCTCCTATGCTGCCACATGCATTCAAAATACTTGAGATGGTTACTTGATCAGGTCCTATCCCCTGATATTGCATTGCGTCAAAACAAGTAAGAGCTAGAAGACCTCTGCTCTGTTCAGCATATCCTGCAATCATGGCACCCCATGACACTACATTTGGATTTGGTAGGTCATTGAAGACTCTGTTTGCCTCCTCCAATCTACCACATTTTGCATACATGTCAACAAGGGTATTCCCAAGAACAATATCGGAATGAAGCCCAGTCTGGGTAATCTGCTTATGAATAAATCTTCCGGATTGATCATCACAGATACTGCTACACGCTTTTAAAATGCTTAAAAACGTGACTTTGTCTGGGTATATGCCCTCTTGCAACATGTTGCTATAACATTCTAAGGCATGGTGTCCTCTGTGCTGATGTGAATATCCAGCAATCATTATACTCCAAGAGACAAGATCACGAGAATGAAGGTTGTGGAAGACCCTGTGTGCTGCTTCAATCTCCCCACATTTCATATACATGTCAATCAACATATTCCCCACAACCACATCTGAGCGCAATCCGCTTTCTATAACATGCTCATGAACATATCTGCCTTGCTCTATGGCAGCTATGCCACAATTTGCCTTCAAGATGCTCAACAACGTAAGTTTATCTGGTTTAATGTTCTCATGCAGCATACTCTCAAAACATTTGAGAGCTGTAACACCTTCATTGTGGTAAGCATAACCTGCGATTAGTGCAGCCCATGAACCAATATTTCGATTTGACAAGTTGTCAAAAACTGCTTGGGCCTCTTCCAAATTTCCACACTTTGCATACATGTCAATGAGCATGTTTTCTAAAATAATATCGTGTTTGAGCCCAATTTGAATAATCTTCTCATGGATTCTTTTCCCCTGATCCACGACTCCAATTTTACTGCATGCTTTCAATGCACTAGCAAGTGTAACTTTGTCTGGTTCTATATGAGCACACTGCATTTGGTCAAAGTATTCCAAGGCAAGAGCACCGTCACCATACTGTGCATAACCAGCAATCATTGTGCTCCATGATATCAGGTCGCGACTTTGTAAGCAATGGAATACTTTAATTGCCTCCTCTAAGTTTCCACATTTAGCATACATATTTACAAGGGCGTTTCCTAAAGTATTATCAACTTCAACGCTTATTTCAATAATCTGCTCATGGATGCACCTACCATGCTCTATAAAACCAACACTAGCACAGCCCTTCAAGACACTTGAAAATGTGAACTCATCTATGTTTGTGGCCTGATGTTGCATCTTTGTAAAGCATTCTAAAGGCAGGGTGTCTTCTCTGTGTTGTACATATCCTGCAATCATTGCACTCCAAGCCACTGAATTTGGATTGGACAATAGATCAAAAACCTTGCAAGCTTCTTCCATATTCCCACATTTGGCATGTGCATTGAGAAGCGCATTAGCCACCGTATCCTCGGATTGAAACTTACTCCTCATAATCTGTCTATGGATTTCTTGAATCTTTTCTATAGCACTAACATTGGCACAAGCTTTTAAAATGCTCAAGAAGGAAAGTCTATCTGGTTCTATACCTGCATGCTTCATTTGATCAAAGCAATCTAAAGCAAAATGGCTCTTGCAATTTTCACTATATCCTGCAATCATTGCATTCCATGTGATCGTGTCTCGTTGTGGTAATTGATTAAAAACTTCATGTGCTTCATCCAGCTTTCCGCATTTAGCATACAAACTGATGAGCATATTGCCCAGAAGGACATCGGATCGGAACCCGTCATAAACAATCATGTCATGAATGAGTCGTCCATGTTCAAGGGCCAATGTGGCACTGCATGCTTTCAGGACGGCAGCATAAATAAACTGATTGCTTACAATACCTGATAAAATCATGCTTTCATACAGCTGTATGCCAATCTCACCTTGCCTGAGCTTTGCATGAGCAGCAACAATGGAACTCCATGTATACTCACTAGGTTTTATAACCTTGGTGAAGACTTGACTAGATTCAATCAAGCTTCCACAAAAAGCAAACAGACGAATAAGGTGGTCAGCAAAGACAGCAACTGAATCAACTTGACTATGAACAATCAGCGACTGCACTTGTCTGCTTGACTCTAGGTCAGGACGTTCCATGCACTCTTCCAGTATCTGGTGGACGAGGTTTCTTGAAGTAGGGATACCATGCTGCTGCATAATATCTGCATTCTTCAGAGCCCCATTTAGCCATGCCCCTTTGCTGTAACCTTGGAAAGACATATATTCTGCCAAAGTCAGAACAAGCAGTTTCAAGCCAAGCCATGTTTTGGGATCCGACTCGATGAAACTGTTTCCATGATGACAGCAGGACGGATTTTAATGATGTATTATTTTGCAGATTTAATCTCATATCATAGCTATGTATTAGAACCCTGAAACCAAACGTACATGCCTTTCCCCAATTTCCAGATTCCATAACATTGATTGGTTTATCAGGAAATTCAAAGAAGTAACAATCACGGTGATCACCAGAAACTAAGATCCAAATAATAGTCAGAACCATTCCCGACATCCAAGTTGGTAAGAAACACATACAGGATCTCCAAAGAAGCTCTTCGATAAACTATCTCTAACGTGCCACAGGAACATGACTCCCTGCGTAGCTGCATTTTGAATCAAGCAATAATTCTAATTTCATCTGTTGTAAGAGGTAAGACAATTCTGGTCATGGAAGCAAGCCCTTAAAATAAAAATATTGTTTCTGTAAAGGCTGTTTAGGACTGCAGCCCATTAATGCAGAAGCTTGAGAAATGCATTGAACATTTACTTGAGACACAACTTTGAAGTTTTTAAAGAGATCAGCCATCATCTTGAAGAAATTTAAACAGAAGAAAACCGTCCAAGCAATAGGGATCACAATGAAAAATTGTATAGCTTGAAACCTTCTAACTGTTTTAGGTCAACCTATTGATTAAACGTATAAGTATTGTTTATACGAAAGGCCCAGCTCGGGGAAGAGAACAAGTGCAAGCTTGCTACAAGCGCAGGTCTGCTACTCTTAGGGTGAACGAGAGACTTCAGAAAAGGCGCTGTTCTCATATCCACGGTCCCAAATTTCATTGTTGGTTCTGCAACAGAATCAAGCGTTTCAGTACCTCTCTTTTCCTTAAACAGGTATTGCCTTAAGCAACTAGAAAGAGTGAGCGTTGTTCAGCTTTTTCGTCGGGATTTAAAGGTACTATGGAGAATCTCTAGTCATGAGCTCAAGAAAATCGTGGACTTGTTGTTGAAGTTTGCATCGTGGACTTGTTGTTGAAGTTTGCATTCATGTAAAGCGCATTTGACAAATGCGCTATAAAAAGGCCAATGTCGTTGGGTTTTTAATCACGGTAGTATCGTTATTATTTAATTATAAGGGACGATAAAATCATATTCTATTCTATTATTATGGCGCGGTCATTATTATTATGCTGTAAAATTTAATTTTATGAATTTGTTAAGAGAAACATGTGTATTATAGCTTGGAGTGTGTATTATAGCTTCGAGGCCGTCATATGATGGCATCTTGTATGGAATATGCCGGCCCGGAAGATCCCAGCCTCCTGCTACGGGTCAGCATGGGGTCAAGTTAACCCCATTTAATAGGGGCACTCCTTATCGAAGACCATGGGTTGGAGCAGTATTCAGCCGCAATCCAGCCTGTACAACACAACAGCACATGAATACAATACAGCAGCACATGGATACAACACAACAGCACATGAATACAACATGACAAATGAAGCAAATTAACCAGATCGGATCCTTCTTTACAACACAAAGATGACGTATATGCATTCATGGAATGAGAAAGTACAGAGGCGGCTTGCTCGCCATCACAATAACAGCACAAAGGAAGAACAACACAAGAAAGCAAGAGCACATAAGCATGAGCACATGAAGTTAGTTCTTGCGACTCTCGGAGGCGAGCCCCCTATGACCCGGTATCCAATTGGCGGATCTTTTGTGTGCCGAGCGCTTTTTGCAAGGCTCATGTGGGATCTAAGAGTAGAAGCTTCGGATGTGGTCACTCAGAGGCTCCCGCATAACCTTTGCTCATGGCGGTGTCAATTGCAAAGTAGAACACAGGGTTGGCGAGAATGTGCATTGAAGCTGCCATCCTATGCATTTTCGCACAATCTGAACCAGCTGCCTAACGAACTCCTTAGCACAGAACGTCACCTCAAGCTCCGGTGGGTAGACCTGCGCATCTGGATGGGAGGCATCAACGCTAGAACTGATGAGGGAAGAATCTATGTGAAGCACAGGATGGCCTGCACTATTTTGGACATTCACATCCACTTCCATTTCAAATCTGCAACGACAAAAGCAATACGTAAAGGAAACTGTACAATCACGCAACATCTAACAGGCCTAGCCAACCAGCCATGGTGTGATCTCCTGTATAGAGTGGAATGTAATCAACATCGTGGTCGGGTATGACAAGCTCATGGCTGAATGTAGGATCACAGAGATCATGGAAATTCTCATTAGACTCATCAGCAGGGACCGAGTCATCCCAATACCTCCGTCTGCCAGGCCCATTTCTCCCAACTGGCACATGGCCAGCTGGCAGGCCATATAGGATTGTTCGAATATCTGATGGCATGCAACGAGCAGGGTTGAGGAGGATCCTCCAGGCTGCACCTGTGTTCATTGACGTGGGCTGTGTTAGAGGGGATTATCCAGCTGCTGGATAGGGTATACTTGCCGCTTCTAATCATTCTAGCCAAAGTGAAATTCAGACTCCACCTGGCCCAAATCGATTGGGCAAGGGAGAGTTGCTAACTTGGAACCCAAATTGGAGTTTTATAGCTCCATTTGCTCCAATTCGAATTGGGGGGCAGTTGGAGAAGGAGGTGCTCATCCCACTAGCAGGGCATGGAGAACCTAAGAGATGGGAGATCAAGCTCAGATACCAGTTAGTAGGCTTAGTTAGCTTGAGATTCTAGTTAGGAACTGACCTTTGATAGTTAGGTGGATGATTAGTCTCTCTATTTTATGTTCTATTCGAAGCTATGGATGGATGGATGTATAAGGATAGCTTTCTTTCTGTTCCTCCTGTGTTGTATGGGTAAAAGGGAGGTAGAGATCTAAAGGCCATCTAGAAGTAGAGATGTTCCTAGTTAGAACCCTTAAAACCCCGATAAATCGGCACGGCCTGTGCACAAACCAACTTTGAGGATGCTATGATGTCGGCCCGGCACAAACAACGAACCAAGCCCGGGGAATCGGGGTGGAGCCTTCTTTGCGTGGCTGCTTGGTGCGGTGTGCTAGGCCTATAGTGGATCCTTGTGTGTGGGTCGGGTATGGGTCTCACACCTCACGGAGTGGATTGGATATGGCGTTTATAGATGTCATCGACTTTGTGTAGATTTAGGGAGGTAAGTCGAGGTGCGGATCTGGTCTTTGCCGTGTGGCGGTATCATGTAGCACACCAAAGGAACCGTTGTGATCCGGAGGAGCTTCTCGACTGCCTCATTGGGCCCAGGGAGATGTAACCGGAGTAGTCTCATAGGGTGATTCCTTGGGATTGCATCTCGGGAGGGCTACAAGCACGTCATAGCATGATTGACCTATCACGCAAAGTGTGTGCCTGGGAGGAGGATGGAGTGGACTACCCTAGCCATTGTCTTATGCTAGCCAACGCCATGTTATACTTCCGTCTGCTGATATCTTGAGGCCCTGACCGTCAGTTAACCCCATGGAGTTTGAACCTGGGTAGCGCCCTTGTTATGGTGTTTTGCTCATGTTATTTATGGTTGTATTGTCTTTTCATTGATGAGGATGGGCCACCCTTTGTGGTGGTATATTATTTATTGGTGTTGTTGCCAGGTGCTAACATGTATATATGCCTCTGCTATATAGGATTCTCATAGAAGGCGTGGGACGAATGACACCTCCATGTCCTTCACCCGGACACTTGGCCATCACAAGTGGTCCGAGTCAGACGGAGGGCCTTTCCGTGGTGATGGATTCACCATGGGAGGGGAATTTCCCGTATTTATGCGATGGGAGCATCGTATGGATTCGGGGAGCGTCACAGTGGTATCAGAGCCATGATTTTGGTAGACCAGATCATAGCACTTGCCATATTCCAACTCGTTAGTTCGACAGTTAGTAGGGGACTTTAATCTAGGATAAACTATTCCAATTCTATATCAAGTATGTATATTGACCTAGTTATGGAAGGATGAAGCTAGATAGGAATTAAGGTGTGAGTCCTTGGAATAAAGTATATTAAGTTTTTAGAGAAAAAAAAAGGTCCATGGTTTCCAGGGGCCATAACTTTCTCTAGATAACTCGGATTGAGGCAATTTTTGTGCCAACGCGTCGGGCATGGTCCAAATGCCTTAGGGGCATCGACATTCGGCATCGAAACAACATCAAAGGGGCTCGAAATTGAACTTGGGACCCGCTCTAATTTGGGCATCTCAGAATTTCGAGAGGAGCATGTATAATTCAAGCGGCGCCCGGCGTATAAAAATGCGTATTTCTGCCGTATAAAAATTTTTGTATTTTTTTTGTATATATGTTTTTTGGCTCCTCAACCCAAATTTAAACCCGCAACCGCCCAACTCCAACCTTGGCCGCTTACCAATACACCAAGCTTCCTTAAATGTAATATGTTGCTTCATATATTTCTTGTACACATATAGTACTCTGTTTTCTCTGCATAGCAACTTTTATATAGAAGTGTATAGTATGGGGACTTGAAGCCTTGACCTCCCAAAACTCAACCAAACCCTTTACCAACACGATAAGCCATCTTTCACTGAATATAATAGCCTCTTATACTACTTAACCAATAGTATCTCTGTTTCTCTAGAAAGACTCCTGTCTACCATCACTCTTCCCTAAACCAACGCTGCAGTGGCAACAACTTCGTCCGACTTGTGCAACCATGGTGAGCTAGGAATAACTTAAGAGTTATTATCATCACTGCGGAATGTTTCCGCAACCATATCGACAAACGTTCACGTTGAGCGATGGAAGGGAATTCCTCGGAGTAAGATAGAAACTTCCAAGTTGGATTCTAATCCACTATTCACCTTGGATATTCTTTAGGCGACGATAGTAATATCCAATTATTGAAGTTCCTAGACTTAGAGCTTTAAATATTTTTTTTTTCCTTTGATAGATGCCTTGATAACAAAATTTCTTCGGGCCTTGCCATGAAATCTATACTACATTCATATCCTTTACATTATATCACGTTATATATTAAGGGTTAAGTAATATTTTATAGACATAACTATAATTAACATTGTTTCTCTTTAATGTCTAAGCCTTTACTCATCTCATTTTCCAGAGAAAGGATCTCTCTTAGCCCAACCGACTAGGGACTGCCATGCAGCACCCCTCTAGACCATGGGTTTGGATTTCTCTAATCCTATCACCCTTCACTACTTCTTCTCAACGGTCGTGTTCTTTTTATGGACCATTTCCCCATATCGCGATACATACTCCGTAACATATAGTGATTGCTTGTGTTAAAACCCCCACAGTGATGTCAATACTCTACCCTAATTTATCGAGAGTACAAACTTTAGTATTATTTTGTGCCAAACTTCACAGCCTATATGGTCGTGATTATTTATCTGCGCCACACGCATGTCAAATTGACAGTGGTCTACCCTCTTTTGGAGTTCTTCTCCCGTACGTTCCAATGGCATCCAACCATTGTTGACTAGTCACCTCCTTCTAGGGTATCTAGATATGGTTTGGGCAAAATGTTTCCAACCATTACTTTAGTGCCTAAACGTCCTTAAGTTCCGCAAATGAACTTATATATTCCAAGGGATTATGTGAATATCCCAAAGGACAGTACCACCCAAAGACATCTCAAGATAGGCCTCCTCTATTAAAAAGGTTCTTGGTGAATTCACTTCACCATGTTGTCCTAGGACATGGAAGTCTTCTTCCCTAAGCCATGCACCAAATCTTTAAATAAGCTTTTCAGCTCTTGCTGCCTTTCAAGCCGGAAATCTATCTTTGCATGTTAGCGAAGACCACCCTTCATGTTAGATAATAACCTTCATATCCAGGTCGCTAAATATCATTAATAAGGGTCCTTCATTCCTTCCCTTCTAAAATATGTTTTCTAAGTCTATGGCCGATTTTCAGTATCCCGGCCCTTACGCCTGGCACAGCGTATACAATTCATCCTTTGGTTGTGACCTTTATTCAGTAGAGTCACCAATCCATTCACTCCTTTACGTATCCGTTAACCATCTTGTGGCTTCTAAACTGCTATTATATGCTCCCTATGATTCAACGTTGTCCTACATCCTAGAAATGTTAGTCATTACATTTCTCTGTCATGACGTTATGCCGCTGTTGTGGCATTCCAAATGACTTGGCATCCTCATCTAAGCCATAGTTATGGTCTAAGTTAGCGACTGAGCCTTCGTATGAATCGTAAGTTACCTGGAGTCATCAAGGCACTTGCCTTGTATTTTGTGAGCCTTCCTACAATACCTATGTTTGATATAACCGGGGCTTGTATCGATGTTCAAGCCCTGTATATTCTAACTTACACCTCCATGTAACCCATGGCATTCACCTCTTCCTGATCCAGGTATGGATCATGTGGGAAATCTAGTCTTAGGTGTCTATGTAAGACGCATTCGAACTTCTAGCAGGTAATTGCTATTCGCTATCTATCCTGGAATTGTACTATTGTACTATTCAACCCCATCACCTCGAGCTTTATTCTATGGGACGTTGACATTTATTTCAAGTGCTAACTACAACATCATACCCTAGCATGCAACGGATTGACGGTCGTTTGCACATTTCAAACATATCTCCATACCCTTCATTGGTAACTTTGGGGTACACTCGTCTTTCTCTCCCCGTGTCACCACTTAGATTACCTCTCCAAGATGTTTATCGTATGTGTACATAGTATGTACATAATAAACGTATATCTTCATCCCACAATGCTAGAGCTCTGCTCTAACTTGGCTAAAGTGTAACCCTGGTAGTTATTTCAAACAAAACCCATTGCCTATGTACCTTTACGTTGTGGCTCTGTCACCTACATCCCAAATGGATAGTAGCCAACTCTATGTTGGAATTGTATATTTTGCCTACACTTTGATAAGCTTCCTAGGTCCTTCAACCATTTCTTTTGTGCCTTATAGTACTTCAGTCCTGTACATAAACTATGATTCCCCACGGGATTATGCCATAATTCCGAAGGCTACTACCCCACATGAGGAGCTTTTCTAAAGGCTTCTTTCGCTAAGGATCCTTTATGTCCTCAATATCAACCATGCTTAGTCACAATTAACCTATTTTCTTAAGTTATCATGTCAACTTCAACTTTTGATCAGCTTGAAATGTTGTCGTCTTTGGCCCCCTCATAATAAGACGGAGGCATTAAAACCTCTCAATCTCATAATAGGAAAACCCTTGTGTTCCAACCTAGTCTTAAAGTCATAATCTCTAAGGGGTCTATGCCTCAAGGCAATGGATCCTCCAGCTTCTACTTCAGTATATAGAATTGTTCCACGCGAGTAGGGTAACTCTTAGGATATATGGACTACTGGTCTATATAATCTCACCCCTTCTACTCTAAACACCTCATCTTGATTTTCATTGGGACTTCGAATTCTTATGTTTCACCCTCTTGTCGGTCAGCCTAAGGGGATGATCAGCAAACTCACAAACTTCTCTTCTACCATCATACCACGAGATAATTCATCCAACCTGCCGTATCCAAAACCCAATAGATACATTCAGCTTATAACGCTGAATTAATTCATTGGTATCTAGAACCTTTATTAACTTCCCATTATTTGTCATTTCAATTCCATTCCAACCATCCTCGGGATGTTTTGAATGTAACACCACTGTATATACTAGACTTACTCTAGCTATTTTTTCTGATTTAAACTCTTTCCATATTCCTTAGTACGATGAATCTAAGATAGTCAACTCCAACCATTGGGATAACTTGAATGCTTATCTCTGGTGGATCATACTTAATCCAATATCTTTGCATATACACATATCATTATGCTTATTCTTTAAACCTTCCTAAGTAATATTTCACTCGCCTTGTACGGATATTCTACTATCTTCTAATATCACATACATCTGAATGTCACAATCGACATCCTGGATATCCTCACTAGTGTACTATTTGATACTACTAAATCCTTCCAACATCCACAATCCCTATCGTGTCATTATGTGATATAGTAACATGTGTGCACCAACCCTAAGTTTAGACTCATATGTAATTCATTGACATAGCCACCTAGCTATGTTCATACTTGCTGCCAATTTATTTCCTCAACTCGGTTATCTGGTACCATAAACATGTTATGGTTTCGACACCACACTTTATAGACTCTCTAGCCTTAGTTTGCCTTGATCCTCAAGCTCTAGTCACAAATTCCACAGGGGCAGATGCCACCCTAAGTTCCTAATGGACATGTTTAACGTCTAGTATAGGAACTCTTATCTTCATTACTTCTGTATTCATATGGAATATGAACTAAAAGTTCTATTATGCACCCTTTCTTTTTCTTGTTATGTTTTACCATTAAATGGTCCTAGTACGCATATACCAACATGGAGCTACTCCTCGGGATACACACACGATACCAAGTCCAGAGCACATTCTCCTTGGTGAGATGTTCATTGGGCACCTACCTTGTTCATACTCCAGACTTTGGTCTATTCAAAGTGTCCCTCCAAATTCTTTATATTTGAAACATTATTTACAACAACTTTCAAGCACCTCTTGTCTCCCACTTGTCGTGTGGGCATATTACTTGCCTCCCTAATGTATCATTAGTTGGAGGCCAACTTTCCTTCATAGTCTAGCTTCACTAAAGCTCCAACATACATTGTAGCTTTCAGACGCTTGTACCTTCTGCTAGCAAGATAAGCGTATCCACGTGGCTATGTGGTAATCTTACTCATGCATATACTTGCACCTTTATTGGACACCTTAGGAACATCAATCTCCTTATGAAACGCAATACATGCGTAATATTATAATCCGTAGTTTATGGATCCGGATCCTCATACGACATTATTCTCTACCTTTCCGCGAATCATACCTCGATTCAAGTAGCAATAACTATAAAATATCGGGTCGACATTTTATACCTTCACCACCATTGTCGAAACCTATACTTCTAAAGTGATCTCCCTTTCATGAGCTGGGTACTTATAATCCAGTTTCCACCTTAGTATAGTATCTCTCTAATGTGGTCTATGGCAGATAATCATATATCACTTCTCCCTCAGATATATGGTGCTATATCAAGTCTCTTTCTACGTCATACCAATTCTCTCGACTATCGATCCAAAATAAGGATACCTTACCACTCCGTAATCCCAACATGCCACACTTCGACTTCAAGCAAGAGTCATGACCTCCTCAGCCATCACTATATAACAGGCTCAGGGGACCGTAGTCACAACTGCCCTTCTGTGATACAGGAGGATTGCATGGCATTGCACTGACGGATAGCGAACGGGGCGGTATCAATTTAGCAGTGCCACGTCGAATGTATCTGTGAGATGTACCTGTGTCGTGTAAATATAAGAGTGTCTGTATGTGTGATAAATATACGAAAATAATAATAATATAAATAATGAATTCAAATGTGTACCGACGTGATGTAACCTATGGTTAAGATAGAATAGAATAGAGTGTGAGTGTGGAAACATTAAAGATAATCAAAAGGAGTATTTAAACGCGTATTTAAATATAATACAATGAGATAATTATGTATGTGTTATACAAACTATAGAAGGAATAACGAAAGTTACATTATGATTATAGAAAGGTTATTGTGACATAGTTGACCCAGTTATTGACCCCGTTGCGGATGATCGTACAAGTCAGCGACGGAGATAACTCTGAAGAAGAATCAGAGTATAGTGACCATTATAAGAGAGCACGGCGATAAATCTTGAGTCAAGCTCCACTATTGTTGAAAATACAAAAATATTTCTATAGTTCTTCATTATTGAAAAAGACAAAAACAAACATTGTGTTTATTGTTCTTATTATAAAAAATACAAAAATATTTTTATGTAATTTCTAGTCACGTTGAGACAGTTAAGGTTTGCCTTGCCAACAAGGATTCGAGAGCACAAAGCACGGAGCGGACATCTCGGAGCATGGTCGGTTAGCTGGTCTGGATCAAGAGCACGATATCTATTTAAGGTGGCGATTTGGGAAGAAAAGGTGGCTTGCAATTCGATTCTGGCCTTGAGATTTGTATGACCTGTTCTTCAATGCTTATCTTTTGTATTCATGAATTGAAATCAATGGAAGATTTGTTGGCTCTCATTTCGTTTATGATGCTTAACTGAGTTGTATTCATTCATTCCTTCACATGCAAGCATCCTTTGTTTTAGCAATGACGATAACTTTGTTTATACAATGTATATTCTAAGGCAAACAAGGCAACAATGTACAATTCGTCCATGATGTCCCTTTGATTCTTGTTCACTTATAAGCATACAAATAATTCTTACAGGTTTCTTATGGATGCGGAGATGACAACCACCAAGTCATTGGAAATAACTGATTATGAAACCTTTGATGCATGGCTTGCAGACACCATGGTATGTTTGTAATTTCTGTTGTAGTTTGTGTTGCTATATTCCAAGTTCCTGGGTAGATTAATTCATGAAAGAATGAGTTGCTATGCTAGAGGGGTGACAGACCTTTAACATAGTTTTGGCGCCGTTGCCGGGGATAGAATATAGCAATTAATTTCTGAAATGGAAAGTTTGTCACAGCAGAAATTTTGATGTGTATCAGACCGTCATTTGAGCAGGTTATACTAATTATTTTGAGCTAAGATTTGGTCACAAGGTACTTCTATGAGTCCTTTACCAGCCTGCAAAATTTCAAAAGCCAACTCCACACCTACCTCGATTTGGGTAGATGATGATTAGTGCTACCAGGATAAATTACTGCGCATCTTTTGTGACTCAAAATAAGTTATAGTACTTAATTAATGCTTCAAATACCCCATAAATGGGTGTATGAAAGGATATAAGGTTATTCTTGAGCAGAGGAGAGTTCAAGAAGAGAGAAGGAAGAAGCAAGAAGAGGAAAGGACAGCAAGACATAAAAAAAGAGCTCAGCATAAAATTGAACAGGAGAGACCGTCTCAAATTATTCCAGATATTAAGTCTTTGTACACAATGTCTACGTCTCATTCTAAGAGTATTCCATATCCCAAATATGGGGCTGGAAAAGCAGCTGAAACCCAACCAAGAACTCATATTAAACAATTTGAGAATATTAGTACTATGAATGGTCAGGATTCTGATGCCGAGAGGCTTATATTATTTCCAACCACATTAGAGGAAAACCAGCAGATTGGTTGATTAAGTAATATGGATACAGTGAAAACATGGGTAGAAATTAAAGAGTTGTTTTTTGAATACATTTCAACCAACTCCAACCTCTCGAGAGTTAAAGGAGGAATTAAAAACCATACAGTTACATCACGGGGAAACTCAAAAACTTTGCTATTAGAGTGTCTGAGATTAGCAAGCCAATTAGAACATAAACCTCATGAAGAAGATATCATATCTTGGTTCATTGAGGGATTTCGAGAAAAATTAAGCAACAACTCGAATTAGACTCACCCCGAACTTTGGATGAAGGCATAAAAGAGCATTTGTCATTGGGGAATTATGGGTGCTTGAAAAACATGTCAAGCGAACTTGAATCTTTGGTTCGAAGAAGGTGAACCGGGAGATTCGAGGAGTTCGAGAATTACAAAATAAATTACAATGGATGGAAGAAAATGTTAAGAAGTTAACTAAAGCGGAGAAACTTCGAAGAAGTTATGTATGGTGCACTAAGTGTTCTAGACCAGGGACACTATGCAAATGAATCTGCGAATTCCTATCAAGGAAAAGAAATTTTGTTACATTTGTGATCGTGATAATCATGATACAAAAGATTGCTATTTCAATTCAAGAAATAAAAACAAAAATAGTACAGATGCTTTTGTTGTAACAACAGATACATCAAGAAAAAAAGATGTCAAAGAAGTTGAATGTTGGAAGTGTGGGAGAAAGGCCACTTTGCAAGGGGACTGTAAATTCATTTAAAAGGAGCATTCCCTCTAAAAATATAGAAAATAGTGAAGTCAAAATAGAGGAAGCGAGAATGGTCAGCCTGGAGCGTAGAATTGTTGATAATGTTGAAGCAAATGTAGTGACACGACAAAAGGCTGAGAGAGAAGGGATTCAAGTTAAAGATATTCCATTGGAAAGCGCCGTCGCGAGAATCAAAAGAAATATATCCGAAATCCTAGAGGAGAATGAAATTTATAACTTTGCTCTGAACAAAATAAATGAATTGCAAAATTCAGAAACTCACCTACAAGAGAATGATAGTGACTTGGATAAACTCCGGAGGATTAAAAAAGACAAGTTAAAGAATTGACAATTCCTACGCCATTGAAAATAGTAGTTAAATATTTGCGGGTTTCAAGGATAATATAGATGATAATTTAAAAGCGTTGGCTGAGACAATTAAAAATCACGATTGGTTTTACCTCTTGAGTTATTGGCAAAGTATATCCCGAGTTAGGAATTCCAGCAGGATGTCTACCAAAGCAGAACAATTAATCCCTGCATTCAAAAGTGACCCTATTGATAAGCAAACTCCCGTGCTAACTCTAGAAGTAAAAGGGACACACCATTCCCAAAGTGCCTATTGATGGAGGCGGGGTGAACATCATGACCAACAATTTGAGAAGGAAACTCAAGTTGGAAGCGATCAGTCCGTCGTCATTCAATGTGAGAATGGCGGATCATAGGCAAGTCGAGCCGATGGGCATTATCAAAGGAGTGCCATTTTCTATTGCGGGAATGAATTTCCAGCGAGGATTTTGTAATACTCAATACTAATGCAGCAGGGAAATATGGATTACCAAGTGTTACTAGGTAGGCCATGGCTCACGAAAAGCCAAAAGTATTACATGATTGGGCGATAATTACATTAAAATAACTAGAGAAGGAAAAGTCACCAAAATAGATTTGCCCACCGGAAATTCTACCACTTTAGAGGATATGCCTATGTTTTTAGGATAGTGAATCGGGAATATGATGCATATGAAGAGTATGAAGATGATGCCTCGGACACAGAAATGCGTTACATGGCGAAATTAGTGGAAAAGGAAACAACTTTTTCTAAAACTTTTAAAAGAAATTAATGAGGGGCAAATCACTCTTGAACCTACTCAGGCTCATGAGGTACAAGACAATACATTACGACCTTATCTAAGTACTCCAGAAACAGAGAGGAACTAAATTTGAATCTGAAGCATCACCTCACATAGTTAGCATAGGGACTAATCTTCCACAGAATTAGTGAAGGCGACTATAAAGTTATTAATGGAATACAAAGACATTTTGCATGGAGTTATAATGACTTACAGTATTGATCAAACTTATGTTGATGCGGATTCCTTTGCTTCTACGATGCTTCGGCTGTCTACCAAAGGGCATATAGAATGAACCCTAATTATGCGAAAAGTGTGCGGGGAAGAAATTCAAAAGTTATTACAATTCGGTTTCATCTATGAGGTTGAAACAAGTGAGTGGGTTTCTCCCATTGTAATAGTAAAGAAGAAAAATGGGAAGTTAAAGGTGCATGTGGACTATAGAAGATTAAATGATGCCACTAAAAAGGACCACTTTCCCTTGCCCTTCACCGATCAAGTACTAGAAAAAGTAGCAGGAAATGAGTGTTACTCTTTCATGGATGGGTTTAGCGGCTATAACCAGATCCGAATTCATCCAGAAGACCAATTAAAGACTACATTTATCACCCAGTTTGGCACCTATGCCTACAGAGTAATGCCTTTTGGTTTAAGCAATGCACCGTCATTATTCCAAAGGATTATGTTAATGGTTTTTAAAAGCTATATCGGAAATTTTATGGAAGTCTTTTTAGATGACTTTACTGTTTTCAGCAATTATAATGATCATATAGAAAAGCTTCGGCAATGCTTTAATAGGTGTAGACAGTATGGCGTTTCTTTAAATCCAGAAAAATGTGTTTTCTTAGTAGGACATGGGATCTTGTTAGGTCACATTGTCTGCAAGAAAGGACTGCTTACTGATCCTTGTAAGGTTCAAGCAATTAGAGAGATGCCACCACCCACGAACATTACACAAGTTAAGAGATTCATGGGTAAAGCTAATTACTACAGGAAGTTTTGCCATGGATTAGCTGAAATTGCAGCACCTCTCAATGAGCTAGTTAGTCCAAAGAACAAATTTCAGTGGACAACTCAATGTCAGAATGCATTTGAGAAAATAAAAACTATCATGACTAATGCACCTATACTCATAGCTCCACGGTGGGATCAACAATTCCACGTTCATGTGGATGCATCAAAAATTGCCATTGGGCGATTACTAGCCCAACAAGTGGATTCAAAAGTGGACCGTCCTATTCATTTCGCTAGTAAACGGTTAAATCATGCGAGAGGAATTATAGTACCACCGAAAAAGAGGGATTAGCAATGGTCTTTCTTTGTCCAAAAGTTTGGCACTATTTGCTTGGAAATGTTTTCCATTTCTATGTTGACCACCAAGCTCTCTTGTATTTGATTAATAAACCATGTGTCACAGGTCGGATTACCCGTTGGCTATTGATACTTCAAGAGTTTAATTTCAAAATTATACTCAAGCCAGGCAGTGCCCATACCGTTCCTGATCATCTGTCTCGATTAACAAATGGTGAGTTGCCTACCAGAATTAATGATGAATTACCAGATGTTAATCTCTTCCGGGTTGTTGTTACACCTCCCTGGTATAAGGGAATCGTGGAATATTTACCCACTGGGGAGCTACCATCAAAGTTTACTGCTACACAACGCAAAGATTTCGTTAAAAGAGCGGCCAAATTTAGTATAATTGCAGGTCAATTATATAAACGAGGGCAAGATAATATCCTGCGCAGATGTGTCCTACCACATGAGACGCAACGAATTGTTGAGGAAGCACACCAAGGTCTAAGTGGCGGTCACTTTGCTGCAGAAATAACAGCAAGAAAAGTTCTTCAATCCGGTCTATGGTGGCCAACACTATTTGCAGATTGTCTAAAAGCAGCAAGGACATGTGACATTTGCCAACGCATGGGAAAACCAGGAGAAAGAAATTACATGCCTCTCACACCAGTTCTTCCTCTAGGTCCATTTGAAAAGTGGGGCATGGATTTCGTGGGTCCAATCCAACCTCCTGCAGCTAGAACGAAAGCACAATATATTTTAGTCTTAACAGACTATAATATTAAGTGGGCAGAAGCTCGCTCTCTAAAAGATAATACTGCTTTAAGTGTCGCAAGAGTACTATACTAGCAGATTATCACAAGGTTTGGATGTCCTTTAGAACTGGTAAGCGATAGAGGGGTACATTTTCTTAATGAAACTATTCAAATCTTAACAGAGAACTTCATGATTGTTCATCGGAAATCTACTCCTTACTATCCCAGGGCAAATGATCAAGCTGAATCGACCAATAAAATTCTTGTTACAGTCTTAAAAAAAAATTGTGAAACCAAGCGCTCAGATTGAGAATTAAAGCTACCAGCTGTATTATGGGCTTATCGAACATCTTATAAGACTGTCACAGGGCACTCACCTTTCCAACTCACGTATGGGATAGAAGCAATCATGCCCTTTGAGTTTCTAGTTCCTAGTCTTAGGGTTGCTGTACAAAATCGTTTGTCAATGGATGACTCAGCAGAACATAGATTGCTACAGCTTGAAGCCTTAGATGAAAAAAACGTCAACATCTTAGTATGGGCTCAAGAGGCATCTAAGAACAGCAGAAAGGCATGGTTTTGATAGACATCAAAAGAAAAAATACCTTAATCCGGTGACAAAGTTTTATTGTATGACTCTCGTTATAAGCAACATCACGGAAAATTAAAAGATCGTTGGTTGGGACCATTTCTGATCCATGAGATAAAAAGTAATGGGGCAGTACAATTGCTGGATTTGGAAGGAAAATATTTTCCATCTTTAATAAATGGCAGCAGATTAAAAAAATACATGGAAAAACCTACGGTTTCTGTAAGCATGGCCTCTCCTATAACGAAGCTTAGGCCTTCTCGAGTAGTTATTTACCTCTGAGGATGGCAAGAGCTAGTTATTACTCGTGGGTTTCAAAAGAAACTCCAGAATGCTAAGGCACATAATATGCTCTTACATTTAATTCTTACACCTCTACCAGGTCCACGAGCACGCCATTGGTGGAATGATAAGTGTATGAAAGTTTATCCTCATGCAAACTTCATGGAAGCCATGTCCTACATAGGGTTTTGGCCTCCACACAAGATACTTTTCTGTTTTGGAAAGGGCACCACTCGCTCTCAAAGGGCAAAGTATCTTTATGACAAATTACTAAGTGAACAACGGAAAGCCAAATATCGATTCTGATTTGGGCTTGGAAAAAGACAATTTCAATCTAAGAACTGTTAAACGTTCATCTTATTCCAATACTAAAAATAACGAGGAACCAAATGCGCTAAATATTGCATTTGCAAATGTTTTACGAGTTGTCATCGGAAAACTCCCGAGTTTTGTTTCCAAGTTATCGATCTTCTAGCTTGCCAAAGTTAGATGCTCAAGCCCTTCAAATGCTATGTCATCTTTGGATTGCTAACATTCATACAAAGAACCACCTACTCCATCATCAAGGAAACCTTATACTGAATTTATTTGCAACTATGATCCACTAACTTGTAATTGGTCACACCATAGCATCTGGGCCAATTACTATTACAAATGACCTCATTCAAAAAGCTTTAAGGATTCCAAATACTTCTCAAGCAATAGCTTATAATGACTTTGATCGACTCCTTTCCAAGTTACCAAAGCATCTAACGATTAATGGGATACACGTTACCTCATTCAACCATACAAAAATGTTCTTCTTCATATTCATAAAAACTTTTTCCCCACACATGTAATACATGTTCTAAGCGATTTTGGTCTATACCATCTTGGCAACACAAGGATTTATAGTTCCCAGGCTACTATGATTACGGATAAGATATTGCGACAATTACATGACATTAAGCAAAGATACTTTACATGAGTTCACCTTTGGTATTCATTTACAATTACTAATCAATTATGTTACGTTTGAACAGGTCAATCTTCAACCATTAATTACAGATGTGCAACAACCGGTCGTTGATGTTCATTTTGCACAGCCAGTACTCATGCAAACAGATTCCAACAGCAATTTTGATTCAAATAATCAACTTGACATTTTAATGGGCAATAAAGACCTCACTGCTAGTACTGTTCCAACACATTCCAGTCCTGAATTTGATGACAGAAACTGGAGCATCATGGGTGGATTGTGTAAGCTTTATCAAGACATGTTGGCTGCAATTCACCATAGAGATCGAAAAGTTAATGACTCTGCAGCACGTGTCTCAGAATTGGAGTTGGAAAATTCTGCCCTTCATGCAGATTTAGAACGCAAAGTTTCTGAATACACTCAACTACTCCAAAAATATGACTCCTTAGTGGTGGAGCATCATAACCTCCAAAAGCAGAAGGCAACTACGCAGCATACTTCTTTTGATAAGCACAAAGACCTAATCAAACAGACTACCGAACCAGTTTTCAAGCGGATGCAGACTCTAGTTTCTGAAAATCAGCAGTTAATTACTCAGTTAAATTATTACAAACAGAGTACCAATCATGATGATTATGAACTTTTGCATCTTTCTCCTTATAAACCAGCTATTTCAGCTGAATGGAGAAAACCCTTTCTTGACGACCAACTTGTGCAAAAGAATTTTTTACAGGCACCTCAATCTCTCCAGGACTCTGATACGCTTTAAGGGGAAAGCTTAAAGACGTAACTTCTTTAAACCACAATTGTACAGTCAAAGTATAGAAGAAACAATCTTTACTTAAGAGCATTAGCGTTGGTTTCCACAACCGATCATCTTGGTTTCCACAACCAATGGATTTGGGCATCCAGTTCACCACCCAACCGGATCCAGATAAGAACTAAGGCAATTTCCAAGGGAAGCAGTGAAAGGAATTGAACACAGCCTATTATCCCTTCAGCTTGTGAACAATCCAATCTTACAATAGTATGGGCTCAATTCAACCACCAAGGAATAGAACTCAATACAATCTTAGGCTTAACCGAAAAGCCAGATATCCCTGCCTATCCAAAAGCCAGTGAACAGAGCAGACCCAGAAGCCCTGCTGTAAGATCTTCAAATCATTCAGATATACACAGGTCGGAGTTGAGCAGAGCACCCAAAGATCATGTCTGCAACAAATAAGCGAAGCGGTATATCGAGTGCGGGTTTTGTCTGCAGCGGCCGGAAAACCCAAATAAGCTCCGTTTGATTTGGCCGAACCGGCGTTCTTACGTTGATATAGCCTATCGGCCTTTTTGTTGGCGGAGAAGGCTATTTGTGTCCCCTATTTTCGATCTCAATCGCTACCCGCTATTCGGCGTTTCCCCTTTTTTATGAAAATAGTAACCCAAGGCTTGATGTCTCCCCGATCCACGCTTTTTGGCAACTAACATTAGTTGCTTTAAGACCTATTTTAACATTTGTCTTGCCGAATAAGTGATAGCCCTTTTCCTTAAAATATCTCCCTTGTCTTTTACTTGAATGGTTGCTTAATAATATCTTGCCCCATGCTCCATGGTATCTTGCCCTTGTAACCATTGTTTCCCAAATGTCCCCATTGCCTTAGTTATTTTCTTCTCTGGACCACTCCCCCTAGCATGCCCCCATATCAGACTCACCAAATTTTGATCCACGTTTTCAACGCAGATTGGAGTGGCGAGCAGCTGAACGTCACCGCCTCATAAATTGGGCAATTATTCCAGGAGATTCTTGGACCAGCCAACAGGAAATTCTTCAAAATCTGAAATCTTTTATTGATGTTGCCCAACTTAGTCCAGATTTTGTTATCTATCAACAAGCTAAATATTCCAAGCTATTATATCTCACTGTTGAATCTACTAGTGCTACTAAAGAGCCTTTGATCAATATAGATCCCAACAGGTCGTGCAAAGCAACGCTCATGGACACCGCTCTTTTCTTAAAGTTAAACCATTTTCCCTCACAATGTATGCACTTATTTGAGGAAATGGCTCACAAGAATTTTTTACTTCACGCTTCCAAAGTTTATTATGATTCGCAGCTTGCACTTCAAGGACAACGCAAGAAGCAGTTCTATGTCTTCTGCAAGCATTACAGGAAACATCACATCTCTATGGAGAAGAATTGTGTGGAGCCCTTGCTCCACACAAAAAATGGGGGGCAAGAATGTGACATAGTTGACCCAGTTATTGACCCCGTTGCGGATGATCATGTACAAGTCAGCGACGGAGATAACTCTGAAGAAGAATCAGAGTATAGTGACCATTATAAGAGAGCACGGCGATAAATCTTGAGTCAAGCTCCACTATTGTTGAAAATACAAAAATATTTCTATAGTTCTTCATTATTGAAAAAGACAAAAACAAACATTGTGTTTATTGTTCTTATTATAAAAAATACAAAAATATTTTTATGTAATTTCTAGTCACGTTGAGACAGTTAGGGTTTGCCTTGCCAACAAGGATTCGAGAGCACAAAGCACGGAGCGGACATCTCGGAGCGTGGTCGGTTAGCTGGTCTGGATCAAGAGCACGATATCTATTTAAGGTGGCGATTTGGGAAGAAAAGGTGGCTTGCAATTCAATTCTGGCCTTGAGATTTGTATGACCTATTCTTCAATGCTTATCTTTTGTATTCATGAATTGAAATCAATGGAAGATTTGTTGGCTCTCATTTCGTTTATGATGCTTAACTGAGTTGTATTCATTCATTCCTTCACATGCAAGCATCCTTTGTTTTAGCAATGACGATAACTTTGTTTATACAATGTATATTCTAAGGCAAACAAGGCAACAATGTACAATTCGTCCATGATGTCCCTTTGATTCTTGTTCACTTATAAGCATACAAATAATTCTTACAGGTTTCTTATGGATGCGGAGATGACAACCACCAAGTCATTGGAAATAACTGATTATGAAACCTTTGATGCATGGCTTGCAGACACCATGGTATGTTTGTAATTTCTGTTGTAGTTTGTGTTGCTATATTCCAAGTTCCTGGGTAGATTAATTCATGAAAGAATGAGTTGCTATGCTAGAGGGGTGACAGACCTTTAACAGTTATGGATGAAGAACGTGTGTGTGTAATTAATGTCAAACTACATATCTAAAAAAATGGGAGATATAATGCAATACATAACTGTATTAAAGGATAAGTACAAATATGGTGGCCATGTAAGACACTGAGGATAGCAATATACGACTTGTTAAAACTGTAACGAAATAAGAAAACAAAATTTTGATACAAAAATTAAATTAGGGCTCACTGTAATAAAACAAAATGTAAGGTGAAGAATAGAATAGAATAGAATAGAATAGACAGACAAACATAAACAAAATGTAAGGTGAAGAGAAAATATAATAAACATATAGACAGAGCTTAATAGCATTACAACGAGTTGTAATAAACAATGACAGAATTATAACTATGTATTATATTAAAAGAACAAATAGAAGTTCTTTATATCTATACCCGTTTATAATATATAATCAGTTACATGTATGTGTACAAGCAATGAATTCTAAATTAAGTATACTGTGAAAATAGTGAGACCTCCACAAATCTTGACTGTTCACTTTTGACGGTCCTGAACGATGACCATGTCTGATCTATACCTTTATCTTTTATATTGCAGAATTATAAATTACACATTACAAGTCATTTCAAACTTAATCACTTTGAACATGACAACGTCTGTTGACTTATAATCTCACGCTATCTCTTTAAGGAGGGGAGACTTCCTTCTAATGTACGATGTGTTGCCCTACAACAAGAGTAGTCTTGATGCTGAGGACAACATCATTTTTAACGTGGGGAGAATATGACGTTCTGCGTATTTACACGCCTTTTTGAGTATAAATATCTGACACGTCACTATGAATAATTAATGGCGCATTAATTATTCATAAGCTAAGGTTAGCTATGGTAACCATTAATCATTAATGTGGAAACCTAACCCTAAACCCTAATTCGAATTTAGGGCTTAACCTAATATTAAAAGGAGTTAAAATATTAAATTAGTTAACATTAACCAATTTGGAGTTGCCACCTGGCCCAAATCGATTGGGCAAGGGAGAGTTGCTAACTTGGGACCCAAATTGGGGTTTTATACCCCCATTTGCTCCAATTCGAATTGGGGGGCAGTTGGAGAAGGAAGAGGAGCTCATCCCACTAGCAGGGCGTGGAGAACCTAAGAGATGGGAGATCTAGCTCAGATACCGGTTAGTAGGCTTAGTTAGCTTGAGATTCTAGTTAGGAACTAACCCTTGATTGTTAGATGGACGATTAGTCTCTCTATTTTATGTTCTATTCGAAGCTATGGATGGATGGATGGATGTATAAGGATAGCTTCCTTTCTGTTCCTCCTGTGTCGTATGGGTAAAAGGGGGTAGAGACCTAAAGGCCATCCAGAAGTAGAGATGTTCCTAGTTAGAACCCTTAAAACCCAGTAAATGTGGCTTGTGCACAAGCGCCAACCTGGCTGAGGATGCTATGATGTGAGTCAGCACCAAACAACGGACACAAGGGGAATGGTAGAGGCAGCAGGACTCCTACTACGGTGTGTGCTAGGCCTATAATTAGGTCATTGTGTGTGGGGATAGCAAGATTACGACACCTCACGGGTTGTTGGATATGGCGTTATGGATAGTCCTGCGACTTTGTGTAGATTTTAGGGGTAAAGTGGGAATGCGGATATAGATTGTTGCGGGTGTGGCAGGTATCCTGGAGCACACCCAGGGAACCGTTGTGATCCGGGAGGAGAAGCTACTACGTTGTTCCCGTTGTCGAGGGGTGAGGTCATGATCGACATACATTGAGGTGCCCTTCAGTCTCACCCCCTGACGTAGTATGGCATCTCTTACTAGTGCATCGGCAACTGCGAATTTGACAATGCGTGGGCAGTCTGGGTGCCGACCACCATGGCGGCTAGCCAGGGCAATGTGTATGTGTGTGTAGACGCTTCGTGAGGTGCTCTTCCTCCACTTCAGGAAGGCCTCAAACTACCACATTATGTCTCCTACGACTCTGCTCTTGTTGCTCACTGAGCTGCGGGGCATTGTTCCCTGTCTCCATCTTGATGTTGATTGCCTGCTGGGGGCTGCTTGCTGACTACGCGGAGCCCCCGATTGCCGTGGGGGAGTGATAGCATTGGTCTGAGCTGGAGCATCTATTGCAGCGTGCTGAGTGGCCTTCCCTCCGTGCAGTTGAGGCCTAAGCTCTTGCTGGAAAGAGAGTTTCATAAAGCAAGGAGAGAGAATATGGAAGGAAAGGGTGAAGCTGGGGAGGGGAGAGAGTTTCAGAAAGCAAGGAAGGTAGGTGGGTAAAGAAAGGGTGAAGCTAGAGGGGAAATAGAGTTTTAAAAAGCAAGGAGAGAGCCTCTGCTAAAACTTATAAGAGATATTGTTGTAGTTATTGACTCGCCATGTGTATTTTTCCTCTGCAAGGAAAAGGGTGAAGTTGGGGGGGAAAGAGAGTTTCAGAAAGCAAGGAGAGAGAATAAGTAAGGAAAGGGTGAAGGTTTTTTTTTTTTTTGGGGGTGTTTAGAAAGCAAGGAAGGTGGGTGTGACATAATTGACCCAGTTATTGACCCCCGCTATGGGATGATCATGTACAAGTCAGGCGACGGAGATAACTCCTGAAGAAGAATCGAGTATAGTGACCATTATAAGAGAGCACGGCGATAAATCTTGAGTCAAGCTCCACTATTGTTGAAAATACAAAAATATTTCTATAGTTCTTCATTATTGAAAAAAGACAAAAACAAACATTGTGTTTATTGTTCTTATTATAAAAAATACAAAAATATTTTTATGTAATTTCTAGTCACGTTGAGACAGTTAGGGTTTGCCTTGCCAACAAGGATTCGAGAGCACAAAGCACCTGAGCGGACATCTCCGGAGCATGGTCGGTTAGTGGGTCCGATCAAGAGCACAATATCTATTTAAGGTGGCGATTTGGGAAGAACAATTGGCTTGCAATTCGATTCGGCCTTGAGATTTGTATGACTGTTCTTCAATGCTTATCTTTTGTATTCATGAATTGAAATCAATGGAAGATTTGTTGGCTCTCATTTCGTTTATGATGCTTAACTGAGTTGTATTCATTCATTCCTTCACATGCAAGCATCCTTTGTTTTAGCAATGACGATAACTTTGTTTATACAATGTATATTCTAAGGCAAACAAGGCAACAATGTACAATTCCTCCATGATGTCCCTTTGATTCTTGTTCACTTATAAGCATACAAATAATTCTTACAGGTTTCTTATGGATGCGGAGATGACAACCACCAAGTCATTGGAAATAACTGATTATGAAACCTTTGATGCATGGCTTGCAGACACCATGGTATGTTTGTAATTTCTGTTGTAGTTTGTGTTGCTATATTCCAAGTTCCTGGGTAGATTAATTCATGAAAGAATGAGTTGCTATGCTAGAGGGGTGACAGACCTTTAACAGTGGGTGGGTGGGGGAGGGAGGGAGGGAGAGAGACTCTCTATGTGTATTTTTCCTCTGTTTAAACTTGGTAAGAGGTACTGGCATAGTCATTATCGCAAATACAACATTCCATATCCATGAATTGCAATGTCAACATAGTTTTACATTGTACGTCATGTATAAAAGCAACAAGCACTAATAAGTATAAGATAGAAATAACTGAAACGTAATTCATCTAAACTTCTAGATACTACACCTTAGGTTGTAATGCATATTTAGCATCATGTTTGTCTCTTGAACTTGACGTGTCTTTTGTCCCATTCATGTGCCTTCCCTTATGACTCGCATAACACCATAAAAATGAGTACATCAAGCAAGTTAATGGATAGTTGAGAACAGTTAAGCAAATAACTATTAGAGTAGTTGAGAACAGTTAAGCAAATAACTATTAATATTATGTTCTCAACTGCTGCATATTGCATTTGCAAGAAAACATCAAAGTGCGACATTTATTGACATCCATTATTTGTAACTGATTTCTAAGTGGTCATAAGATCTTTACTAAAGCAGTCTACCTAGAAAGTATACTGCATCACTAAAACCTTTGCAACTATATTTCAAATTGTCGATGTCAAGTTATACTATAAATTGCCAGCATCCAACTTTATGAATCGTTATTTCTTGTATTTGGTAAAAAGTCATAGAGGTAAATCATGCACCTAAATACGATGGAAATCATTGAACCATTTCATGCACATTTCTTGAACTATTCTCCATCTTCAAATATATATGATTGTTCATGCACAAGAAGCTCACAAAAGTTTTTTTTTTTTTTTTTTTTGTAGGACTTGAGCATTTATTATCCAAAAAAAGTTACAAAGTACAATGGGGACTAAAAACTCAGTGGAGAGAATGTCTACCAGAGCAAATCCACCCCACTCAATAGAACATCTAAACAGTATGAGGAGGAAGTAAAATCTCATGAGTAAGTGTGAATCTGAAGATAATGCTCCCAAATACGGCTCTTCACCTCATTAGCAATTGATGAACACCTGAATGCTTTGACAATTCGTTGTTGGGCATCAAGAAAGACCTGTTCATCTGAATAAGCAAGACCTTTGAATATGAGAAGATTCCTTCTTTTCCAAATGGACTAGATGATCCATGCAGAAGCCAAATGAAATGCCCTTTTTGCCAAATTTTCCCATCCACTTGGATAGACTGCTAATAACACCTATTGGCTATTCAAATTGCAATGAAAGAGGCCTTGAAGCCACAACCAAGCATGTCTGACTTGTCTACACAGGAAGAAGCAATGCTCAATTGTCTCGTCCCTCTATGCATAAGGGACAAAGTGCAGATACCTCTGGACGAAATCTGTGCACCAGAATATTAACGCGCAGACAACGATGAATGACTTGCCACCATAAAGCAGATACTTTGGAATGGAGTAGTTTATCCCATACCCATTTCCATACTGCTTTCTGTTGGTCCCTAGGAATGACCAAAGGCCACTTGGATGAAGGAGGCAAGACATCCGCAACAAGCAAGACCTTGTACATGGAATTCACCAAACTTATCTGCTTTGATACGTTCATGAACTACCCAAGACTGGGGGTCATCCACTTGTCCTATTGGAGGAAGAACTGAAGACATCTTCTGCCATATAGCCCGATCCCACCTTAAAAGGAGGAACTTAGCTCTAAACTCTTCCCATGTCAGCAACTGCCTTTGATTATTATACCATCAAATATTATATATACACCTGCTGATCTGCATCGATGCTGCGTCAATGGGTGGACTGAAGATACAAGAGGACCACCGTCCAATGGAACCTACCAACAACTTGCAGTCGTGCTAGTGTGCGCAAGATGGTGAAAATGAAACAGCGATTGTATAGTCTCCCATGCAACTAGCAATCCTTTAAGAAATGGAGATGCATTAGGGTATGCAGTCAGTGGATAAAACAGAGCCCAGGGGAAAAATGATCTAACAGATGGAGACCCAAAAGATAGTTTGTATAGAGATTGCGACTGATGCATTTGACAAGTTCTGTATAATAGAATAATCTTCATGGTACGAAAATGCAAACTCGTGTTATTGATAGTAGAATACCAGATAGAAGATCAATTTTACAATGATGCATTTTGTTGACCTTTTGAGGTTGAAAAACCATGCTTGTAGGTGAATTCAATTGCAAAAAATTGAATAAATTTATTCATTTAAAAATGCTAGTGAACTGTGCTAGCATGTAAAATATCATTGAATAGATGTTACACAAACACATTTCACTGGTATCAAAGATTGGCTAAACAAATAACAAAATGGATGGCAGTCCTACATTTTTGTCCAAGTCTTCGAATGATAGATTGGCCAATTGCAAAAGTGAAATCTGTTGGAAAATCATTTATTGTTTAAATGTCTGCAAAGATTATTTTCATAAAGATGCTCTGATTGAAAACTTCGAAATGAATTCCATTGGATGCAGCAATGAATAACGAACAATAGACATTACCATATTAGTCAAGTCACATAGAAGAATAATCTACAAAATGCATAATAACAAGTATCACATAGAGGAGCGATCTTCCAAATGCATAATAAAATAGATAGATAGGAAGTTTTTGTTGATAGTATAGATTTTATGTTATTATTACGAATCGTATGCGCTAGCCACAACTGGCAATCTATAAATCATCTTTCAAATGAAAATAATAGAAATCAGCTGCTGCAATGACCGTATGTTATGCCTAAATATTTTTACAGACCATTGTTTGAAATTTTGCATGCATGCTAATGTTGGCATAATAGAATGTTCTATGGTATTTGGCCATAGATGTGTAATGGTCGCATGTCCCTAGTCTAGCTTAAGCCGGAGTGGTGCACCATGGCCGGATAGACTAGGGGACTCGGTTGCCTTGTTGTATGGCTATGGGAATAACTTGGCCATCAAGAGTTTGTCTCTTGAATAAATGATAACAAGACAATATTTTGTGTTATAGTAATCTAAGGTTATGAATATCTTAATGGTTTAAAAACCATTGCATGTTAAAAAGGTGAGCACCCCTTTAATCGGGGGATGCCACCTGCGTCTCTCCTACAGCATTGACGGGCTGGCCCGGGGGTGAGACCGGGGCTACCGGACCTGTTCCAGCATGCCTGGCCCTGCTGTGTGCGGCCACATGGCTCTGTCAGATAGGCAGAGGTTCCCAACAAATGGGATGAGGCGGCAGAATAAAGGACAGACCGGAACTGTCACAGGAGAGAAAAGGATTTTGGGGTTTTGGTTACAGGAGGCAAGCAACAGGCCGGAAAGCTACAGGGGCAGACTTGATTACAAAAGCGAAGTCGTTTTACAAAGGGAGGAGAAAGCAATTCAACAGGAAAAAGTGGGGTACGGTCCGCTGAATTGGAGTTGCAGCAGAGAAGCCTTCTCCCGGTAAGTCCTGAACTGGATGTAATCCGGTTGTGGCCTTGAGGCCATGTTTACTGTAATGAACACAGTGATTATGGATTATCATGATTGGAAGGCTTCATTATAACTAGTGTGGACTTGTTCCCTGGAACTAGAATTAAACCGTGAACCCAGAACCTATGAATTGCTAAACCCCTTCCCTTGAATGCTCTGTAGTACATGCTGAGTAAGCTGGGGATGCTACTTGGTTTCTTCTGGCCCAGCAGCAAGTTGCAGTAGCAACCAAGAGCTGCAGATTGATGGTGCTTAACGGAGCTGATGGCTTCGTCCTTCTAGAACCATTATCCTATAGAAAGCAAGGGGTAAATTTGCTTAACTAGGAGGTTTCTTATTGCTAGTGAGACGGGCGCTTAGTACTGGTATGGGACGGTACTAGGCAATCGTCAACAGTCTAGTATTATAGGGCCTCACTTGTATACACGATTTAGATCGTGAGCTCTACGTAGAGCAGATAGGCACTAGGTGCTTATCAGCAGGGAGAGTTTCCGCAAGCGTATGAATGGATAGGCGTGGCTTATCTTGCTAGGGACTCCGGGTACTAGTGAGATAAAATCTGTCGCCGGTATGGGACGGTGATGGACGTAGTCGACACTCTAGTGTTCTTGGGTCCTTAGAAGGCTTGCAGTTTCTCCCTCACTTTGGATCCACCAGCGCGAGGGTTCTAGACGACGTACTGTCTAGATATGGCGGGGTGTGTCTGCTTGGCAGATGCTATGGTGCGTGTGGTGGATTCCATATGTGTGTACTTGCAGTCTGTCACTCATTGCTTCGTGTTGACATACTGGATAACTCTTATGCATGTTGCTAACACGTGGAAGCTTGTGCAGGCTGTTTGATAACTGGCAGAGCGTACGTGTGCATTTAGTTATCTTATGTTGTCTACTTGTTATCTGTATACGTGGCTTTCATGTATATAGCCTCGTGGGAGGCAGTACTTGTTCTGTGTACTCTGATGGTTTGATGTGAATACAAATCGAAATTTTTGGTACTAAAATTTTGGTTCGTAACAGTGGTATCAGAGCCTAAGTTGCGGCTTGGACCTTGAGTAGCTGAGATGGAGCACGGCGAGACTAGTGCAGGCGCACATGCTGTAGCAGGTCAGGCGACTCCTATGGAGGAGGAACCTGATGTACGAGGGCTAGCTGCTCGCATACAGGAAACCCAGTGGAGACCATGCAGACGAAGTGGGGCGAGGACTTGCTGGGAGTGCAGCAGAGCCTCAAGGCTGTATTAGATACTCAGACTGCTATGAGAACCGTATTGGAGACCCTTGCTGGCACGGATGGCCTAGGGAAGTCTGCGAAGAAAGGGAAGTCTCCGGCGGTAGTGGTGGTGGACCCGGATGTACCTGGTGCTAGTGCTGCTGTGGAGCAGTCATTAAAGAGTTCCGGATTGAGCAAGGAGGACATCCGCAGTCTCGAGCGCACGAAGATCCCAGATTGGGATGGAAAAGGCAGTGCTGAGGAGGCGATGCCTTGGATTGACAAGTTAGAGACCTTTTTTGAGGCTACCAATAAAGGTGACAAGGCGTGATTGTTCATCGCGCAGATGGGGCTGAAATCGGACGCCTATAGTTGGTGGAATGGTCCTATCATGAAGAAAGGGATGAATACTTGGTCCGATTTCAGGAAGTACTTTATTGGGGAGTATGCACCTCAGCATGATGCTCGTGATGCGCTTGAGAAGCTGCGGTACTGTAAGCAGACAGGTTCTCTTAGTGCTTATATCAATAAGGTACGGGGTTATATCCACAGGGTTGGAGACTTGTCCGAGGCTCGGCAGGTTGATTTCTTTCTAGGTGGTCTATCTAGTGTTGCTCTCAAGAAGCAGATAATCGGGTTGAAGCCCGAGGATTTTGAGAGAGCAACGATGCTGGCTCGTCAGCTTGGGGAAGAGGATGAGTCCTTCAAGAGGACGTCCCGGAAGTTCTCAAAGAAGAAAAACAGGTTTTTCAAGAAGAAAAAGTCTGAAAAGTCTGAGCAGCCTAAGTCTAAGTCTGCAGGTGGAGAGTCCAAAAAGCGTAAGGCAGACTGTAAGTCAGGTGGTCCCAGAAAGGGGATTTTCTGCTATAGGTGTGGGGAGCCTGGGCACATTAGTCGTGAATGCTCTCAGCCACAGAACAAGAAACTGATAACAAGAAAGCAAATGTGACTGAGAAGGCTGAAGAAGTATTGGAATCTAAGACGGTTTCAGCCATTGTCATGGAAGAGCTGTGCGCGCTGGATAAGCCCGCAAGCAAAGAGATCATGGATATGTTTGCTGGACGGGTGATTAGATTCTTGGGCAGAATCATGGACCGAAACGTTGTTGTGTTATTGGATTGTGGCTCTTCTGACATGTTTATATCTTCTAAGTTGGTGGAAGAACTACACCTACCTTGTGTGAAGACTAATAAGTACAAGGTAGATGGGCCTTTTGTGAACAATTCTCAGGTGGAGGATCGTAAAGCTGTTGGGGTGCCCTTGTGTATTCAAGGATACCAGGAAAAGCTTGATTTTGACCTCTTAGATGTTGGCTGGTATGATGTGGCGCTGGGGATAACATGGTTGCAGCGGGTTAAGCCTACTACAATAGATTGGAACACTCACCAGGTGACGCTGAAGCATGATGGACGTGAGATCTATCTGCAGGGGAGTCCTTTGATGGGAGCTTCCAAGATCGTATCGTCGCTTCAGGTCAAGAAACTGGTACGTAAATCTTCTAATCAGTGCTTTCTTCTTTTTATTGATGAATATTATCCTGTTGTTGAGTGCTGTCATATGAGTGCTGATAGTGAGGTCATAGAGAATTCAAAAGGCCAAAAAGAGTTGCAGGATCTGTTATCTGAATTTCAGGACGTGTTCCCTGAGGAACTGCTTGAAGGCCTTCCACCTAGTAGAGAGATCGAACATGAGATTGATTTAGATCCTGGATCCAAACCTGTATTTCGTAGCCCTTATAGATTGTCTATATTGGAACAAGAGGAGGTAAAGTAACAAATCCCCTTATGGTGCTCTTGTCATTCTAGTCAAGAAAAAGGACGGATCAATGCGGATGTCCATTGATTATCGTGCCTTGAATAAGATCACGATCAAGAATAGGTATCCCTTGCCTAGAATTGACGAGATTATGGATAGATTAACAGGAGCTAAATATTTTTCTAAGTTGGATTTGCACAGTGGTTATCACCAGATAAGGGTGAAGGAGTCGGATGTTCATAAGACTGCCTTCAGGACCACCTTTGGTCATTTTGAATTTTTGGTGATGCCGTTTGGACTAACGAATGCTCCTGCTACTTTTTCCAGAATGATGAATGAGGTTTTTGCAGGATGTCTTGATACTTTTGTAGAAGTATTTCTAGATGATATTCTGGTGTATAGCAAAACCTTAGAGGAGCATTTGAATCATTTGCGTTCTGTGTTAACTCTGCTCAGACAGCATAAGTTGTATGCAAAAATGTCAAAGTGTGAATTTTTGAAGGCACAGGTGGAATATTTGGGCTACATTGTATCTGTTGAAGGTGTAGCTGTAGATCCCAAGAAGACGGAGGCAATTCAGTCTTGGCCTATGCCAAAGAACGTATCTGAGTTGCGTAGTTTCTTGGGATTGGCCAGTTATTATAGCAAATTTGTCTGGAAGTTAGCCAAAATTGCAGCTGCTTTGACTATGTTGTTGAAAACTAATGTCCAGTGGCAATGGACGGTGAAGCAGCAGCAGGCAATGGATATGCTGAAGAGGTTGCTAACCTCGGCGCCTATTCTGTTGATTCCAGACATGAGTAAACCTTATGAGGTTTACACGGATGCATGTGGTTATGCCATTGGTGCTGTTCTCATGCAGGATGGTAGGGTGGTGGCGTATGAAAGTCGCCAACTCAATGCTGCTGAGAAGAACTATTCCACCTATGAGCAGGAGTTACTGGCAATGGTTCATGCGCTCAAAGTCTGGAAACATTATCTCCGCAATAAGTGTGAGTTTGTGGTCATACCGATCATAAACCATTGAAATTCCTGCAAAGCCAGGCTGAGGTAAGTCCAAGGCAAGCAAGATTGTTGGACTTTCTTTCTCAATTTCATTTTCATGTTGAACATTTTCCCGGGAAAAAGAATCCTGTTGCTGGTGCTCTTTCTAGGGTTCGGGAGGTAAATGTGATGGTTCAATGTGAAATTGCTTTGGTGTCACAGATTAAGCAAGCATATGACTTGGATGCCTATATTTCGAGTATGCAACATCTATCCAAGTTACCTGATGCTTGGGATATCCAGAATGGACTCTGGTATCATAAGGGACGTATTTATGTTCCTGCTGTGGACACTTTGAGAAAGCAATTATTGAGCGAATTTCATGATGCACCCTATGCTGGGCATGGGGGTGAATGGAAAACTTATGAATCGCTCAAGAGAATGTTTTATTGGCCTAGCTTGAAGGAGGATGTGCAGGAATATGTAAAAGTCTGTGAGACTTGTCAGCAGGTTAAAGCGGGTCGAGGCAAGACTCCAGGGCTATTGCAACCTCTGCCGGTGCCAGAGGAGAGATGGAGTGAAATCTCTATGGATTTCATCGTAAAGTTGCCTCGTACTGTGCACCATTATACCCAGATACTTGTCATTGTGGATAGATTGACGAAGTATGCACGCTTTATACCTCTGACAAAGAATGCTGATGGCTTGGCAGTGGCCAAGGCTTATATGCAGCATGTATTTCCTATTTTTGGATTACCCAAAGCTATTGTAAGCGATCGAGATGTGAAATTCACTGGGAATTTCTGGCGTGAATTGTTCTCTACATTGAAATGCACTCTGCAGTTCTCTAGTGGAGATCATCCGGAAACGGATGGGCAAACTGAAAGAGTGAATCAGATTCTGGAGGATATGCTGAGATCTTATGTGGCCACTCAGCAATCCAGATGGGAGGACTATTTGCCAATTGTGGAGTTTGCTTACAATAATGGGTTCCAACAGAGCATCAATAATGAGTTTGCTTACAATAATGGGACCTGTATCGCTTGGTTTTGATGGGCTGAAAACTGATGCTGCTATAAGTATGCTTGAAGGCATGGATGTGACACTTGGTTTGTGTCAATTGCATATGAGACAGACCCAAGATCGGGCAAGGGCACGTGCCAATTTGTCAAGAGCCCCGATCGAGATACATGAAGGTCAGATGGTGTACCTTCGTGTGGTCTTCCCTGCAAATCTGAAAAGAAAAGGAATATTGCCATTGCTTGCAGGAAAGAAACCAAAGCTCTCCCCAAGATACAGTGGTCCCTATAAGATTTTGAAGAAGTATAGCGAGGTTGCCTTCAAGTTGCAACTTCCACCGAATGTGGACATTCGTCTAGTTTTCCATGTGAGCCAGTCGCGACCAGCTCTGGGGAAAGCTGCGAATGTTGTACCTTCTCAGGAACACATGGTGGAGTTGGATAGAATTCCTACCCCTGAAAGAATATTGAATTCCCGGATAGTGCGGATCCGCCAAAGAGACCAGATGGAATTTCTGGTGAAGTGGAAACATAGACCTGTCTCAGAGGCGACGTGGGAGAGTCGTCGTTTCATGACTCAATATCCGGATGTTTTGGCTCAATGGTCTGGAGCCGATTCTTGAGGACAAGAATCCTGGGGGGAAGTAATGTTATGCCTAAATATTTTTACAGACCATTGTTTGAAATTTTGCATGCATGCTAATGTTGGCATAATAGAATGTTCTATGGTATTTGGCCATAGATGTGTAATGGTTGCATGTCCCTAGTCTAGCTTAAGCCGAAGTGGTGCACCATGGCCGGATAGACTAGGGGACTCGGTTGCCTTGTTGTATGGCTATGGGAATAACTTGGCCATCAAGAGTTTGTCTCTTGAATAAATGATAACAAGGCAATATTTTGTGTTATAGTAATCTAAGGTTATGAATACCTTAATGGTTTAAAAACCATTGCATGTTAAAAAGGTGAGCACCCCTTTAATCGGGGGATGCCACCTGCGTCTCTCCTACAGCATTGACGGGCTGGCCCGGGGGTGAGACCGGGGCTACTGGACCTGTTCCAGCATGCCTGGCCCTGCTGTGTGCGGCCACGTGGCTCTGTCAGATGGGCAGAGGTTCCCAACAAATGGGATGAGGCGGCAGAATAAAGGACAGACCGGAACTGTCACAGGAGAGAAAAGGATTTTGGGATTTTGGTTACAGGAGGCAAGCAACAGGCCGGAAAGCTACAGGAGCAGACTTGATTACAAAAGCGAAGTCGTTTTACAAAGGGAGGAGAAAGCAATTCAACAGTGAGAAGTGGGGTACGGTCTGCTGAACTGGAGTTGCAGCAGAGAAGCCTTCTCCCAGTAAGTCCTGAACTGGATGTAATCCGGTTGTGGCCTTGAGGCCATGTTTACTGTAATGAACACAGTGATTATGGATTACCATGATTGGAAGGCTTCATTATAACTAGTGTGGACTTGTTCCCTGGAACTAGAATTAAACCGTGAATCCAGAACCTATGAATTGCTAAACCCCTTCCCTTGAAAGCTCTGTAGTACATGTTGAGTAAGCTGGGGATGCTACTTGGTTTCTTCTGGCCCAACAGCAAGTTGCAATAGCAACCAAGAGCTGCAGACCGATGGTGCTTAACGAAACTGATGGCTTCGTCTTTCTAGAACCATTATCCTATAGAAAGCAAGGTGTGAATTTGCTTTACTAGGAGGTTTCTTATTGCTAGTGAGACGGGCGCTTAGTACTGGTATAGGACGGTATCGTCAACAGTCTAGTATTATAGGGCCTCACTTGTATACACGATTTAGATCGTGAGCTCTATGTAGAGCAGATAGGCACTAGGTGCTTATCAGCAGGGAGAGTTTCCGCAAGCGTATGATTGGATAGGCGTGGCTTATCTTGCTAGGGACTCCGGGTACTGGTGAGACGAAATTTGTCGCTGGTATGGGACGGTGATGGACGTAGTCGACAGTCTAGTGTTCTTGGGTCCTTAGAAGGCTTGCAGTTTCTCCCTCACTTTGGATCCACCAGCGCGGGGGTTCTAGACGACGTACTGTCTAGATATGGCGGGGTGTGTCTGCTTGACAGATGCTATGGTGCGTGTGGTGGATTCCATATGTGTGTACTTGTAGTCCGTCAGTCATTGCTTCGTGTTGACATACTGGATAACTCTTATGCATGTTGCTAACACGTGGAAGCTTGTGCAGGCTATTTGATAGTAGGCGGAGCGTACGTGTGCATTTAGTTATCTTATGTTGTCTACTTGTTATCTGTAGACGTGGCTTCCGTATATATATCCTCGTGGGAGGCAGTACTTGTTCTGTGTACTCTGATGGTTTGATGTGAATACAAATCGAAATTTTTGGTACTAAAATTTTGGTTCGTAACACCGTAGATCGAATAAAAGAAGCGGATGCAGTAAAGAGACCAAGCAAAACGGGGTAGCTACTGCTGCAGCTAGAAATTTAAACACAGTTTGGCGAAATGGAAGAAGGGTCCGCCTATAGTACTATGGCTATAGAGAAAAGAAAAGAAAAGTAGAGATGGAGATGTTAACTTGATCTTCGAGGTAAATGGCATAAATCCCTACCAAAATTCTCGAAATACAAATATATTAACATATATAGTTGAGCTTAATCCGAACAGAAGAAAAAGTCCCATATAACATAAAATTCAATTTTTCTGAGCCGCCCGATTAAGGATCTACAACTGACCCAAACACCATGGATCTGCATGAAAAGTTTCGTAGCCAAATTTAGAAAGTAAAAACAAATAGACAGAACAAGTGGACCTCTGAACTAGTCCAATCCACCGGAGAGCTTGAAAAAGTCATCAAATCAATAAGAAGAGGATTTTTGCCATTCTGACGCTATTTAGACTAACAGAAGTCCCTCGAAAGATCTCGCACTGAAAAGGATTCACTTGTTCTGCCATACAAAATAGAATTCAATTGAATGGATTTTTATCGTCCACGGAGACCAATTGGACTTTAGGACCCAATCACAGAGTACAGTAAACCTAATATTGCCACGATTAAAAAAAACCATGCCAAAGAGAAAACTTATTGGCACTGCTAAGAAAATGTCGAAGAAATTTTACCAAAGATCAAACTAGCAAAATATGCCAGTAATTTCAACTGAACGTGTATTACGTACCCAGCATGACTGGTTGCTAAGAATAGCCATCTGCATGACTGGTTGCTGGCAATAGCCACCTCCCCTGCCAGGCGAGGATTATCATTTTCTTGCTCTTGCACAAGGGTGGAATCACACTAGTGGCTGCCCAAAGCTATTTTTTTTATGTCTTGGACGGGTTGCAGATGCCCAAGAAAACTGGTTATCACACCTGCGCCCAAGAATGAACTGCCACGTCAGAAATTTCTAACATAGGATGAAGCAACTGAAGAACCCTAAAATCATGTCTTGCAGCTCCGATTCTGCTCTGGAATCGCTCAGGTTCCTGAAAAACACCAGCATACCTGTTTACCTGTAAATCAATTCTTCAAGCAGCGATTTTGAACATGTTCAGTAATGATTTCGGGGCTGCTTAGCTCGATTTTAGGTTGATCTGATTCGGATTTTTGCTGCTGATGCTTCATTATAAGTTTCTTTTACAAAACCGGCTCCAATCCGCGTGAATCCAGTGCTAAATCGTTCTAATCTGCGCAACTTTTGAAGCAGGAAGAACCCTAATATTTGCTCTTCGATTTTTCTCTACAACGTGGCACTGAGGTGGCAGTGGCCAAGATCTTGGTCAGGGGGTAACCCCCGACCAGAAATATGCCCCCGACCCCCTATCCCCTCGGGCACCCCAAGTGTGATAGAGGAGGCGCCGAGGAGTCAAAAAAACAAACATTTGATTGGTGGATTAGAATTGTTCTGGCTTAGGATGGTCGCCACATGGCATCCTGCCAAGAAACAACAATGAAGACCCATTTTTCTTGACGTAACTTTTTTGGACGAAGAACAATCGACACATTGGCGTGTTCTACGACAAACCTGGACGGAAGAATTACATAAACATTGGCATAAACTTTGCCCAACCCAAGAATTCCACCAATTTCCTTCCAATATAAGAGGCTACATGTCATAGATAAAGCATCAGTCTAAAACAAAATCAGTTCAATTTCCTGACATGGGACACCTAGTAAATGATCATGTAACAGTTACTTGGTTAACCTCGTAGCACACCAATCGTGCATGGAAACAAGAATCCAACTTAATAATTTTGCTACAAGGCAATATGGCTAAGGATGATAGTCTACACGTCATTTCCCTGCTATGAAAGGAGCAGGTATAATATTTACTTCTGGAACCATCCTACCATCATATCGATATTAACTTTGGCAGATGGAAAAACTCTCTACCTGGAACTTCTGTTATGACAATAAACTACCAAAAAAATAATTTAAGTAGCGGGGTATACGCATAGGAATGCCAATTATTGCCATCCAAGCTTTAAAAAACTAATCAATGCCTTCATACTGATTGCTCAAATCTTTCTGCAGCCACAATTTACATTTATATGACAGGCTACATGGCATAGATAGAGCATCAGTCTAGAACAAATGCATCATGATCTAGAATCATGATCATTTTTCTGAAATGCATCATGATCTAGGATACTTGCCCTGTCAAATCATATTGCTTCCTCTTGGAGGACTCTTTCAAAACACCATAAGCAGCAGAAATTTTCTGAAACTTGACCTTTGCCTTATTCTTCTCATTGGGATCTTGAAACCTGTCAGGATGGTACTTAAGCGCAAGAGCCCGAAATGCAGCCCGAATTTCTGCAGTTGATGCAGTTGGGGGCACTCCAAGGGCAGCATAATAACCAAGAGGGTCTGCAGCTCCATATTGATTGGTTGTGCCTTTTCTTTTTCTAGTGCCATTATGTGATCTTGTATATCTTGTGTACTCCTCGCGGTCTTGCTCTCTAGCATATTCTTCCCAGGACTCATAGGCATGCACATAATCCTCCTCCCACTGGCCATACACCCAAGAATGCCTCTTCATCTCGCGAACTCTCATCCAATCCCTAAAACTTAGAGCCACAAATGGGTAACAATATGTACCTAACCAGGCTATAGCTGCTGGAAGAATAATCCCTGTCCAGATTGAACTGCTCAACTCCCAGAACCAAACAATAGCTGCTGCTGTTGCAGCTGCACCTAGAGCAACCAGATCAGGCCTATAAAGCTTCTGCCCTCCAGTTCTTAGGGTTGATCCATGAACGAATGTGCGCAGCTCCACATTTAAATAATTGCTTGTGAAGATAAATGCAGGAACATACACAGGAGCCATTCCAAACTTAAGAAAAACAGTTTCCAAATTTATGGACATTGTTCTATCAGCTTGATACATACGTTTTAAAATAATATCTGCATCCGCCATGGCTTGTTTATGCACAGCTTCCTTGGCAAAAACCACGGCTACAGCAGGCCTCATTTTAAACTCTTCTAACCCCCGCAAACCACCACTGGGAGATTCCACCATGTCAGAAGTAAGCTTCTGAGCTCCTTTGAAAGAATCTGGCCCTCTTATTCCATTCACGTAGCTTCTACGATATTCATAAGAAGCATAAATCTGCATATCTGTCTCGTCAGGAGAAAAAACCCTCTCCCAGCTAGGCAAGCCGGGGCCGACAGATCGCCAGACAGTTTCAATATGGGATTCCCATCTCTTGGTATGGGGATTGTAAGACCTAATGCGATGATCGAAGCCGACATTTGCAGATTTGATGGAAATATAAGCTATACAAGAAACGGCCCAAAAGGGAAGGAAGGATTCGCGACTTACTGGAGCAGAAGGAGCGTAAGAAAGTGCAGAAGATTGGTGGTAGTCGTCGTAAGCTTTCCGAGCTTGAGCTTGAGATCCGGTGAAGGGGACCGCCCTAAGCTTCTGTGTAAGAGGACCCGAGTCCGACGCTGTCCCAAAGGTCCGAATCCATTTTGCCATCAAAAAGAATTGGCGCGTTCAAACTTGCAAATATCATACTTGCTAAATGCATACCTAACAGATGGCATCAGTTGGCCTCTATTTTTTGGGTTGTTCCACCCTAGGTGAAGAATTCGGCATAATGTATAGGGGAACGGAAGCAGGGGCTCCCCTTCCGCAAAATCGGCAGAGGCCCCGCGATCGGCGATATTTCTGCGCAAAAGAACTGAAACGGCGCAGAAATATATAAAAAAAAAATCGCGTAAGTTTAAATCATGTTTCGCTTTTACGCCAACTAAAGATTGTTTTCGTAAGTTTAAACAGACGTTACAGTTTCAGCGTAAGTTTCACTTACGCGAAAACAAAAAAAAAAACAAATTTGGGTTTCGCTTACGCGAAAGATTTTTCGCGTAAGTGAACCTGAAGTTTCGCTTACGTGAAATTTTTTTTTCTGGCCGGCAGGTCAAAAATATATTGATGACACAGTTCTTCAAAAAAAAAAAAAAAAATGGGAAATACATATTTAACCTTGAGATGGGTTGAAGAATATTTGATGGGTTGAAGAACGGTGAAGAACGCGCGAAACAGGTTTGGCTCTCCCATCCGAATTGGAAAATTCGTAGGCCATGTCAGCGATCCGGCTGTAGGGGCTGATTCTTCCGCTCCAATTTGGCGGGCTGAAGCAGCTCCAAGAAAATTTTGAAAATTAGATGGAGAATAGTTGGTTTAGCAAAAACATTTTTGATGAAATTCAATGGATTTGGTTGAAAGATGCTGCTGAATTTGCAGCACAATTTGATGGCCAGGATCCAGAGGACCTTGCTGCTGCTTTCGGTATTGATCTGGATGAATTCCTGCCAAACTTTATTGTACAGCATGAGGTATCAAATCCACATCATATTCATGAAATTGTGGATCCATATGCATCTGCACCTGCAACTATGTTACCTTCATCTCCAGTATATTTAGAACCTGAAGCCTCTACATCATGCTTTGACGATTGCAAAAAGGTGTGCAATTGTGCATCCCCAAATACTGCATGTAGAAGAATTCTATCAGCCAGAAGGAGATTACAAAGGAAGGGGAAGAGAGAGTCTGAGAAATTCGTCCTCGACGCAAATAAGGGCAAAGAAAAACTCACCACCAGACAGAAACAAAAATTGGCCAAGCAAATTGCGGATTTCACCAATAAGGTATGCCTTAATTTGAATTTTGAGGATAGAAAAGAGGTTTTTGCAAGAGCAGCAGAACAGCTTCCTGAATATGGTATCATAGGAAACAAAGAATTAAATGTTTATAAGCGTGTTGTTAACAATGTGAAGGAGACTCTTGTTGTGAAGAAACGTTGCAGGACTCAGGATATCAATCAAGCAAGGTCCTCCACCTTGATGATGGCTGTCACTGAATGTAGCAATCGTGCTGCTGTTGCAAGGGTTCTAAACTTGAAAAGAAGGGTTGTATGTGCTGTTGTGGACAAGAGGACATTGGCTGAGATTGGAGGACCTTGGTCCATGTTCAATAAGAAGTCTAGATCAGATAGGCTCTCTGATGAAGATCGAGAAAAGGTATATAACTTTTGGATCTCGGAAACCCGTGTCTCTCCTAATAAAAGGCAAGTTATTAAATTAAGGAGACATTCGAATGGGAAGAAAGTATTAAAGCCTTATAACTTGCATGCAATTCACTTCTTGGAAGAATCACAGCTACTTAATGCTTTCTTTGTTATGAAATTTGAATTTCATTCATCATAGATTGCTTTTTAAAATGCAGGTAATGTTTTATAAAAGATTCAAACGTGTATATCCGGACATGAAGATAGGTTTGAGGTTGTTTGAAACCTTGAAACCTAAATTTGTTAAAAGACTCAAAGATAGGGAGATGTGTTGCTGCATCTATCACATGAGAATGGAGTTCGTGAGGCAGGCACTGAACAAGACGAGACGAGATCTTAGCATTCACGGTGGAAAATGTACTTGAAAGTGTGCTATTTGTGGTCCAGGCCCAAGATGTGAAGCATACACTTACACTTTCAATAGTGTAAGTGACATGTGGAGAGTTAAGGTATGTCCAAAGAATGACACAGCAGATTGGTATAAGTCAAAGTGTTTAAAAATGGAATGTGATGTATTGTAAAGCATAATATGCAGTAAAGCTTATCTATATTCTTAGAAAGATCCTCTGTTCTTTTTTTTCATTACCTCAATGTTTGTGATCTTTTAATTGTCCCTTCAATAATTATTGAACTTCAATAATATATGTAGGTTTAGACTTCAACAATCTGTGCAGACTCAAACTGGACTAAACTCAAACTGGACTGTATGAAGAAATGCTAAAACGCCTGAATCCACTATTCGTTGCAAGAGTGAAAGAGCAACTCAGCAAAATAAGGTACATCCCTTATGCCATGGCAAATTTTGTGTTCAATGAATTTAGGTTACTGTTCCTAATGTTATACTCTTCCATTCTATCACAGTTATTTTCGTTTATTCATAGTTAGAATGTTTTGATTCAGCTCAAACTTCTATCTGCTGTGAGTGGAACTGTGTTAGCCTAAAACCTGGAATTTTAGTCTAACCTCAAGGAAGCTCAAACAAAATGGTTAGGACCTCCAGATCACTTAGGGTGATCAATCCTTAATATATGAAGCGAGAAAAGTCATTTTGGAATGCTGGTTTTTTCAAAATCACTACAGTCCCTGAAACTGAAAAAACTGTCAGAGCAAAAACTGACCTAGAAGACACCCCTTTTGAGATTTTTGGGATCTGTTTGGTGGTACAGATGGTCAACAATCAGAGGAAATTCCTGGTGAAAATTTGGCTTGATTTGGATAAAGGAAGGTCAAGAAAACCGAGGTCAAAGTCAGGTCAAAAGGTTGGCCAGTGCCAAAACAGAGAGCCAAAATTTGCAGATGAAGTTTGATAAGGAATTTTGAGTTGAAATCTGTGCAGGCAAATTCAAAATAGTCTCTAGATCACGTGCATAAGTTTTAAATAGCAAAAAGATGTTTTAGTTTTTTTCTGAGAATAGTCAAAGCCTCAAGAAAAAGGCAAACTCTGTAACAGTTATGAAGAAAAATCTTGTTATAGGTTTTCTTTGGATGTATAGGCTCCTAGGATCATTATGAGGATGAAATATAACTATTTGAATGGGATATAACTTGAAGTAAATATTTTGGCTTTGTATTTTGGTTTTTTAACTTTAACAAACAATACAAGATTTTACAAGATAAATGAATAATGATGACAATAATTTTCGAGGCAAAGAATGTATATTATAGCAAGATAATACAGAAAGGTCCAATAGTATTAAAAGGCATTACCCAAATAATGATGCTTGAGAGCAGGTTCCAGAGCAGTCTGAGCTTCTAGGAAGCCTCAAACTACCCAAGAAGCAAAATGAAGAAATTTGTTGAGTTGCAGTTGAAGCGTTTTGATGTCAAACAAGTCGCGCCATGGTAGATCTTCAATTTCGAGCAGAATAGAACACAATTTGAACAGAGCAGAACAAGATAATATCAAAATGTCGAATGCGCCAAGATCACAGAGGTCTATCTCTGAGGGGACGTGCTGATTTGATCTGTATTCCTGGCTTAAGAATTGTTCTTCCCAAAAGCTAGCTCGACAGAGTGATTTAAGGCCAAATTTGAGCAATTTCTAATGGATCAAGTGCCACAGAGGATCCCCAAGGTCTCATAAAAGGTTTAGGAGCTAGTTTCGGGTGAAAATTGGCGGGCTTCAATCAGATTTAGGCACGAATTGGCCAGATTTAGCAGCTTTCCTTATTTTCTAGAGTTCGTCGAAAAATTTCAACTGTGATATATCCCACAGGCCTAGCTAAGGAAATCTGCTACTTTCGATTTATCCCACATACCTGCTTTAGAAAAGCACATAAAGCACATAAAGCACTTATATATATAAAGCACTTATATGCATTCGTTTGCATCTTCAACTGTGCTTGACTTTACAACCTACTGCCACTGCTTCTCATAGGTTATTTTTTGTAGCTGCAATATATTCACTGCCACTGCTTCTCATGAATATAAGATGACAATTTTCTAACTTCCTTATGATATGACATGACTCACATTTTCAGCAGATTTCCTGGAATCCAAATTTGAAGGCCTTCCCAAGGGTTTTTTTCGAATTTTAAAAGACCAAATTAGCTCTTTTTTTGCCAATCTTTCAATCTAGAGAGATTTTAGGTCAAAATGAAACATTTGAATTTTTGTCCCTTTTGACCCATGGTCAATGAATACTGCAACTTGGGGATGGTGAAAAAATCATGGGAAAAAGATGGGAAAAAGGTATAAATAGGCTATAATAGGGTTTAGGAAGATGAAATGAGGGTGAAAATAGAGTTTTCTTGCCTTTGAAGGTTTTCAAGATCATTAGGGGGCAATTCTCAAATGAAGGTAGGACCAATAAAAAATGGGTAGTGGAATGATGAGAAAAGGTCTCAAAAGTGGAAAAAATGGAGAAAGAAAGGTTTTTGAAGGCTCTTGGGATATAAAAAGGTGGATATGGAATGAAGAAAAGATGGGTACCTCTGTAGCACTTGATTTCATCTCAAATTGTTTCTAAAGCTCGAATCATACCTCATAGTGAAAATAAGTTTGCTCAAAACCTAGGGGTCTTCCAAACTTCTATAAGGGTCTTCCAAACTTCAAGGCTAGAATAAGAGCAAATTTCACTTCCAAGATGGCATCCCCATGTGCGTGACTTCAAAACTACTAATGCAACTCAAATAAGCTTCATAAGGTTGAACTTTGGTAAAATGCCTTGTGGCTCCTTGATAAACTTGCTATAGCCTTTGCCTGGTCTTCACATCAAAGGAAAAATGTTAAACCAATGGGAATGTGTCTAGAAAAATGCTTTACCTCAAGGAAAAGATTAGGCTATAAAAGGAGATCCCCAATGCCTTCCAATCTTGGTCAAATGTCTTCCAAACTCTAATGGGATCACAATAGCCTGGAACTTTTCCTTAGAGGAAATATAGATGACACAAAAGTTTTGATTCATAAATGCTAGTCCATGTTGCCAAAAATGGGCAACATCTCCTCAAAGGAAAGAATAGGCTGGTCCCCTCAGCCTAACAGATGTAAACTTAGACTGAGGATCTTCAGATACTGGTGCAGGTGACAGAATGATGTAGAATAATGAAAGTGAGTGGTATGAGTATGAGATGAACTCTGCTATGGTGGAAATGTGGTGCAGAGCATTGTAGGGAATGATAATAAAAGGATAGAAGGCTGAAATGGAATGTAAGGCAACTTATAGGCAGATGGAAATGGAAGAGAAAAGAATGAACCTGCATATGACAGTAAAATCAAAGTTAGCATGAGTGCCAAGCAAGATATGGAAAATTATATATGGATAGCACTCTAGAACTCCAAGGAGGAAGCAAGGTCTTATGAGGAATAAGCCAGTTTAAAAGACAGATGAAATGTTTTAACAAATGGCCCTGTCATGACAACATAGAACTCATTAGGAGGTAATAATCAAAGTCTTATCCCTTGTGGACACATCCCTGCAGCTAAACAGAAACAAACACTATTAATCCTCAAAGGAAATATGCAAATCAAAAGAAATTTTAAAGCCTCAACTTTAAGCTATAAACTAACCTATTCTAAGCTAGAACAAATGTCTATATAGAAGTGAATAGGCTTAAGCAGGCATGCTGAGGCCAATATCTTTTAAGGTGTTGAATATTAATAGGGTTTGGCAACTCTAAACCTGTACCAAGATCTGTCAATCTATAAGATGAGCAGCCAGCCTCCTCTAAAATCTGATAAGGACCCTCCCAGAGGTTTTCAAACTTGGAAAGCTTTCCTTCATCTGCAGCATTCCACTTCAAAACTAATTCCATAGGTGCAAACTTATCTTGTAGTTTGTGAGCAGCCTTGAAAGCTGCTGCACTCTTAGCCTTCTTCAGCAAGTTGTAATTTTCTGCAACAAGCCTTTCTTCATCCAATTTTAACAGAACTTCATACCATTGGCTTCAAAGCTTGAAAAACTCCAACTCAAGCTTGAGTGCCATCCTTAAAGAGGGTATCTCTAACTTTCATTTGAATGGCGACCTCTACTCCATATACTAAACCGAAAAGGTGAGGCATTAGTAGTCGCTTTAGAAGTAATTCTATGAGCCCAAAGAGCATCATATAATTTCAAGTGCCAATCCCTGTGGTTTTGGCAAACTGTTTTCTGCAAAATACCCTTAAGCACTTTGTTAGTAGACTCAGCTTGGCCATTTCCTTGAGGATAATAGGCTGAGCTTTTCACATGCTTGATCTTGAGGCTTGAAACAAGGAAATTAATAACCTCATTAATAAAAGTAGAGCCTCTATCACCAAAATTTTAAAGGGAATGCCAAACCTAGAGCAAATATTCTCATGCAAAAATCTAGCAAAGAGTATGGGCATTTGCTTTCCTTAAGGGTGCCGCTTCTGACCACTTAGTGAATAGATCTGTAGCCACAACAATGTATTCATGTTTGGGCTGAGGATGGGGATTGATAGGGCCAACATAGTCCAATCCCCAAACTTGAAATGGACCAGGGGAGACAATTCCTGTAAGAGGAGCAGGATGCAAGATTCTTTTGCCAAAGATCTGGCATTGATGACAAGTCTTTATAACATCATAACAATCTTTAAATAAATGAGGCCAAAAGTAACCCGACCTCAATATTTTCTTGGCGGTTTGTGTTCACAAAAATGACCACCACAAACACCTTTGTGATTTTCAAAGAAGTACCGTGGCAGCTTCATCTTCATCAACACATCTTAAGAGTACACCATCCCTATTTACCTTGCACAAAATGTCACCAACCAAGGAGTAAGTCAAACATTTTAACTTAAACTTGTAAGCTTGGCTTTTTGAAAATTCAAAGGTATCTCTTGATACCAAGGAACCTCCTAATAGGTTGTTGCCAACCTTGAGCTTGTATAGTTGACAAGTCCTGCTCATTTACAACAAGGTTAGTCATTTCTTCTTCTTGTACAACCTCCTCATGTTCAAAGTAGGCAGCAGGTAAGTATAAACTCTGATTGTTCAATACATGAATGACCTTTACCTTTAAATCATAAGATTGAAGCCTACAAGCCCACCTATGAAGCTTAGGTTTTTCTAATTTCTTACCATAAAAAAAGGCATGGGGTTCTCACTGCATGTAGATAGTGGCTTGGGATTTTTGTAGAAGATGTCCCCTGCTCTCTATCAAAAGATGAGAGCAGCAAAGACTCCTTTCTACCTTAGCATACTTCTCTTCGGTTTGAGACCATTGTTTGCTTGCAAAAGCAATAGGGTGCCTATCCTACAAAATGGCAACTCCAGCAGCCTTTTTAGTAATGGTTATATAAACTTTAAATGGTAATGAAAGGTCTGGAGTTTTAAAAGTGTGGAATGGCAAATAGCCTCTATGATCTGCAAAAAAGCTTTTTCACACTCATCAGTCCAAACAACAGGGCCTATATTTACTTTCTCTTTTACTAACTTGGCCTACTCTAGTCGGTTTAGAGATAGGACTAATAAGGTGAGAGAAATTAGGCACATACACCCTTAAGAAAGAGGTCATTCCCATAAATCCCTTGACTTCTTTAATTGTCCTGGTGTTTGAAGCTTTTTAAAGCTATGATCTTCTCTTCAGCTACTTGAAGGCCTTTAGCGAAACCTCATGGCCTAAGAGCTGGCCTTTGGATGCCAAAAGATGCACTTCTTTGGGTTTAGATTAACTCCAAATCTATCACGCACAATGTAAATATCCTTGTTAGCTCAAATATGATCACTTGTATCGCATTACCTAAGCATAAATCATCAAGATAAACTCAAATTGCTCAGAGTCATGTTTGCAAAGACAAGATCCATAGCTCTCTGAAATGTAGCAGGGCATTCATTAAACCAAAAGGCATCCTTTTCATTGCATAAGTTCCCCATGGAGTAATGAAGGATGTCTTTGGCTGATCCTCCTTTTTGATGCTAATCTGATTAAAACCAGAGAAACCATCCAAAATGAGTACATAGACTTGCCAACCCAACGATAAAGGATTTCTTCCAAAAAGGCAAAGGGTAACAATCTTTAACAAGAGCTTTATTTAGATCTCTATAATCCACACATATTCTTAGAGAACCATTCTTTTTTAGAACTGAACAATACAAGAAACCCAAGAAGGGTTCACAATGTCAACTATCAAACCGACTCCTGCATTTTGAATAATTCCCCGCTTGATAAGATCTAAGAGTGAGGAATTAATTCTTCTCAATCTCTCGCATGACAGTTTAGTATCTTCACGAACTTTTATCTCAAACTCACAAATGCTCCTATCAACCCCTTTTAATTCTGAATATTCCCATGCAAAAACATCCACCCAATCTTCAAAGTACTTAATCATTTTACCTTTGCAATCCTCATCATATAGATCTCCCATTTGCAAAGTCCCGACATACCTCCCTTATGAACTTCAAGTTCTTTGTGTGATTCCTCTTGTGCTAGGTTGATGGTCAAGATAGGATGAAATTGAGAGAGTTCATCTTCATCTAGGACATCTTCCTCGATAGCTCCCTCGAGAGACGCCTCTAAGAGTGTTTTCCTGCACAAAGAATCAGCCTCAAAGTTTTTGGACCTTGGAATATGATAAATCTCCCAATGATCAAAAAAAGTTAGCAATTCTCGAGCTTGTGTGTTCAGATCCTCCATATCTTGATGTTTTGTTTGGTATTCTCCCAAAATCTGTTTGCAAACGAGTTGTGAGTCCCCATAGATAACAATATAGGAAATATTCATGAACCTTGCTTCCTGTAGGCCCGCAATGAGGGCCCTATACTCTCTTTGCATTAGAAGAAATATTAGGGTGAATTCTCCCTATCTTAGTCATCGCCTTAAGATCTCATCCTTCTAATAGCGTGAGGAAGAAGCAATCCCTAATTTTTTGGACATACCTCCATCAAACCAAAGGTAGGCCTTGTTTTCTTTTGGATCAGGGAACTCTACATGAGCAAAGTTGATAACTTCTGCACTCATATCAACATCTAGACCTAAATTGTAAACTCCTAGCTCCTCTTCCTGCAATATATCCACATCTATAAACCTAATATTAGCAGAGGGGTCAGTTTTGTTTACCAATTTAATGGAAGTTGCTCCATTTGAAATGGTGCAAATGCCTTCAGACCATATAGGCCTAGCATCTACTGTTTTCATCCACCTTCTTCCCAATAATAAATCATAGATGTTAGCATGGTTAACATTCTCAAAATCAACAACCACAAATGTAGCTAAAACAATGATTCCTCCTGTATTAACAGACACATTCCTCACCATTCCTTTTGGCACTACCTTAGCATTGGAAAAGGATTTTAGAACAATAGAAGTATTGTCTTCTACCTTGAGATTCAATGTTTTCATAACATGATAAGGTATGACATTTAGAGAAGAACCTCCATCCAACAAGACCTTATCTAAATGGGAAGTACCTATAGTAGCACTACAAGTAAAAGCACCTGGATCTTCAGTGTGCTCAGGTAAGGCTACAGAAATGTTGTTGCAAGTCTCTGCAGCAATTTCTTCAACATTTTGGGTATTCTTGATAAACTTTTCCCTGTATGATGGTGCAATCCTCAATAGAGTTAGTAAGTCTACAGTAACCTTGGAGTTTTTCATAAGCAATTCAAATTCATCAAGCTCAGAATCTTTCTGTTTATACCTTTGAGCAGGGGGAGGAGCTATATTCTGGGGATTTGGCTGAAATATTACCTTAGGAGCTGTAATTGGTGGAACAGAACTTGCAGAAGTACCTGAATGAAGCCTAGCACGTGTTTGCACAACCATAACATCTTGTTCTTCTTGTTCTTCTGCACAAGTCTCAATAAAACTAACATTTGACACCTGTTTACCTTTTTCTTGCTTTGCAAGGTAATTCTTGACACTGCAGAACTTCTCCTCATGACCTATCTCTTTACAAAAAGAACAAACAGAACATTCTCTACCAAAATGGCCCCTTTTGTGGCATTTAGGACAAGATCTTGCAAAGCAATTTTCAGCCCTATGATAGGGTTTACCACAGTTTGTGCATTCAGGTATGGTAGAGCTAGAAGAAAGAGCATTATTACTATTTTTTAGCTCCATGAGTTGTTTGGTAACTTCTAAAAGAGCTTCAGATACCCGCAGATACCTTACTTATCTCAGATTTCATTTCTGAAACCTGAGGGTCTAACTCTTCAGCTTTTGGCTTCTTCTTTTCCTTCTGAACTGCATACACAGGGGCAGCATTAGCATAATGTAACTCCTGCTCAGTATCCTGATGAGGAGGGTAGAATGGATCTCTGACTTCTTCATCGGGCAAATAGCTTAGCATTTCTACTAAATCTACAGCCTTTACAAATGTCTTATGGATAGAGTCTAGCTCACCAAACTTTTGAAGTTTTAATAACTTCCTATAGATCTTAGGCCTGGACATCAAACCTCTGATAAAGGAAGCAACCAGATGCAAAGTTGGGTGGGAAACATGATTCCTATTACACACCAGCAAATAAGAGTTAAATCTTTCCACATGCTGTTTCACACTTTCACCAGATTTAATAGAAAAGGAATTGAGCTCAAAAACAAGATCCTGGGGTGAAGTAGTCTTACCAAACCTTGACAGAAATCTTTGTTCCAATTCATCCCACTTGGTACCTATTGACAGTTCAAAATCCAACCAGGACCTGGCCTCATCACCTTTCATGCATTTGGTAAACTCAGCAAACCTGGTACCTTTCTTCTTTCCATGCTCCTTATAATATTCTTCAAAAGTCTTCAAGAAATGGTTAGCATTCATGGAAGAATCATAACAAGGGGGAGAAACAGGTACAATAAGCTCAAAATGATAAGGAGCTTGTGGAGGAATAGGCAAAGTGGAAACATTTGCAACATTTGTTGTGGATCTGGTAGCCACTTTCATGCTTACCCCTACCAAATCTGGTTGACCTGTTACCTCAGGTGGTTCAGCAGGCTCGGCAGACTCAGCAAGCTTTCTTGGTGCCATGGAGTTCTAACTTCCAGGTGAAAATCTCGGTAGGACCTCCAAAATGTTAGCCTAAAACCTGGAATTTTAGTCTAACCTCAAGGAGCTCAAACAAAATGGTTAGGACCTCCAGATCACTTAGGGTGATCAATCCTTAATATATGAAGCGAGAAAAGTCATTTTGGAATGCTGGTTTTTTCAAAATCACTACAGTCCCCTCGGCCCCAAAAAAAGCGTGAGCAAAAACCCACCTAGAAGACACCCCTTTGAGATTTTTGGGATCTGCTTTGGTGGTACGATGGTCAACAATCGAGGAAACTCTTGTGAAAATTTGGCTTGATTTGGATAAAGGAAGGTCAAGAAAACCGAGGTCAAAATCAGGTCAAAAGGTTGGCGGTGCAAAACAGAGCCAAAATTTGCGATGAAGTTTGATAAGGAATTTTGAGTTGAAATCAATGCGTGCAAATTCAAAATAGTCTCTAGATCACGTGCATAAGTTTTAAATAGCAAAAAGATGTTTTAGTTTTTTCTGAGAATAGTCAAAGCCTCAAGAAAAAGGCAAACTCTGTAACAGTTATGAAGAAAAATCTTGTTATAGGTTTTCTTTGGATGTATAGGCTCCTAGGATCATTATGAGGATGAAATATAACTATTTGAATGGGATATAACTTGAAGTAAATATTTTGGCTTTGTATTTTGGTTTTTTAACTTTAACAAACAATACAAGATTTTACAAGATAAATGAATAATGATGACAATAATTTTCCAGGCAAAGAATGTATATTATAGCAAGATAATACAGAAAGGTCCAATAGTATTAAAAGGCATTACCCAAATAATGATGCTTGAGAGCAGGTTCCAGAGCAGTCTGAGCTTCTAGGAAGCCTCAAACTACCCAAGAAGCAAAATGAAGAAATTTCTTGAGTTGCAGTTGAAGCGTTTTGATGTCAAACAAGTCGCCACCATGGTAGATCTTCAATTTCGAAAGCGAATAGAACACAATTTGAACAGAGCAGAACAAGATAATATCAAAATGTCGAATGCGCCAAGATCACAGAGGTCTATCTCTCGAGGGGCGTCTTGATTTGATCTCAGATTCCTGGCTTAAGAATTGTTCTTCCCAAAAGCTAGCTCGGCAGAGTGATTTAAGGCCAAATTTGAGCAATTTCTAACGGATCAAGTGCCACAGAGGATCCCCAATGTCTCGGAAAAGGTTTAGGAGCTAGTTTCGGGTGAAAATTGGCGGGCTTCAATCAGATTTAGGCTCGAATTGGCCGGATTTAGCAGCTTCCCTTATTTTCTAGAGTTCGTCGAAAAATTTCAACTGTGATATATCCCACAGGCCTGGCTAAGGAAATCTGCTACTTTCGATTTATCCCACATACCTGCTTTAGAAAAGCACATAAAGCACATAAAGCACTTATATATATAAAGCACTTATATGCATTCGTTTGCATCTTCAACTGTGCTTGACTTTACAACCTACTGCCACTGCTTCTCATAGGTTATTTTTTGTAGCTGCAATATATTCACTGCCACTGCTTCTCATGAATATAAGATGACAATTTTCTAACTTCCTTATGATATGACATGACTCACATTTTCAGCAGATTTCCTGGAATCCAAATTTGAAGGCCTTCCCAAGGGTTTTTTTCGAATTTTAAAAGACCAAATTAGCTCTTTTTTTGCCAATCTTTCAATCTAGAGAGATTTTAGGTCAAAATGAAACATTTGAATTTTTGTCCCTTTTGACCCATGGTCAATGAATACTGCAACTTGAGGATGGTGAAAAAATCATGGGAAAAAGATGGGGAAAAGGTATAAATAGGCTATAATAGGGTTTAGGAAGATGAAATGAGGGTGAAAATAGAGTTTTCTTGCCTTTGAAGGTTTTCAAGATCATTAGGGGGCAATTCTCAAATGAAGGTAGGACCAATAAAAAATGGGTAGTGGAATGATGAGAAAAGGTCTCAAAAGTGGAAAAAATGGAGAAAGAAAGGTTTTTGAAGGCTCTTGGGATATAAAAAGGTGGATATAGAATGAAGAAAAGATGGGTACCTCTGTAGCACTTGATTTCATCTCAAATTGTTTCTAAAGCTCGAATCATACCTCATAGTGAAAATAAGTTTGCTCAAAACCTAGGGGTCTTCCAAACTTCTATAAGGGTCTTCCAAACTTCAAGGCTAGAATAAGAGCAAATTTCACTTCCAAGATGGCATCCCCATGTGCGTGACTTCAAAACTACTAATGCAACTCAAATAAGCTTCATAAGGTTGAACTTTGGTAAAATGCCTTGTGGCTCCTTGATAAACTTGCTATAGCCTTTGCCTGGTCTTCACATCAAAGGAAAAATGTTAAACCAATGGGAATGTGTCTAGAAAAATGCTTTACCTCAAGGAAAAGATTAGGCTATAAAAGGAGATCCCCAATGCCTTCCAATCTTGGTCAAATGTCTTCCAAACTCTAATGGGATCACAATAGCCTGGAACTTTTCCTTAGAGGAAATATAGATGACACAAAAGTTTTGATTCATAAATGCTAGTCCATGTTGCCAAAAATGGGCAACAAACTGGTGCTCCCTTCCTTTCATGATCAACAACCATGTGGAGGAGGCAACCGAAACCACTATATGGAGTTTACTTGCAAGCTGACAGTATAAGCATCATGGACTTCAGAAAAGTCAAATGAGCATTATGGGCTCTTTCTAGATGCGTGCTAAGATTCAAAAAAAAAATCTTATATGTTTGCATGTAAAGGGATTGTGTTGTGAATAGCTATACTTATTATTGCTCAACAACGATTTATTATTGTTTGGATTATCTTTTAGACTATTTGTCATTGTTTTGCATGTATCTGTATCTAATATAATTGTGATTTGCATGTGCAGCTTTGGAGAAAGGGACCTGAGTAGCTAATATTGTGCAACTTTTACCTTTTCACATTATTTTCCTAGCAAGAAATTCAACTTCTTGCATGCTTCATCTATGCGGTAAAGCTCTCTCTCCAGTTTCGTGTATTGTTATCTAAAAGCTTGAACTGATTCTTTTTTCTGGTAAAGTTCCATCTCTGCTTTCATGTAGAATGAAATCAAGAAGCTTTCAAGCTGCTACTTCAAGTAACTTCTAGCTTTTAACCATACACCTTGCTGGAAAACATAGTAAACGTGTAACTCTATGTTGGATTGTAGCAAAATATAGCTATGCCGTGCTTTTGTATTTTGTGGCAGTGTTTTATTTTATAATACTCAACGTCGTGCACAACATGTGCTTTCTGGTTGAACGAGATTGAGAAAAATATAACTTGGCTGATGATTATGGAATGGGCACATTATTTGGTGCGGGTATAACATCTCCAAAGTTGGTTATCAAATGAATTGTAAAAATAATGAAAGGGCATGCTCAGATAACGTAGATAGTTGAGCAAGTTATTGATGTCAAATTGGCCTAGCTTCTGAACCTTGCATGCAGCAGCCTTATTCTTTGTAAAAGTGGGTACAAACCAAAATGTCATATGTATTATTAAAAGATTAGATTTTAGATTTTATGTTATGCAGATGACCAGCAAGAGGTGTTCTCAGAAGTAGTTTGCTTTGCTCCAATGCACTTTGAAGACCCTTTGGAAAATTGCCTACTGTAAGAATGGTCAGACATAATGTGATATATACATGTTTCTATTTTGCAAAAATATGCAACTATCATTTTTTGGAGATGGAAGTATATGCAATTATAGCACTTCTGTTTAAGATGGAAAGTTAAAAGACATAGAGTAACGCCGTCAATAACTCTCTTAATCGGCTGGTCTATTATTCTGTATGTATTGCAAGAAATACAAGTTCTTAACAGAAAAAAATTGTGAAATTTATTTTATAGATGGATTCCTTTACAAATGTATCATTTTAGATGATTCTCATCCACGGTGAAACCAATTGAAAGATATGATCTTTTATAGAATTCAATGGTTTAGATAAATTATTGGGAGAGCTACATGCATCAAGTCTTAGTATATGATCCAATGAGAGGAAAAGTGCCCACGGTCAAGACGCTGCTAAGGTGCTGCTAAGGCGCCCGCAGGCCAACTCTGCCATGCTCGATTTGAGTGCGCTCCCCTAAGCTCCTCTACATCGGACTACCTAGAGCAGGGTAAGATGGAGCATGCCAACTCTGCCATGCTCGATTTGAGTGAGCTCTCCTAAGCTCCTCTACATCGGCCTATCTAGAGCAGGGTAAGATGGAGTTGAGCAATGTTGCTCCTCCTCCTGACTTTCTCTCTCTCTAAGCAACTCAACTCTAAAGGCAGAGGGCGGAGCTCTAAAGGCGCTAGCGTGCCAACTCTGCCATAACTAAATTTGCGAGCGCTCATGAGTTCCTCTATGTTGCTATGTCTAGCCTTTCTACAGCAGATTAAGAAGGAGTTGAGCAATGCTGCTGCTCCTCCTGACTTTCTATCCCTTTCAACAGGAAAATATTGGCCGGAATGAGCAATCTAAGTCCACATCTATCCAGACACATAAGCTATTCTAGTGCTAGGTTCTTCACCATAATCATTCGTGGAGATCATCATATATGTGGCTGGTTGGAGGGCGAGTTCAGCCAACTCTGGGAAGCCCTTGTTCTAGATAGAGTCTTTCCTGATTATCTCTTTCAAGTAGAAGCCTGGCTTACACCACAAATTCCAATTCAACTAATCGAGTATTGGTTGGGCGACTATATGGGAGATAGGAATGTCTCTGATGCTGGCCAATGGGGCCTCGGCAAAATCACTGTTAAAATCTACACTTAGTTGCTAGATCTGCTTGGATGCGGATGGATCCTAACGTCTTGTAGTCAACTCTTGACCAGTCTCGCATGAAAGGTCTATTTGTCCCTTTGCTGCCGGATTAGCTAGCTGCCTCCTGGGGCTTTTAGCCTCTGCAACTTCCATCAATTCATATGTGTTTGTTGTACCCACTTTATGCATTATAATCATTCCTCTGGCTCTGACTCTTTATAAGCCCCTTTGTTGGATCTGCAGCACACAATCCCAGCCTCAAGTGCCTGCATCTTCGATGTCTCAATGGGACTACCCCTGCCGCTCTTCTTAACCTCTCCATCCTCTCCAGTAAACTATCCTCCATCCCCTTCTGATATTGAGATCTCTAGATACTTTGTCACTATCGAGGGCTCCCAGCAGTTAGCCTGTGGATGGTTGGAAGGTCTTGCTGCAGAGTTGTGGACATATTTAATTGATGAGATGCTGGTCCCAGAGATCTACTTCGTTGGAGAGAGCGGCACTCCTGCTGTAAATCCAGAGGAAACACCGAGGCTGTGGAGGGTCGAGTTTCTTGGAGTTGATCGCCCGGCCTTTGCCACCTTCTACGTCCACAGTGCCTGGATGATAGATTCGGTTAAGGTGGAATTACACAAGGTGCCTCTCCCATTTGAGATCATATCTGTGGATTGAAACCTGTCTAGAATGGTCTCTCGTGATCTCAATGGATCAAACCCCTTCTATTATCTCATTGCATTCATCTTCCTCTGATCCCTCTTCGGTTAATCTGCCCTACTCTCCGCCATACATAGTTCGCACAGCCATTCTTGCTAATCACAACTATATCTGGTGGGGCTGGATCAGAGGGGATGTGGAGGACATCTGGACATCCTTGATTGATAGGCAAATCCTTTTTCTAGATCAATTCTATTGTGTTGGTGGCCTGCAACTTTTGGGAGATCTTCACAATACAAGGAGGGTGGTTAGATTACTTGCCCGGGGATCCTTCTCAACCTTACCTCTTCAAGCTTTTCTTGTTAACTGTACATGGTTGAATGATAACTACTGGGTTGAGCTATACTAAGATGGAGATCAACCAGGCCAGCTATGCAGAGGCAGCTAGTCTTCTCTTCTCACCCAGATGGACTGCCCAGTGGATAATCACTCAAAGGGGCTTATCTCTGTCCATACTCAGGAAGTGGCCAACAGAATACGGTTTTTACAGATTCACTGTCTAATAAGCAAGCTTCTTCGTGGATCCCCCAAGCTGGAAGAGATCCGAAGGACCCTGGGACTTATATGTAGATCCAGAACCCCGCCAAAGGTGCAGGCTTTGGGCAACTCTTATTTCGCAATCATTGTCAATCTACCTAAGGAAGCTGAGATCCTGTTCAGAAAGGGCATCATATCCACCATGCATGGGCAGTTCTTTGTGCAGAAATGGCGACCAGGCTTTAACCCCATGCTCCCAGACGCTCTTCTTTACCCAGTTTGGGTCTCTCTGGAGGGGTTACAGTTTGAACTCTGGACAGAGAGAACACTTAAAGCTTTGACGACCTCTATTGGAGAGTATGTCTATTTTGACAACAGGAGTGAGGAGGTGCCCAGGCTATGTGTGGCAATGGATCTGCTCAAGCCCATCCCCAAAGCCATCGAGTTTGAGGGATTCTACAAAGAAAACGTGGTGTTCCCTCTGATACCTTTGAGTCTGCCCCCCATCTGCACTGGATGTGGTATCAGAGTCCACCCAAATGCTATGTGCCCATCAATAAAAGAATGCGACAAAGGAAAGGGGCTTGAGTGCAACTCTGAACTGTCTGCCCAGCCCAACGACTGTTCTTTAAAGGGGAATGTTCTACTGCCACTCCTGATAACAATGGGTCTGCAAAACCTCTGAAGGAACCAGAAGAATCGGACCTTGTTGGCCCTGATAAGATGGATTCATTGCATCCTTCATTACATCCTTCTGAGCAAATCGGCCTGCTGGAGCCATCCATTGGACATGGCAGGGCTGCATATAGTACTCCTGCTACAGATTTATCTGAGCAAATTGACCTGTTGGAGCCATCCATTGGACATGGCAGGGCTGCATATAGTACTCATGTTACAGATTTACCTGTCTCTGCCCCTCCCACTGATCCTTGTGCTGAGATTAATATGTTTCATGATCCCAATGCTGGTTCCATCTCTGTTACTCCTCTCAAATTGGCAGACATGAAGAAAAAGGTTAAATGGGCAGATATGGTGGAAGAGCATGATGAATCCATTCATACTGATCTCTCACAGGCCGCAGCCACCATTGATGAAGGGCAAATGGCATCAGGGAATAAATTACTAATCGCATATTTTTTATTAGCCAGAATGACTTTAGCTAAACTTGCTCGATATTAATCCCAAAATTTTCTGTGGTTTAGCTAAACACTACACATTTTTCCTCTCATACTTTCTAGCGTTTAGCTAAACTAACCCAAACATCATCTCAAAAATTTCTATGGTGTGGCAAACAGAAAATATTAAGCCAAATTACTATACTTGTTTTCAATATATTCCACTTATTTTAGTCATTTTCTTTGTGAAAACATTATAAAATAATGCTAACTAGCAAAGTCTAGGACCCAAATTAATTCATAATGCTAGAAACTAAACTACTAATCATATATTTCATATAAACTAGAATGATGTTAGCTAAACTAGCCCGAAATTTATTCTAAAAGTTTCTATGGTTTAGCTAAACAATACAGAATTTCACTCTCTTACTTTCTAGCGTTTGGCTAAAGAGCTTCAGGGTTGGTGCAGTCCCGAAAAAAGTTAAGCTAAAATTATTATTTTTTTCCCAATTTTTTCCATTTACTTTAGCCAAATGTTTTTGAAAATGTGTTAAAAAATCGCCAAATAGCTAAGTTTAGCCCTTAAATTATTCCATGAATGGCATCGGCTCCTGGCCATGATGGCTCTGAGCCCGCAAACTTGCCACTCTCGCATAATGAATTGGAGAAGCTCCATAAGCCCACAAATCTAACTTTGGGTCAGGGGAGAAGAGCAGAGGAGATACAGGGAGAATTGGTCGTTGGGAGAGAATGGCATTGATATGCCTGAGAAGCTGCTAGGAATTAGCAGCCTGCTTGGTGAAGACATACTAGCAACCGATGAACAAGACTTGTATGCAGCCAGGAATCTTCTTGAAGACATCAGAAAGAATCCCCTCTATGCTGAGATAGAATTTGTTAAATAGTTCATTAAGGAGAAAATCCCAGGTGTTGCTGATCCAATTGCCGCAACTGAGGCCGCCAATGCTACAATGGATGTTGTCCCTATTGAGGACTCAATCGGAAGAGGCACCCCTCGGGCTGCACGGGAGAAAAGCAAAGGAATTGAGCTACAGGTGATCCCCCCCTCTGCCTCAGTGGAAAAAAAGAAACGTAGAAGGGGTAGACGTAGCACAAGAAGAACACAATTAGAGGACCTCATCATGGACGAGGCTGATAGCCCTGGATGTCTGGATGATAAATAATCTTTGTGATGGATAGTACTACATGCATATTGGATAAGATAGACTTTTTGTATGGTGTGGGATGCAGTAGAGTATGCCTAAAGCAAATGTCGATGGTCGTGGAAGCTAAAGGGGGTAATATCTCACTTTATACTCCCAATCTCCGATTGCTACTTGCATGATCCTACATCCCCCTACCCCATGGTTTGTGAGCTATTTTCAACTTGCTTATATAATGATAAGTATGTTTCCCTCTCGTAACTGGTTGTATTTCTATTGTTGCTTTAAGAAAGGACTAATGTTAGTAAGGAAGCTATATAATACTGGGATTGACCATATGGAAAATGGGGCTGGGCAACACCATGTCACGCTTAGAGGCATCGACAGAGGTCATAGCAATTTCAAGCTGTGGAATGGCAGGATGCAGGATGCTACTGAATTTGCCAGCAGCAACTTCGAAATTTGGAAAAATATTGGATGTCTAGACATCAATGTGCCACCTTGTGAGGGGCAATTTAAGGAACCATTAGGGGGCACCACTAGCATTTTTGGATGGGCCAAAGACCTAAGGTTGCCACATTTGTGCGATAGGTACCCAACCTATAGGTACCCAACCTATCCGTGTGAAGGTGAAAGGCAAACATTCATATTCAAAGCGATGTGGTCCCCTGGAAGGGGTTTGAACCACTATTGGCAATCATATGCCATATCCCCTGGGATGAAATGGCGTCCAGAGTACACCAATGCTCCAATGATGGGGGGATATAAGACAAGTGAACATGGGGGGCTAGTGTATAAACCCGAGGAGAGGTGGGCCCAATCTATGCTAAACAAACACCCTCTATGGTGGTAGGTACTACTCAAAGCCCCTTCCTATCTTAAATATATGAAGATGGTTTCTTGGAATTTACGCGGAATCAAGGGTACTCTCAAGAGAGCTAGGGTCCTTGCTGCTATTAGATCTATGAAAGCTGACATCATTCTGCTTCAAGAACATAGACTCCCAACTTTTAAAGCGACATGCCTCGGTAAATGGGTTAGCGATAGCTATGATTCTGTTACATGCCCTGCGCAGGATACTAAAGGGGGTACAAGCATTCTATGGAAGGGCCAGTCACCCGTTGGCTCGTACTGTAGCAGGGATGGTAGGTGGCAGGCAGTTTTATTTGATACCTTAGAAGTTAAGTGGGGACTTATTAATATCTATGCATCCAATAAGCCCGCTGAGAGAGCGGCCCTCTGGCTAGAAATAGAAACGTGGATTCTACACCAGCATCATGAGATTAAGAACTGGATATTGGGAGGTGACCTTAATATGACGGATGTGTGGGATCAAAGGATAGGATTGCATAGGAACTTGATAGGAGAGGAGCAAACGACTTGGCAATCTCTCATTAACAATGTTGGATTCAATCTAGTTCCCCCATCCAATGTATCCTTCTCCTGGTCAAACAAGCAGAAGGGACAAGACCGAGTATATTGTTTGCTGGATAGATTCTACATGGCTAATCCTTCTGCTCCCTTTATGGACCGAAGCTATGTTACTGGTGACCTGGCATTCTCTCATTCTGACCACGCTCTGCAACATCTGACTATTGATGGAGTTCCTGTTGTGGGGGAGAGGAAGAATGTCCCCTTTAAGTTTAATACTGCCTGGCTGGGTAAAGAGGCCTTCTGTAAACCATTTAAAGAATACCTTCTCTCGATTGAAGTATGTGAGTCGCCTAGTATGGAAACTTGGGCCAAGTTGCTCCATCTGATGAAAGACTGGATAAAAGAATGGGGGAAGAAAAGAGCTTTGGAGTTTAAAAAGAATAAAAATGAGGTCTATAATATGCTTAGAATAGTAAGGCAAGGTCTTTTGTTGAATCCATATTGTGAGGCAAGTCAAAAGCTAGAGGAAGAACTGGAGGCCAAAGCGAAGGCTATCGAGGAGGATGAAGCTAGAGGGGCAGCAGTTCGTTCTAAAACTAAATGGTATGCTGAGCTGGATCATGAAAATTCTAAGTGCTTCTTTCGCTTAGCAGGTGCGAGATTGGGTGAAAATAGCATCACATCTATGCTTGACGACAAACAAGAGGTTTTGCAGAATCAGAAGGAGATCTCTGCTTACATCAGGAACAGTTTTCAAGATATGTTCAAGGAGGACCCTATCCCCGCCTCGTATAGCTTTGCGGTATCCCAGATGGATAAATTAGATTGGAGTAATGGTATCACATCAGAGGATAATTTGCGCCTCATGAGTGATCCCATCGAGGAGGAGATATATAAAACCTTATGTTCCCTTGCCCATGGAAAGTCCCCAGGTCCAGATGGGTTCCCGCCTGAGTTCTTTGTGGAATTTTGGGAAGTGATTGGTCCATTCTTTATAAAAGCAGTTAAGGGAGCTTGGGCTACAAGGTGTCTTCGTTCCTCCCTAACATCAGGATTCATTACATTAGTTCCTAAAGTTGACAGACCCCAGCACCTAGGGGAGTGGAGGCCCATAGCTCTAACAAATGTATTGTATAAAGTTATTGCTAAAACTATAGCCAACAGATTGAAGCCTATCCTCAATAGACTTATTGGCAACGAGCAATCAGCATTCTTGCCAGGTAGATCCATACTTGATAACTATCTGGCTGCGAGGGAAGGTCTCCATTGGGCCAAAAGATCTCAACAAAAATGTATTCTACTTAAGATGGACTTTCGGAAAGCATATGACACTTTGAGGTGGTCAGGACTAAGGGAAGTTATGGCTAGACTGGGTTTCGTTCCTCAGTTTTTCAAGCTGGCTTTTGGTCTGAACAAGTTCGCCTCGGCTTCAGTTCTGGTCAACGGACAACCATCAAGACTTTTCTACCTGAGAAAGGGAATCAGACAAGGTAATTATCACCCTACCTGTTTCTACTAATGGCTAATCTCTTAAACAGAATTATCCAGAGTAAAGTCAAGGACGGTTCTCTTAATGGGCTTCAGCTTCCTCTTAACGAGGAGAGATTGACAATAATGCAGTATGCGGATGATACCTTTGTCTTCCTCACTTGTAGTATCAGATAACCTTAAAGGTCTGTGGACTCCGATTCTTGATAAACTACGGAAAAAGATCGGGTTATGGTCCTCTAAAGGCCTTTCCATTGCAGGAAGAATAACAGTGGCTAATGCTATACTAGCCTCTTCCCATGTGTATTATTCTTCAATTATACTAGCTCAAAAAGGGGTATATAATCAAATTCAAGCTATTATCAGGAAGTTTATCTGGGGAGGCATGCATCTGGTTGCCTGGTCTGAGATATGCAGAGATAGGAAATATGGGGGCCTAGGTTGTAAGGATATACTGACACAGGCCCAGATTCTATCAGCCAAAAGTGTATGGAGAGCAATCCAGGGAGGTACGTCCCCTGCTCTGAGTTTTGTGCGATACTGGCTTGGCCTCTGTAAACTGAAAGGAAAGCCCTCTCTCCCTAGAGACGAAGTAGGGGCCATGTTCTTTAGATATAGGGTAGCTCCCGGGACCTCTCCAGTGATGCGGAAGATTCTACATGCCTGGTGTGAAGTCCAACAACTATTCTCCCCTATGGAGCCTATATTGGATGCAAGAAACCTTAGTATCTTCTGGAATATTCATATATGGAAAAGGGGTGATCTCCCTCTTGCTTTGTCTCACCCCCGTATCTTCATCAAATGGAAGGACGCATGCATCACTAGATTGCATCACTTTATGGAGGAATGATAGGTGGACATCATAGTCCAGGTTCAAAACTCTAATCAGAAATCCAGGTGAGACTGATAGAAAGATCTTTAAGGAAATCTTAAAGAATGTACATGCCCTCTTTGGTATTTGTGGCCCAGGGGAGAAATGGTTCTGTCATGGTTCAAAAAAGTTTGAAGTTGGTAAGATCTACCATTCGCTTATCCAACCAAGCCCTCTTAAAGCTATCAATGCTCTTGGGTTGAGTGAAAGAGAAGTGGTCAAGCTCATGGGTGATTCCTGGACTACCCTTTGCTCGAGACGGATTCAATATTTTAGGTGGTTAGCCTTACAAGGTGGTCTTAATACACATATCAGGCTAATCGAAAGAGGCACTGTTGTTCCACTGGAGTGTCCACTTGGCTGTTCAACACCAGAGGATACATCACATCTCTTCTTCTGTCTACGTATTATGTGCTTCTGGCAGTGGGTGGCACCCATTATTGGGCTGGAAAATACCGACCTAGATTGGCCCCAGATAATCACTTCCAATGAAAACGACAAAATATCTGCAACGCTGGTTAATATTGCCTTGTGGGTGATATGGAAGCATAGATGTGAGGTTGCTCTTGGAGGAAAAGAAATTTCTTTAGCAAAACTAAAGAACTGGTTCAACTACGAAGTTGCATTAATGGCCCTTGCACACCACAGGAAAATGGGGAGTGCATATCACAAAGATTTGGATAGGATTGGAAGACTCGAAGGGTTCTATACATTCTTTAGGTGCAACTGGGATGGAAAAAAGGAAGATGAACACGCGCTGACTAGGGTGCTGGAAGTAGGTGAGGATAACTCTTGCTAGTAATGGTGGTGGAGTTTATATTGTCTCCTCCTTTTTAAGATGATCATGGCATGGGGGTTCTGGAATGCTGGAGGTAATACTCCTATAGTACCATCAGTAGGACACAGGTAACTTCAAGTAGTTGCACAATCCATGTAGTACTGTGCTAATGAGGAAGAGGTGAAGGAAGCTAGGAAAGTTAGTTTCCTTTAGGTGGTACTTCCATAGTACCCATCATCACGGGAAGATGTGTGATCATGCAACCTAGGCCTGAGGTACCGGTGCCTTATTAATAGGGAAGAAGTTGAGATGGCCTTCACCAAAGTACAAGAACCCCTACCATGATTCACCCTCCTGACTGGAGTGATTTGACCTCATGTTGCTCTTTCAAGCCGATCCATGGGGATCATGTACTATATTTATAAATTAATAGAGTTTCAACCTTACACTCAAAAAAAAAAAAAAAAAAAAAAAAAAAAGGGTCTTAGTATATGCATCAAGTCTTAAGGTCAATATTTGGTCCAACATGAATTGTGCCCAGAACGAATGTTTTTGTGAAATGATTTATTAACCATCGACATCTGGACAATGGGATAGAATCACAAATTTTTAATCAAATGAAAGCATGTGTAATGCTAAATTTCATGAAATTTGCCGTAGCGATGTGTAATGCTCATGGCCTAGCAACTTATTAGTAAAAGTTTTGAGCTGTTAGAAAACCGAGAGAAAATGTACGTTCTTATTGCTATACTTTTTTTATCTTTTTGTTGTTGATTCTATGGCTTTATACGGATTGGTACCATACCTGCAGAGTATTGGTATTGGCATTGCATGTAAGTTTGTAAAGCAAAGAAGATCATGCATCTCATGATATTTCACACATTGTGGAGATGGTATGAGAATCACTAGGTTGTTCCTTGCTTTGTGTTTAGTTGTCATGACCTCTTACTCTTGCTGCCACAGGGTCCAACTTTGCCACTTCTATAATAGACTTTGTCTCTAAAGAGTGCAGAGCAACATCTGCAGCTGGAGTACATGGCATTCAATATCTATTTATCACGACTTGAATACTAAAAAGCTCAGAAACCTTTGTATTCTTAAGGCCTCTGCTGATGGAAATATGTCATATTATAATTCATGGCAATACTGTGACAGTGATTATACTGAGCCAAGATGATCTAGAGATGATGCTGGATGAAGACTTGAGTTTACATGGCTTAGGCTAAAGGTCTTACATGGGATTTATATGAGATATTAGGTTAACTAAAGGTTAGCCTATATATCATAGTTTCAATGGTTCGATATCAGCATATTTATAGCTGAGGTTAATGTTCGGTCCAATGAGGCTAAGGCATGAAATATAAACTTGCTATTGGGATTGTCGGTGAGCAAGTCTGGCGCCGATTCTTGATGAATCGGTGCCGAATACAAAATATATAAGGAGTAATCTAATTGCAGAGGATGTACAGATGATCAGATTCACAAATAGGTGAATGCCTGGGCTGTCGGATTAATCTAAAGTTGATCTATAATCGTGTTATTGGTAAACAAGCTTGACCATTGTGCTGCTACAGTGTTTTATTCGATAAACATTGATATTTATATTCAAACCATTGGAATCATTGAGTTCAATGTCTTATTGATAAAACCTTAGAATAACTTTGCAAAGTTGTTGAGACTGGATTATCTATACTAACAATTCTATCAGTGGTATCAGAGCATCCAGGTTAACATGGCAAGTAGATTTGGAGCATCCTTATTGAATGGGATCAAAGTGTATGAAGGAGGTCCAGGTTTTCAGATCTGGAAGGAGCAGATGAAAAATGTCCTAGAAAATGAAAATTTGTGGGAATTGGTAATTGAATCTAATGATTCAACTAGTGCAATTGCAGGATCTACTAGTGGAGCTGGAAATAGAAGAGAAAGCAGCTCTTCTGATGCGACTGAAGCAGCCACAGCCACAGTAACTGCAAGTGCAATCAGTGAAGCAGCAAAAGTCAAGGAGGCATATGCTATATTGACTAGCAAAGTTGGAGCTTCAATCCTGCTCAAAGTTAGGGGAAAGACACCAGCAGAAATTTGGAGGTATTTACTCAAACATTTTGAAGAAAAATCGTCATCACAAATTGACATTCTAGACAAGGAACTTAGGAAGCTAAGGCTTAAAGAAGAAGATGATCTTACCAAATTCTTTTCTAGATTTGATAATATAGTGGCAGATCTTGAAGGTGCTGGTGTAATAATGACAGAACAGCAGAAATTATTGCATGTAGCAAGGGCAGTAGAAAGCAATAAACAATTAGCTACTCTAATCAGGAATGTTGCAAGGAATAGGGAATCAGCTGAGGAGATGATCAGAACAGAGTTTGAGCAGACAAAAGACATACACAATGAACAAGATGATGTAGAAATACTGTATGCTGGCAGAAGCAAGTTTAGAGGAAATAGCTCATATGGTGCTAAAGAAAAAGGACAAATAGGTCCATGCTATCATTGCAAAGCACTTGGCCATCTTAAATTTGATTGTCCCAAACTCAAAGAAGCTGAATGCTATAACTGTGGAGGAAAAGGCCACTTTGCTAATAAATGCTCTAGCAGCAAAAGAGGAAGATCAAACAGAGGCAGGGGCTCTTATAGAGGAAGAGGTCGAGGCAAATCAAGTGCTGCTGTTAATCTAACCCAAGAAAGTGAAGAGAGCATAAGTGAGGAAGACGAGGACGCTGAGGTAAGGAAAATTAATACCTTGAATGTTTCTACTGATAATGATGCTAATGCTGAAAATGACATCATGATCCTAGATAGTGGAGCAGAAAAAACAGGACAAAAACAAGGAAAGCTTTTACATGAGGAGAAGGAAGGACGAACAAGTTATGTTAAGCTTGGTAATGGAGATCTTCAAAGGGTTCACTGCTCAGGGACTTTAGAATTGTTTGATCTGCAAGGGAAACCAGTTATCTTGAAGGATGTACTATGTGTACCTTCATTGGTCAGGAATCTTATTTCAGTTAGCCAGTTAGTAGATATGGGATACACAGTTGTATTCAATAGGTTGCAATGTACTGTTTTGTTGAATGATGAAATCAAGTTTCTTGGAAAACGTGTTGGTAATCTATTTGGCTTGGAGAATAATTTACCTGCTGTTAATGTTATTACTGTACCTTCTATAGACACTTGGCATGAAAGACTGTGTCACACCAGCAACAAAAACGTAGAAATCATGATCAAACAAGGACTAATAAAGGCCAATGAGACAAGTACAGGAAAGAAAGTTTGTTATGGATGTATGTTAGGGAAACATGCAAGATTACCCTTCAAGAAATCTCACAAAAGAGCAAAAGGGATTTTAGATCTCATACATACAGACCTCTGTGGACCTCTAAATGTCAGAGGCATTACTGGGAAGAAATACTTTATCACCTTTATTGATGATTATAGCAGAAAGACCAAATGTGCATGCTTAAAAAGCAAAGATGAAGCCTTTGAGGCATTTAAGACATTTGCTGCAGAAGTAGAGCTTGAGACTGGAAGGAAAATTAAAGGTGTGCGCTCAGATAGGGGAGGAGAATATTTATCCACTGAATTCAAGAAGTATTGCAGGCTGAGAGGTATAAAGAGACAACTTACTTGTAGCTTTTCTCCACAGCAGAATGGTGTGGCTGAGAGGAAAAATAGAACAATACTTAATGCTGTCAGAGCAATGATAAAACATGCAGGATTACCTAATTTCTTGTGGGAAGAAGCAGTTAAAACTGCTGTAGAGGTCCAGAATTCATTACCTTCAGCAAGTATTAATGGTAATACGCCTGAAAAGTTATGGTCGATAAAACCATCAAACTATGACAAACTGAAAGTGTATGGCTGCTTGGGATTTGTACATGTCCCTAAAGAAAAAAGGTTAAAGCTTGATGATCGAGCTAGAGTTGCCTATTTAGTAGGCTATGATGAACATTCAAAGGCATATAGAATGTTTGATCCAGAAAAAAGGAAGATACTAGTGAGCAGGGATGTGACATTTGATGAAAGTCAATGTTACAAAGAAAACAAGCATGTTCTGAAAATGGTCAGCAAGCAAGAAGAGGAACAAGCAAACAAAATTGAAGACATTGAAATTATTAATGATGATGATAATAATCACACTTGTGCTGATATGCAGGAACAACAAGAATCCTTAACCCATATTGATGCAGGGAATGGTGATGCAGAAGAACAAACTGATGTAGAGAATGCTGATACAGAAGAACAAAATTCAGAAGCTAACAGGACAAATGCTGGTACAAAATCTGAGAGAAAGACACGAGTCCAAGCTCTACAAGAAGAAGCAAAGGTTAGTCTTGAATTATTTGGAAGAGATGCACAAGGTAGAAGTAGGAGACTTAGACATGAAAACTCAGAATTAAATTTGGTAGAAGTATTAGCAATGTTGGATTATGAAACACCCAAAACCTTTCAGCAAGCCATCAAAGATGTAAATGAGTCAAGGTGGAAAGATGCAATGAAGGAAGAGCTTAATGCTTTCATTAAAACAGACACGTTTGAAGTGGTTAACTTGCCAAAAGATAAAAATGTAATTGGTTGCAAATGGATCTTTAAGATCAAGCAAGGTACAGATGAGAAATCTCCTAAATTTAAAGCTAGATTAGTTGCTCAAGGGTTCACTCAAAAATATGGGGTTGACTATGAAGACACATTTTCTCCAATTGTAAAAATGGCAAGTATCAGGATGCTTCTAGCTATGGCAAATGCTAAAGACTTAGAAATACATCATATGGATGTGACAACAGCGTTTTTGAATGCTAAACTAGATGAGGAGATTTACATGAAACAACCCCCTGGTTTTGAGCAAGGGAGAGACAAAGTATGGAAGCTTAAAAGAGCAGTTTACGGTTTGAAACAATCTCCAAGACAATGGTACCTGTGCATGGATAGTTATCTCAAAGAACAAGGATTTACCAAGCTAAGAAATGATGGAAACATCTACATGTTCAAACAGGGATCAGAATTTTGTTACATAGCTCTTTATGTTGACGACAATATCATGGTGAGCAGTAATATTGCAATATTACAGAAATGCAAGGATATTTTGAAAAACAGATTTGAAATGGTAGATCTTGGGGAATTAAAGAAATTCCTTGGAATAGAAGTACATAGGAACAGGGGTAATAAAACTCGACTTTGTCACCGGGGTCTAAATGTTGCAAATCTGCTAAAAAGGTTCAATATGGAGGAATGCAAACCTGTCAAGACGCCAATGGCTCCTGGCAACAAATTATCCAGAGAATTATGTCCCAAATCGGAGGAAGAAAGAAGTGAAATGAAAAATGTCCCATATCGAGAACTTGTTGGTTGTCTATTGTACCTGGCAAATAGCACTAGACCAGACATAGCATATGCAGTGAATATCTTGAGTAGGTACAATAATGATCCAGGACTGTCACACCTGGCGGCAAAAAAAAGAGTACTTCGATATCTCAAAGGAACAAGTGATTTTGGAATTATATTCAATAGTGACTGCCTAGATCTTCAGTCTTATTCTGATTCTGACTGGGGTGGAGACCTTGATGAAAGGAAATCAACTTCTGGTTTTATCTTGATGTTAGGTGGAGGTCCAATTGCTTGGAAATGCAAAAAGCAATGCTCAATAGCATTATCTTCTGCTGAAGCAGAATATTCTGCTACAACATTAGCTGCCAAAGAAATGGTTTGGTGTAGAAGGTTGCTTCAGGAACTTGGAATGAAGCAAACTGATCCATTAATGTTGTTCTCAGACAGTACCAGCTGCATTGCTATGACAAAAAATCCGGTTTTACACGAAAGGACAAAACATATAGAACTTGAGATGCATTTCATCAGAGAACTTGTTGGTAAAAACATTATTCAGGTACAGTATGTGCATACAGGGAAGCAACTAGCTGATATACTAACAAAGCCCTTAACAGACAGCAAATTCTGCCAGTTAAGAAGTATGATAAGTTGCATGAGTTATAATATGAAGGGAGAGTGATGGAAATATGTCATATTATAATTCATGGCAATACTGTGACAGTGATTATACTGAGCCAAGATGATCTAGAGATGATGCTGGATGAAGACTTGAGTTTACATGGCTTAGGCTAAAGGTCTTACATGGGATTTATATGAGATATTAGGTTAACTAAAGGTTAGCCTATATATCATAGTTTCAATGGTTCGATATCAGCATATTTATAGCTGAGGTTAATGTTCGGTCCAATGAGGCTAAGGCATGAAATATAAACTTGCTATTGGGATTGTCGGTGAGCAAGTCTGGCGCCGATTCTTGATGAATCGGTGCCGAATACAAAATATATAAGGAGTAATCTAATTGCAGAGGATGTACAGATGATCGGATTCACAAATAGGTGAATGTCTGGGCTGTCGGATTAATCTAAAGTTGATCTATAATCGTGTTATTGGTAAACAAGCTTGACCATTGTGCTGCTACAGTGTTTTATTCGATAAACATTGATATTTATATTCAAACCATTGGAATCATTGAGTTCAATGTCTTATTGATAAAACCTTAAAATAACTTTGCAAAGTTGTTGAGACTGGATTATCTATACTAACAATTCTATCATCTGCATCACGGCCATTATTTTTGTCAAATAATATAGACCTCAGCCATTATTTTTGTCAACTAATATAGATCCCCTCGTGATGCCACCAATAAGGCATAAGTTTTGCCCAATGGATATGTGGTGAGTTGGTATAGGCCTAGTAATGCCAAAATAAATGTACATTTGGTCATGGGTTTAAACCTTGCCAATGTCATTTTCCAAGGTTATTTATAAGACATGTCATATGGAGAGGAGGGTGTTCGAAGGTTACCGTCACTAGGGCATTGATGCATGGACACATGTCAAGGGCCTTGGGGCATTTCTTCATTGAGCTTTAGCTTGATGATTGTCATATTCACATAGGCTCTCTCAACCATACATTGAAAACAAGGTGAGGTCAGAGCTTCAAACTTTGGCAACTTGTCAAGACACGCCAACACCACTCCATGTGCAACATTGCTTTTTCTATACTGCCCTTAAGCCAATCTTCCAATTCATCGATATAGAGACCAAATAAAGTTGGTGATGCTGGGCATCCTTGCTTAACACCAATATTACTGCAAAGGTTTTTCCTTTGAAAACCTTTCGAGGCAGGGGTTTTTTAATCCTAGTAGTAATGATTGTACTAGCCCATTGTATGGGTCCCATGACCTATTGGTCTCCGTGGACGTTTAAAAAACTATTCTATTCTATTCTATTCTGTAATTTCATGTTACAATTCTCCACTAATGGAAAACTTAACTATGCAAGGACTTGCTCATATAATCTATTCACCATAGCTTGTAATTCAGAAGACACATGGAGATTCATGAACCTTTGGACAAGTTGATTGCAAGGGACATTTTCAAATGCTTTGCTGAGTTCTACAAGACATCCATATAATGCCAGTTTCTTCCCCTTAGACTGTTCACTAAAAACCCGCATTGTGACCAAATGGTCTATCATTGAATGCTCTGGTCTAATGTCAGCTTGTCCAATTGCTCGTACATTCTGATTTTTTGCCCATCTAGATAATTTCATTTCAAGCACTGAGCCAAAAAGCTTTGCCATCAAGATGCTTATCATTATCTTGCGATGATTGTTAACAAGGTTCTTACAACTGCTTTTATGAATAGGCACAATTCTACTGAGCTGCCATTCAGAAGGAAAAGCTGTGTGCATAATGGAATTAAACAAATCAGCAACTTCCACAGCTATGGAATCCTTGGCCCATAATATCTCGGCCTTAAGACCAATGATGTCTTCTGCTTTGCCATTTGCTAGTGTATGAACACCCTATTGTACATCTTCTACAGTAAGGAAAGTTTCAGTTGGGATGACTAGGGCGTCGATAAGTGCTTACCTTCCTTGTAATATAGGCTTTGAGTATATGTAAACATCTGTCCAACATCTATCTCCGCTTCCAAAATTCTTTTGGCTTATGCGATAATTGAAAGCTAAGTTTAGCTGATAAAGTATTTCAACTTTTTGCACTTAAGCAGTTTGCGATATGAATGCAAATGTGCCATTCTATCCCCACTATGGATATGCTTAAGATGAGCTTGGGCAGACTAACTGTTACGATTCTAACCTAAAATCCAGACATCAAGGGTAAATCTGGTCTATGCAAAGAGACCAAGGGATCTGTGTGGCCAGGTGATCTGAGTGATCAATCTGAATTAAGCTTTGTGCACTCAGAGGGAGTCAAGTATTAAATGCGTACACAAGAATGGTATTAGGAAGGTCAATGCCCTAATACCGTATTAGGATGGTAAATGCCCTAATATAGCCGTATGTATTGGGAGTCATGACCCCAATCATAAGCTGCCTTTGTGTGTCATCTTTGGCCCAAAAGGTGAAAGCCAAAGGCAGAAGGAGGAGGTAAAAGGCGAACTAGATCTATTTAAAGAGGGGGCTTCATGGAGGAAGGGACGTCACATTCTAAGGAGCCTTTTCCTCTGGCTATGCCCTATTCTAGTTCCTAGCTCATTGGTTGGATCTATGGTTGGGAGGCGAGACCTTCACCTCTCCTTGCAGTCACCTAAGTTCTGTGTGGACTTAGTGAGAATTCACTTGCAATTTGTGACACTGCTCAAACCAAAGCTTATCCTTTTTACTACCTTGGTGCTGAGAAGACAGTTTTAACAGCCTTTAGAACTCTATTTTCAAATGCATGGCACCTTTGAAATGCATCAATAGGTCTATTCTAATCAGCAAGATAACCATCTAAAATCTCTGCATATCTTTCATGCTTATCATAATCCAGAATCAGTTTTGGTTTGTTGCAATACCAATTTCGTCGCTGCCTAGAATGCCCGTGAATTTTCAAGTAAAAAATGAGTGGACAATGTTATGCTTCTAGTTGGATATCCTCAACTCGAAAATTGGCCATCAGATCTTCTGCAACATGAACATCAGCTAATTGGTAATTCACCGCACTCTTACCTATAGTAGTTTGATTGTTATAATATGAAGATATTGGAAATCGTTTGCATCCGTTAAGAATGAGCAAGTCACAAGAGCTGCATAAAGAGAGCAAATGTTTACCTATGGTGCTTACTACCTCATTTGAAGATACATGTTTCCAATCTGAGCCTAAAATGTGCCAAGCCTCTTTATCTTTCATCTATAGTGGATCAATCTTATCTTGTTAGAATCATGAAGCTTGTAAACTACATTTCGAGCATTAAAATTTCCGGCCAATCACATTCCCCCTTTGGAAGAAGTAAGCAATATTTGAACTAAGATGTGCAAAAGGGTCTTGCTTAGATAACCCTTCCTACTTACAGACTTTTCGTTGTAGAGGTGCAAAGTAGGATGTTGTGATGTATATATTTTGCATGTTTGCTTCTATTAAAAGCCATGCATATTAAAGAAGCAATATCCTTTTTTGCATATCCAACAATTCCACCTTCACCTCTTCCTTTATCTGAGGACCTGGTCTTGCATGTAGCAAATATATGCTCAAAACCTTGCCACTTTAGTTACTCTAGATGTGCATTTGGTCTTGGGTTCAAACCTTGCCAATGTGTGTTTATTTTTGGGAGTTGGTTACTAGGGGTATACGATGATGATCCCCGACCTGGTAGAACTTAAAAGCCTATACGTGTCCTCCACTTTGGCTGCCGCAAGGCAGTGGAATAAACTAGCTAGCCTGTACAAGATTAGTTTAGTATAGACGTTAAACAAGTAATAAAAAAACAACGGGACCATGGCAGGTGGCACTAGGATGGTGAGGTTGAAAAAGCAATGCCCCTAGTGTTGCCCCTGGAATCTAGACTTCCTAAGGTGGGCTTATATCCTGCCTACAAAGTGTGCATGTACATCAAAAGTTATATAGAGTAACTGCCTTGATTGATACAATTAGAGAAGAAGGAGTGTTAAGTAAACTCAAAGTGCATTAGAATCCACACTCAAGCAGTGAATGCAAATGAAGGAAGAAATATAAACACAAGGCAAAGGAAAAAAAAATCAAAGACAATGGCTTCCAAGGATGTGCTCGATCTGCAAGAAGTCATTATTTCGTGCTATGATTTTACCCTCAGGTCTGATAGTCGTCTATGGAAAAAGACAATTACTTTGCTCAAGAAGGCTTTTGAAGAAGAAGAAGGGAATGATAAGAATGGATATGAGGACAATTATTTTGTTCCTTCCACATACATCAAAGAAGAAGATCATTCAAGCCCTTCCACAAGTGACAGTGAAGCAAATGAAAATGATGATGATGGCATAGTGTCTATGATGATTTATTTGATCCTAAGTTCATCACCCAATTATTTGAAGATTTTTGGGTTTTGGGATTTTTGGGTTAAAAAAACTATTCTATTCTATTCTATTCTATTCTATTCAAAAAATATTCAACAAGCAAATTTGCAATGGCTTTCATTTTGTTAAAGAAATATAGATGGACATTTCAAAAAAATTCATGCATTTGTTGATACTCCAAATTGTCAATCAAGGCTAAATATCATTGGATGAAATACAAATGATTTCTCAAAAGGCCTGAAAATCTGTACTACCCCCCAAACTGCAATGAGGAAGAAGGAGAAAATGCTTCAGAAATAGTGGACGATTTCTTCCAGAACACTATGCATCTTGCAAATCCTGGACATATTTACTGTAGAAGAATTGGCAAGAGAATAGATGGTCGCTCAAGGCCAATTTTGCTCAAGTTTGGAAACCTGGAAACAAGAACACGGGTTATGCAGCACAAAAGTCATCTAAAAGGCCATAAAATATGGCTCAACGATGATCTTACTCCACAGCAACAGAAAGAACGCAAATTGCTTCTAGAAGAAGTACGAAAATTGAAAGATGAAGGTAAACAAGCTTATATTGTGAATAGTAAACTAGTGATTAGAAACCGGGATGCATAGGGATGCGTGGCCCCCCGGATTCTAGTTTGGAATGTGCATGGCTTGAGCGAGAGTACGATTGTAAGCAATTTGCAGATGTTTTCTGAATATGATGTGCTTGCTTTCACGGAAACTTGGGAACACGAAACCAATAGATTATTGGATATACCAGGATTTATTTTGTTAGATTCAGTCTGGAACTTTCAAGGCATAAGTAGAAGAGGATGGGGCGGCATTGCATGCTATATTCGGAAGGATATCAGCAAAGCGGTTACATTAGTAAGCAAAGATAAGTTCTCTCAATACATTTGGCTGAAAATTCTTTCGGGTATTACTGTGGTTTATGTAGCAATTGTCTACTTTGCTCCTTTGGATCCATATCCAGCATCTATATATGGGACTGACGGACTGAGTGTAGAAGATCCTCTTATGCATCTTGCAGATGATATATCAATATATAAACAGAATGGAAAGGTTTTTATTGCCGGAGACTTGAATGGGAGAATTGGGAACAATCAAGCTGCATTGCTTTCAGGTGAAGGTCATGTTTTGTGGCTGAATGAGCATTCAGATGGTTTGCTTTGCTGGCCACGCCAATCACCAGATACAGTAAAGAATAAAATGGGTACGCATGTTCTTGCTCTATGTGAGTCCTTCAATTTCATTGTATACAATGGACTTGTGAGATTTTCAGGTACAAATTGTTTCACGTGCATACAACCAAATAGAAATAGTATTATTGATCTCTTGTTAGGAGATCCGGATGCAATTGGGTATGTGACCGATTTTAAGTTCTTGGAAAGAAATCCAGATTTTGATCATGTGCCTTTTATGTTTCAATTAAATGCCCATATTGTTAAGCGTCCACCTGATGTATCTCCTCCTCAAAAAATAAAGCTTAATTATAAACTGGCAGATAAATATGGAAGTGCATTGAGTGCTAAACTAGAAGAGATTCATTTACAGGAATCCCTAGAAGAAAAGAGCAGGAGACTGACTGATGCTATAATTGATACAGCGGGTGATATATTTGGTTATGCTTCAAGTAGGAAGAGACGTCATAGTAAATGGTTTGACGTAGATTGCCTCAAGGCAAAAAAAGAGTGCATGAAATCTATAGATCCTCTTGTTCACAAGCAGTATAAAAATTTGGTCAAGCAAAAAAAAAGAGATTGGAAGCGCCGACACCAGGAAAGGATCATTCAAGAAGTGGATATAGATCCAAGAAGATTCTGGAACAGGTCATCTAAGCAGACAGAAATTGGAGATATAACAAGAGATGATCTTCTCTTTTTGGTCTCAGAATTATATTGCACAGTAGATACAGGTAATTTGGATTGCATAGGAGAAGCTATACCCATATTCACGGAACAAGATGTACAAATAGCCCTACAAAAAATGAAAAATGGACGTGCTTGTGATTCAAGAGGTATGTCAATTGAGTTTTTTAAATGGGGAGGAAACGAGCTTTGTAGCCTTTTGGCAGATCTATGCAATGAAGCACTCTTGAGAGGATATTTCCCTACAGAATGGTGTCTAAATAGAGTTGTACCCGTGCATAAGACTGGTGATAAGGATGACATTAAAAATTATAGAACCATTCTAGTGAGCAATGTATTTGCTAAATTATTTGCAGCAATGCTTGAACTTAAGATTACATGCTGGGCAGAAGAACAAAACATAAGAGCACCGGGACAGGCAGGCTTTCGTACAGATCACTCTACCCTGGATCACCTAGTCACTTTGAGAGTGCTCACGGAAGGTGCCAAAGGTACAGGCAATAAGAGATTTTTAGCATTTATAGATCTTACTAAAGCCTTTGATAGAGTGAATCGCATGCATCTTGCTGAAAGACTTGAATTGTTGCAAGTCCCTGTTGAATTGCAAAAAAGTCATTTGCTTGTCTCTATAATGAAGTTTTGGTTGAGCTTTCTTTTCCTTTTTTTTGGATCTGAAAAAATCAATAATGTCTACAATTGGAGTTAAACAGGGGCTGCCCGTGCTCTCCTACTCTTTTTGGTTTGCTTATAGATGAGCTCGAATGTTGGATGACAAGGCTAGGTGGCATGGGAGCAAGGCTTGGGAAATATGTACTGCAATTGCTAATGTTTGCAGATGATATAGTATTAATTTCAAGGGATGCAAGTGGGTTACAGAGACACTTGGACGTGCTTGAGTCCTTTTGTTCCTCTAAGCAAATGCAGATTAATGTAAATAAATAAAAAATTATGGTGTTTGGCGGCAAGGATTTCACTATATTTACAGTGGGCGGTGCTCCTTTGCAAAAGGTGACAGAATATAAATATCTTGGGATTGATATGACATGTAATTACAGATGGACAAGGGCGGCTCAGAAACGTGCTTCAGGAGGATTGCGGGCCTTTTATGGTATGATTTATCAATGTAGGCTTAATAATTTTGAACATTGGAAGTTACGAAGATTGCTTTTTGGAGTTCAAGTGAAACCAGTTATTCTATATGGCAGCCCAGTATGGGGCCTTGGGTTATCCCGAAAATGCTGGAATGACATTGAGAATGTGCAGAAGCGTTTTTTATTAAGTGAGCTTGGTGTAAAGCCACAAACTCCATATTGCATGATGTTGGCTGAGACAGGCATGTTACCCTTAGAAGTGGAAGCCCTATGCAGAACAATAACTTTTGTTAATAGGGTTCTCACAATGGAAGTGGATAGATTTCCTCGACTAGCCCTTGAGCAATCCAAGGATAAGGGGTGGTATTGTGAAGTGAGAAAATGGAGTACCAAGTGGCTTGGACAAAATGTGTGGCCGAAGTCAACTAAGTACAAAAGAAGTTTATGGGGAGGTGAAGGCTTGTGCCCCTGAAGGAAATGTGGAAGCTTGAACCCGACGGAGATGTTAAAAAAGGTTCTATCTTGATGATATAAATAAAATTTGGACACATATGAAGAACGGGAGTATTTGCTTGCAAACATCAACGAAAAAGAACCGCATGTTAATTTCTCGATTCACGGTTATCATCGCATCACCTACATGTTGAAACAGGGTAGATGGAATGGAACACCTCGAAGTGAGAGATTTTGCCTAGGATGCCTAGACCACGAAGTTGAAACAGAGAAAGCACGCATTTCGGAATGTTCAAAACATGAGAATATTAGAACCAAATATGATATACAGAGCCAGACCTTGAGAGAGCTACTAGAAATACCTGCACATAAGTTAAGTGCTTATCTTAGGGATGTTTGGATGGAGCGTACAGACATTATAAACTTATTTAATCTTATGGATAGTTTTGATATTTCAGGTGCTTCGGATTGAGTGCCTATATTACATTGCATGCCTGGGGGCCTAAATGGCTTGATAAATAAATTAAATTAAATTAAATTAAATTAAGTACTTTTAGGGGGGTCAAAACGCACTTTTGCTACTATTTTTCTAAATCCTACCTCATTTTACCCCCTTTTTTCTACAAAAAATAGAGAGCCTTTAAGGAATATTATCTTATGGTCCCGTTTAGATGATTTGGTCCCATTTAATTTGCAATCTTGTTCATTGAGAGGAAAGGCAAGAAGACTCTATCATGAAAACAAGGTGCATGGGTTCTTGGAAAGAAACAACAGGTTGAAGTGAATAAGAGGATCGCAAAGGTGCGCATGCCAACTGGATATGGGGCTTCTCTGAGAAAGGCATTCACAAAAAAATGCAGTCTCACTGGGTTAAAGACGCATGTTTGGCACAAGTTTCTTCAGGTATACTTTGATTATTGTACTTTTGTTTCTTATAATAAATTATATTGCAATATATGCAATGATACTGCACGAACTTTGAACATATACTTCCATATGTGATAGGAGACTTCTTGACCCACAAGTAAGAAGCATTATATTCCGATTGGAAAAATTTGCAAGGTGGGTCTCCTCCAAAGAAATTGAAGTGGCTGAGATATCAAAAGTAGAGGAGGAAGTGATTATACTACTTTTTGACATTAAAAAAGAATTTTCCACCAGTTTTTTTAACTTACAGGTGCTACTAAATAAATTCTATGAAATTATGTAATTTTACTTCTATCAATCATAAGTGCAAGTAATAATACACAGGTACATCCATTGATACATATTCCAAATGAGATAAGGTTGGCAAGATCCGCTTCTAGCAGATGGATGTTTTTTCTGGAGCGCTACATGAAGGTGCTCAAAAATTTTGTTCTTCAAATGGCAAAACTAGAGGGTTGCATAGTTGAAGGTCATCATGTGCAAGAAACAATATTTTATCTAAGGCTCTTGCCATCTTGATGGTCCTAAATTATAGAAGAAAGAAGAATCCAAGGAGATTACATTAGAGGTATTACATGGTAATGGAGTAGAACGACGTATGAGTGATGACATGCTTCTTGCGGTAAGCACATCTGTTCTTAATAATACTGCAAGTTTACAACCATGGAGAGAGTTGTTGAAACTGCTAAGGACATACGGAGAATGTCAACAGAGCGATCAATAGGACAATCTATCCCAGATGTTATGAACAATGCATGGTTGTTGACTCATATGGACGAACCTAAAGATTGTGATCAAGTAATTCCAGATGATGATTACGAGCTTACCCTTGGTTGTAGTAGAAAGGTATCAGAAATCTTTGATCTAAAGTTTCATTATCTTTATATTATATTACTCATCATTGCTATTATTTTGTTCTAGGCACAATTCTAGAATTCAATGTGGGCATACATGCAGCATTTTTGCATTAATGATATGGATAAATGTAGGGTTGCATTTGATTCAGGAATCAGCACCGATTTTGAACAAAAAAGTCAATCTAGCAATAGGGATCGCAACCTTCTGGAAAGTAGCCTAGATTACATGGAAACCCTGACAGACAATATTGAGTTGGATTATCGTAGCCTTCATGTAAATGTCGTCAAGGCACGATGCTTCAAAGCGGTATACAGAGGCATGGTAAGACAGTTGGGAATCATTCATCAGGATTTTTGGAAGTGTATATTTCAAAGGTATGTAAGAGCTTTTCAATATATTTATACTGATGTTGATGATGATTTTGATGATGGTGGTGGTGGTGGTGGTGCTCCTGTTGATGATGATTTTGATGATAATGGTGGTGATGGTAGTCGTGAAGGTGTTTTGGGTATCACCAATGATGTTGATGACCCATTGTTGCATGATACAGAAGATGGAGAACTGGTAGATATTGGCATCAACATTGAAGAGCAGGATGCGTATTTGGGAAAAGATTTGCTTGAGGATGGTACTGATGAGCATTTTTCCTATAAAATCACCATTGGCACTTTCAAAAAGAGAGGAAGTTTACAAAGAAGCAACTTATGTGCTTCGATCTCCCTTCTGATGATGAGGATTATATTGAAGATGAAGAGATTGCCAGATATGTACATGATTATTTTGAAGCAATTAGAGGTTGGGCCCTTCGTCTCTATCTAGATGATGATGAGGTGGACATTGAATATGACGTAAGTGAACAAATTGATGTGTGCTACATTTTTAATCTTATTGCTATAACAATTATGGTATAGATCAATTGATATTAAGCATTGTTTTATCTTCCTGATCACTTTGCTTCTTCATATTGCCAAGTACCCTTCACTGTTATCTTCCCCGTCAATTGACTAATGCTTGGATATCCACATCATTCTTCAATTCTTCGAAGTAATATCCCTTGGTGCAATACTATATTTCTAATGATGTATAAAAGTATTAGGCAAATATCATAGTGTCTTCCATCTGCAGAGTAAGATTCTGATTTCTAAGTTCATTTGGAGGATCCTTAAGGATATGGTTGATTCACCTGGAGTGCGATTGATGAAGCTGTCACTTGCAAATTGTATTGCTTTTGGGAAGGCTTCGTTAAAACATGTTCTTCCTTGAGGTCTCTTTTATCAGCTATGCGCTTTTCCTAACGCCTCCCTTTTTTTGAAAGGCTTACTGGAGTCTTGGAAGACAGTACAAACCTTATTTCGTATCGATCTTGTTGCATGTCATCAGTTGAGTGCTCCTTGTTGGTGGATACCTGTGGAAAATATTTTTCCACTTTGCGCCTCAGTTCATCCATCAACTCAACGGCGTTGGAGGTTAGCAAAAATCTTGACAGTTGCGGCATGGTATAATTCTGGCCAATTAGCGATATGGCAAATCTTTCAAACAAAATTCTTATTGTCCTGATGGGACAGACCTATTTGGCAAAAGCTTGCTAGTACTCTGCCATTGGTTGTTCTAGAGGCTATTGAAGGTTGCATGTGGATTTTCCACCAGAGTGTTCATGAGGATAGGCTTGTGAACTCTATGTATAGGATGTTTGTCAATGGTGATATCCTTTTGCCATCCACTAAGTGGTCCCTTCAGCTCCCATCTCCTAGTTGGAGACGTATGTGGACTTAGGCTTGGGATAAACTACACCCTAAGGTGGCTGTGCTTTGGTAGCAGATTTTTCACAGATGCCCTCGTGTGAATGTGCTTATCCACAGATTTGATCATCGAGTGCCAGCATTCTGCCCGCTGTGCAAGCAAAGGGACGAGACTATTGAGCATTGTTTCTTTTTATGTGATCATCTCCAGCCCGTTTAGTCTTGGCTGCTTTCTCTTTTCAATGTGACATTGACAAGTCAGCAAGTGCTCATGGCTATTTACCCGTATACTTGGATTAAGTTGCAGAGCCAAGCATTTCATTTAGCATCAGGATGGTTGTTGTGGTCCATCTGGAAGCGCAGGAGATTGTGTGTCTTTCAGGGTTTGGATATTCCTCCTGCATTTGTCCTCCAGAACGCACAAGCTAGAATTGCTAAGACCTACCATTCTAGAATGGGGCTCGCATGAAACCAACAAAACCGCCCGCTAGACTAGGCTTCTCATTCATCTCAGCAGATTTTCTACAATGGTGGATAGTGGGTAGCCGCACACATGCGAACTACCCATGAAAAATAAAGGGAATATCCAACAACCCCCTCAAATTGAAATATAAAGTTTTTTTTTCCCCTTATGAACGACAAACTTTATTAAAACTCCAAGCCAAAAGCCAGATATAAATGCACAGGTGGGAATAAAATCTCAGAGGATAATCATGATCCACTGAGTAGAACCACCAGCCTATGCATAAGACAACACCCAAATGGAACTCAAATATCAACTGTCGCGTGGCAGGAGCAAGCGAAGAGCAATGATAGGCCTTAGCAATTCTAGCTTGTGCGTCTTGGAGGACAACTGCAGGAGGAATATCCAAACCCTGAAAGACACATAATCTCCTGCGCTTCCAGATGGACCATAACAACCATCCTGATGCTAAATGAAATGCTTGGGTCCGCAATTTATTCCAAGTATTCGAATAAATAGCCAGGAGCACTTGCTGACTTGTCAATGTCACATGAAAAAGAGAAAGCAGCCAAGACCAAACAGGCTGGAGATGATCACACAAAAAGAAACAATGCTCAATAATCTCGTCCGTTTGCTTGCATAGTGGGCAGAATGCTGACACTCGAGGATCGAATCTGTTGACAAACACATTCACATGAGGGCATCTGTGAAAAATCTGCCACCAAAGCACAGCCACCTTAGGATGAAGTTGATAAAAGTTCCTCAAAATTTTGTCAAAACATTAGATGAAATTTTGGATAGAATTTTGTATGTCTTAAGAAAAGTTTGCCACAACTTTGCTATAATATTGTTCAAACGTTGTTGCAATAACCTACTTAAGTTGCATTAAAAAGTTGACAAAAAGGAGATCATTATTTTGACGAAATCTTTGACATTATACATTAGACACAATTTTGATACAACATAAGCACTTTGTATCAAGATAGTAGCATTCCACACAAAGATGTCACTGGACCTATGGCTTGTCACAAGGATTGATACTATACCCCCCATCCTCTTTTAGTGTCAGATCGAGGCGCACAGGGAGATAGCCTCAAAATCCTTCGGGTCCTAGTTCTAATTCCTTGGAGTCCTGGTTCTGATTTATTACCCCTTTGCAGATATCTACAGGGGGCTATGGCTATGAATTTGCATGGCAATTTTCTGAGCATGATTTATACTTGTGGCAGTTCTTGCACATAGATTATGGTGGTTCTTGACCCGAATTTATAGCTAACAGGGTTTTGGATAGATTTGCAGCCAACAGAATTCTTGGACGGAAGGAGATATGTGGCACAACTCATGTGGTTATGGATCCAAGTTTTAGATTTTGCAATTTGAAAGCAGGTTTTTGAATTTTGAGTTTTGGAAGCAGGTTATCTTATTTTAAACATTTTCACCCTATCTGGAACCTAGATAGACATTTGGCATACAAGGGCAGCTTTGTTAATTTAAGTTAGACATATCACTAGAAAATTTTTCGGTAGATTCTCATTTGGTTATGATATATGCTTCCTTAGTTTAAGCATAGGACGACGTGATTACCCAAATAATAGTGATTAACTCAACACAATCACACGATTAACTCGAGACAATCACAAGAGAATGACTTGGCATGGTGACGGCAATATGACAAATTATGCTTGATCCGGCGATATGGGCTATAAACCAGGTGCACCTGGACTACCACAGTCTTCAGATCCGTCTATCCTATGGCCCAGATTGTATGTTGGAGCCTATGAGCACCTCTTGTTTCGCTTATGGTCATTTATGATTGGAGGCACCTATGGTTTTGAAATATGAAATACGAGTCCACCTAAGGTTTTGAGGGAATATGGAACCTCTATACGGCTTTGCTTAAAATTTTAGAATATGAAATCCGGGGGTTCGAACCTCTACCAAAATAACTCATTGTCCTAATAAAACTGTTTTGACCAATATACCCAGTGAGCTAATGTGATTATTCTATCGTGAATCTATGTTTTTTTTATAACAACCCATTCAATTGTTTTAAGGATATATAGTCTATGGTTTCAGGAATTGTTATTTTTACATCCATATCAAATCCCCCTGTAACACCCTGTTATTGTGCTACATATTCTAAACGAGGTGCACCCTGGACTACCACAATCATCGGATACGTCGATCCTATGGCTCAAATTGTATGTTGGAGCCTCTGGACACCTCTCGTTTCGCTTATGATCATTTATGATTGGAGGCACCTATGATTTTGAAATATGAAATACGAATTCGCCGAAGCTTTTGAGGGAATATCAAACCTCTATACGGCGTTGCCTAAGATTTTAGAATATGAAATACGGGGTTCGAACCTCTACCAAAATAACTCAATGTCATAATAAAACTACTTTAACCAATATACCCAGTGAGCTAATCCGATTATTTTTTATCTTGAATGTATGTTTTTTTTATAACAACTCATTCAATTGTTTTAAGGATATATAGTCTATGGTTTCAGGAATTGTTATTTTTACATCCATATCAAATCCCCCCGTAACCCTCTGTTATTGTGCTACATATTGGATTTACAGAATCAATCTGCTACTACTATTGGAAAGAACAGATGTTAAAAAGCCAGAATAATGTTCTGTCATAAGGCAAATACAATGCCATTTGCCATTGTTGCCTATCAAAATCTGTCATATGGTGCATTAAGAAAATAAATGACTTTATATCAAATACATACGGATATGCCATCACCTGGTATCAAATATGAGACTAGCACCTTGGCAAATTCTAGAAGAGTTTCAATCAAGGTAACTTTTAACACATTCTCTTCTCTTTCTTTCTTTCATCCTTTTAATCATACAGAAAGAATTTTACCTATGACGTATTGTAATAATAGAATAGCGAAAGAATATTACCTATGACATATTGTAATTATAGAATAATGCAAGACCCTTACTATAATGGTAGGCCTTGCCCATCCTGTGGTTACAATACATACATGTAGAGGTCTTTTACTATCCTATGGTTGGAGGTAAGATTTTTTTTTGTTGTTGATTAACATTTGTTTGTTGAATAAGCTCTTACATAGGAAACATCTGAGATTTCTTTCTTTTAACTATGACTACATTTGTTTCTGCAATAATAAGTGTGTCGAATCTGCAAATTTGAGAACTTGTACTTGCAATTAATGAAGGTTGAATAACCGGTCTGATATGGTCGATTTGGGATATACGTAGTATATCTAACTACTTAATAAATATTCATTGATATTCCTTGAATGCCCTAAACTGTATTAACTTTTTGAAAAAGGCCACACCTAGGAGTTTAGAAAAATGGCTATCCCACATTCGATTTTATCAATCCAACAGTTTATTTGAATTCGCTGAGCTGCAGTGCAAAAATTTTGCAATGTAATGAACCCAATAAACCCACAAAAACGAAACTATAAACAAAAGAAGAAGAGATCGAAAGGAACAACAACAATTCCATTAAACCAGATAACGAGAGGATGAGATAAAGGAATGGACCGATCTGCTTCAGAATCAATGGTTATCAATGTTTAAACCTGGCAATGAACTGGCCGGGGAGGTTTTTGACCAAATGGAATGAATTTGCAACCAAAAAAAAAGGGGGGGGGAGCAGATTCAAGACTCTAGACAAGCAGGCTTATCTAGTGTCAATCTGGGCCTTGAGGAGCAATTACAGAATTTGGCTACCTAGATTGCGAACACAAACAATATCATAATCGGGTCAGGATTTTTTCCAGTAACATATTCTTGTGCTACCACATCTGTTGATATTGCCAATATCAGGAAACCACAATCGGGTGCAAGAATTTTGGATTACAGCTTGAATCGGTGATCTATACTTATGAAATTCGGTGATCCTAGCGATGAAATCTATACTTATGAAATTCGGTGATCCTAGCGATGAAATCTGGTGATCTCCCATCGCGGTGGTGGTTTAGTGGTAAGCCCGGGAGATTCAGTATTGTTTGCAGTATGGGACATGTGCGTGCAATAAAGGGGGTTTTTTTTTTACCATTTCGTATTAGTATACTTACCATTATGGTTTTTTTTTTTTTTGGAAGGACGAAAGCCAAAAAATTTATTAATCAGATAAAAAGTACAAAATTTACATGTCTCATCTAACTGTGTAATCTAAAAGGAGCATGAGCCTGGAACACAATGTACTTACTCCAGAATAGGAGATTAACGATATTAGAGGGTTTTTTCACCATTATCTGGGGCAAAATACATACTTTTGGGGTTAAATTAGCTTCCAAAGATCAGTATACAAGGGATGTTTTTGGCCACCCTTCAAACACAGACGAAGTGCATACCCCAGGGTGATAAGGCCTTGGGTTGGGGTGACCCCACCAGGGTTCAAAACCCACTAGCTACTATCGGGTGGGAGATGTGGGTGGGTGCAAGTCCACCAACCTTGCCTTCAAACAAAAAAAAAAATCTGGTGATCTGTGCAGCAGACTTAGTAAAACCCTTCCCCGATTATGATATTGTTAGGGTAAGTCAAATGGTCTGTGATTCCCAGTTAAAATCCTTCCCCAATTATGATAGATAGTGTTAGGGTAAGTCAAATGGTCTGTGATTCCCAGTTAGCATTGTTAGGGTAAGTCAAACTTAGTAAAACCCTTCCCTTAGATTATTATGATATTGTTAGGGTAAGTCAAATGAATCACGTGATTCCCGTTAAAATCCTTCCCCAATTATGATAGATAGTGTTAAAAGTCAAATGGTCTTTAATGATTCCCGGGCATTGTTTTAGAGCTCTTAGTAAAACCCTTCCCCGATTAATTGTTAGGGTAAAGTCAAATGGTCATTTCCGCTTAAAATCCTCCCCAATTAAGATAGATGTGACAAAAATAATTGTTAGGTGTGGGTTGTTTCCCAAATATGAAAATTAGGGTAAAATCAAATGACCAAATGATTTTTCCCAAATGGGATTTTTTTTTTTATAAATTTTTTATTTTACCCCAATTAACTTACCCTAGAACAAGAAATTGCCCCCAAATGTTGAAAATCATATTACGTCTTTAATATCCGGATCGTCGGGATGAGATTTAGAGCTCTAGGCCTAGCCAGGGAAATGGCATTGCATTAAATCTCAAGAATTGAAGGCAGATGGACAAAAAATTTGGTGTGGGTTGTTTGCAAAATGAAAATTGGGTGCAAAATTGGGAGTGATTTTAGGGTAGGGATTTTTTTTTTTTTTTGGTGAGGGACTAAAAAAGTTTTTATTTTACAGGAAAATCAGCCGTACTAGCAGTAAGATTTTGTGGGCGAAAGGGCATGATGAAGAGAATCAATAATTGAATAGGGTACGCTATGAATTACAGTGTCAGAGCAATACTAAAAAATCGTGCATATGAAGTATTAGCAGATCATCGTTGTCTCCAGTTTTTGAAGAGCGGATTAAGTATGAAGAAGCACTGCAGCATGTGCTGCATATTCCATGCAGATGATATGAAGCGCCACTGGGTTATGCTCTCTTGCCAAGAATGCGGCCAGCATTTGAAGGCCCGGCGCAGATGCTTGAAAGATTTTTCCCAATCTGAGTCTGAGTCTGAGCCTGAATCTGATCAGCCCAAAAGAAAACGACAGAAAAATTCTTCATTTCAGGCCCAATCCAACCTCTTCTCAGCGCAAATAAACAAAGCCCCTTTTGATTCATCGGCGCCAAAAGGAGAGAAAAAAACCCCTTTTGATTTATCAGAGCTAAAACAAGAGAAAAAAGCCCCTTTTGATTTATCAGAACTAAAACGAGGAAAAAACTCTGCACAGGGATTCGAAAAAAAGAGTGCATTTTGTGGAAACAGAGCCTCTGCTTCTCCTGATCCTGATTTACCAGCGATTCCGGACTCTGATTCTCAGCCGGATGCCTCTTCCAGCTCTGAATCAAGCTCTGATCAATCTGATTCTAGCCATGATGAGGAAGACGAAGATTCTAGTTCTGATTCCAAGGATGAACCTGATTCTACCTCTGACGAATGGCGTTATTCTGGCAAATGTAGGAATACTAGAAGTGGGTTTCCTTTTAAACTAATTTTTGCGCATCTGCTGCTACATTGATTCTTTTTAAACTGTTTTGATTTGATTCGCGTTTCTGATATTTGAATCAGGCCAGGTAAAGCCCAGTTGCATGGCGAAGGAGGAGCTGAAATGTTTTTTGATTTCCGAATCCGGTCCTGATTCTACCTCAAATGAACGGCGCTGTTCAGGCAGATACAGGAATCGGCCTACTAGAGGTGGGTATTCTTCTAATTTATGTTCTTCCTTATTTGCTACTAGATAGGATTATCTGAACGGATTTGCCTTTGTGGTTTTTGAATCAGCTTGTGTGGCGAAGAAGGAGCCCAACAAAAAACAGTTTTAGAGCGCATAACTGTTTTTTTTTTCCATAAAGCTATTTTGCAGAATACTCGGTTTTGCTGTGAAGGTGGAATTTTTGTTTAGGGCCTGATTTAAGGCTACATTGATCACTCTTTTGTACATTCTATAGTTAATCATAACAAGGAGCCTCAGAAATAGCATTTCGTTCATATTTCACTACTAAATTGTAGAATGGATAAAATTCTCTTCTATTCTATTCTATTGAAAAGAAAATTTTGTTCAGAGATTAAGGATTTATCTATACAACAAGCAGCAAATTTACACTTAAAAGACAACAGCAGCACCTACATGCAAGGTTTGATAGCCAATACTTTAATTTTGAGCGAGATTCCTATTTATACACAATTATGTGAAAAGAACAATAGATAATTGACAAGCCCAAATTCGTTTCCCACCTTGGCCAATGGTTGAGTGTAGTTGTGGCCACTTTAAGATGAATGATCAGGCACATGGATGTTTAAGCACATGATGACATAATTTGGAATATTAAGATGAAATGTCTAGTTTGGATACAAGAGTATATACTTAGGGTGCTACACATGGTCTTGTGTCTAAACACTAGCTTTGGAGTTGATAAAGGATTAAATATACCACAAATCCCATAACATATCACAACTAAAAAGTTCATTTTTGGGTTGCCCCTAGGGGGGCAAACCCTTGCTCATACGGGTTTTCTGGCGTATGCCTAGAATATGCTAGAAACTGCTCCAAATTTGTTTGCCTGTAAACTGGCTGTCATCAGTGTTGTTGGGCAGCCGATGTGCAAACTGGCTAACTGGATGGTGCAAATCCCCCTTCAAACAAGCCACAAACAAATCCTTTTCGGCTTCCTCTTCAGACAAAGGCCCCAAGCAAATCCTCAGCAAACATGGCTTTCTAGAAAGCAAATCCTCCGCTAATAGAGGTCAATAACAAGGCTATTGGGATGCTCCTTCTTGTCTCTAAAGCAACAAAGTAGACTGAAAAATAGCATTTGGCAACAGAAGACTCTTGGATTCTGGCAGAAGAATGCAAAGATCTTAGCAGAAAGAGTGTAAAGATTGATGCAAATGATTGTTGTTGCTGACGCGACAGCAGTGCTAGCGATGTGGACAGTGCCGATATCATGTTCGAGCTTTTTCCTCTGCAAGCAAACGAGATCTGCCACACGTTAGTTTTTCATTCTTCTTTTGAGACATTAGCGCTGCGTTCAAAAACTTTATGTGCAAAGCAAGCCGGATCCTCTTAGGCAGATCCAGAGGTCATATGGTAAGCTCACGGTAAGCTATGGCAATGGCAGGGTTACGGACTGTGCTGGAGCTGGATGGATTTGGAACAGAGCAAAACCCTTTTGCGACATTGCTATGAGGTATTGCTATGCTTGCATCTTCTATTTTGGCATTTGTAAGGTTCAAGTATCCATGCTTGAAGTTTAAGTTGTTATCCCTGATTCAAGAATATGACTGATATGAATGGTCTGTGCACCTCTTTGATTACCTCTTCATATCCTCCTTTTTTTCGGGTAAGGTTTGATAATTCTACAACCAAACCTTAACCCGTGGAAACCATTCGATGGCTATTTACTGGATAGCTTGCATGTTTAACAGGATTTAGCTTTGCTTAGTTAGAGAATGAGCTAATCATCATACAAAAGTAAACTGGATTTCACAAAAAAAACCAAAATATTATATAGATATGTATTGACTCCAATGATTTCGCTGGTGCATCCCTTTGTGGTTCAGGGTAAGATAAGTGGAGAATAGCCCAAATGCATTTCTAAGCCAGGTATTATTAAAAGTTTTGCATAGTGTAGAATTTCTTCTCTCCACTTTTCCATGTTTCTCCTTTGTCAATGTCTGGGAAATGTCAAAGCTTTATGAGAGCTCAAGCTATATATTCAGGCTTCTGATTTGATGTGGCAAAGTCAGATTTAAATCCAGAATGAGGAACCTTTCATAAGATAGGCAAATTTTGTATATGGATCTTTTAGGTCATGGAGGACATTCGGTTTTCAATAAAACTTTCAATAAAATTTGCATAGGTGTTCATTGTGCTGCAGGTCTTGATAAAGAAAGCTTAGATTTCTACAAGCTAGATGCAACATATAGTGATGCTAGAAGACCTCATGCAGCTAACACCACAAAATTCTATGCATAGCAAATTCTATCTGTGCAGACATATCAACGTCTTGAGAGTTTGACGCTGCTTTTGCTATCTTGAAGCTAAAATTGTTGATGTGTGCGACAACGTGGAGAATTAATAGTATTATTGACCTAGATGCTAGGTAATATATCAAATGATCTATATATTTTTGGAGGCACTTCTGCAGACGTTTAATTGTAAGTGGACTTATGTATGATTTGGTTGCAATCACATGTGTATGATTTGGTTGCTGCATATTCTAAACGAGGTGTATCGTGGACTACCACAGTCGTCGGATTCGTCAATCCTATGACCCAGATCGTATTTTGGGGCCTCTGAGCACCTCTCGTTTCGCTTATAGTCATTTATGATTGGAGACGCCTATGATTTTGAAATATGAAATACAATTTCACCTAAGGTTTTGAGGGAATATCGAACCTCTATACGGCTTTGTCTAAGATTTTAGAATATGAAATATGGAGGCTTGAACCTCTACCAAAATAACTCAATATGCCCATAAAGGCCATCATCAAGTGTGATATGATGGATGAGTTTCTTGCCATTTATGAAGGCCACTTATTGGCTCTTCTGCACTCTTAAGTTTCTACCATAGAGGAAAAAAGTGATGTTCAATCAGGGTTGGTTTCACTACCTTTTTGTTCATATCCATTAATTTTCAAGAATGAATAACAAAAGTGAGTATGAATCATTATTTCAATGAAACTTTGATCTTCACATGTCAGTCTGGCCTGTATCTCTTCATTTCCCTATTGGTGTGAATGTGTGGTAATGTGCAAAGCAAAATGAGTCTGCTTGGAAGTAGCAAGTGAAGCTGCTGTGCATTTTGGTACAAGTAAGTTTTTTCCAAAGTGGGCCTGTAGATTAAAAAGAACCTCATTTTGAATGCAATTAAAACCTCGTTGGCTGATTTTCCAATGAAGTTTGTCCTGAAATTAAATATATATGCTGCTATTGGCAGTTGGATATCACGTGTGCACAGTTTTGGATTATTGTGGAACGTAAAGGCTGGAATGGTGGCATGTATATTTCAATGCTGAAGATAAACTACAAGAATATGTTGGCTAGAAATTTAGGTTGGCCTTCATGGAAAGTTTATACATATTAAGTATGGTTATGAATGTACAGGGTGCAAAATCGGTACTGGGTAGCAGAAATCACTGTCCGGACGCCGCTTACAAGTGCTTAAAATCGGCGTGTTTTAAACACGACGTGCGTGATTGATCGATTGACATGTAGGGCGCGCGCCCGTCAAATGACAGGCTGAGAAAATCATGATCTTGTTTGGTGCCGGAAACATGAATGCCTGTAGCCCGCCATATTCGTGGATGGCGGGCTAACCCATCTTGAATTCAAGCAAAATGGAGGGACTAATTGTTTCCAAGAATTGCCTGAACCGAAATTCAACAATTTGCCCTCACCAATTTTGCAATACCACGATCACCGGGATAGATGAAACCCAATTCCTCTCCCCGCTCAATTCTGAGAGCTATTGATGCAGCAAGGAAGAGAGATCGAGGCGAGATTGTATGCAAAGAAGGTAGCAATGAAGAAGAATTCCCCTTCTAAAGATTAAGCCTTCAAAGAAGAATAAGAAATTGAGACCGAGTGACATGAGAATAAGAGAAATTTCGGGAGAAATTTATGAAGTATTCAACCAAATTAGTACAAATGTTGATGACAAAGACAAAGGCCGTATCCTTGATGTCTTCTTTGGAGGTCAAGGGGATTTACCAATTGCTTAATCTAAGCGGTTACAATGGCCGAGCAAATGGTGAAGAATTTGAAGGAAACAATGCAAGAACATAAGTTTGAGAGGAATCATGACATGCTTCGGTGCAAGGAAGTCCACCCCGATAATGGCGGCGGCAGGTACAAATGGTGTCAAGCCATTGAATCAAGCGAAGTGGCGATTGCTCAAAGATCCCCGAAAAACAATTTCAAATGCTCTTCAAAGAAGGGTGCAAGCTAACAAAGGGGAAGGACCTTGGTCAATGTTCGGGAGGAGGAAGTGGATGGATAGCATGTTAGATTACAATAGAGAAGTCAAGTTAAGTTCTCGAGAAAATACAAGAGTTTCTCCATACAAGAAAGGCGTGAGGAGGTATGTATCGAGGACAGAATAAAGATGGAACATCCAATTCACCTTCTTGAAGTCAGCCAAGTAAGTATTCATCCTATATTGTAGGGTTCATTATATGTAGCATTTATTTGGCATTCACACGATTTCCCTGCGTTGCAATTCTACCTCGTGTTTTAGAGGAGAATCCTCATATCAAAATTGCATTGCAGACTTTTGAGAGGTTGAAACCGAGTTTTTGTAAGGAGGATGCGTGAGAGGCATACATCTTTGTTGCATCTACCACTTGAAATTTGAATACATCATGCGAGGGATTGAAACGACTGAGAAAATCGGGTGGAGTTCATGACAATTGCAACGCCATTTGTGAGATTTGTGGCCCCGGCCCGTAATGTGCAGCCAAGGAGCATACAATCAAGTGCACCCGGTGATTTATGGAGACAAGTGGTCTGCGGCAAAGGTGATGATGAGGAGTGGTTTGATCATAAGCGCTTGATGTTGGCGTGTAAAAAAATGTGGGTTGGATAGAATTAGAAAATGTCCACGGGGAAATGGATGGCACGGGTTCAAGACTAGTTACTTGGAAGACATTTGAAAAGCAACCATGGACCAGACCGAGAATTAGGGGATCCAAGAAAGGTTTTGAGGTACAAACTGTCTTGAGATTAGTCTGTAGGAGAGAAGTCCCAAAGAGTTTCAAGAGGATGTGAAGAAGGTAATATCAGATTTTGTTCCACACAATTACATAGCACATTGGCGAGGCCAATCGGTTTAAACAAAGGTGTGTGTCATCATTTCTAGAAGATACAATTGTATCATTTATTGACTTTGCGCAAAAAATTACAGCATCAAGATCCGAATGAGCCCCGTCAATGCAGCGGCATACGTAACCAAGTTTCTATACTTGTTCACATAACATATAGACATGACAAAAGTCTTGATATTCCTGTTCTCGTCTGCGGACGAAGAAGACATCCAAAGAAGAAAAAAAAAACGAAGATTGGAGCGGATCGGGAATAGACTCAACAATGGTAGGAAGATCATAAAAGAGACTCACTTTTACATTTCGATGATAAAGTGCATGACTCATTATTTGTGGAACACTGCCTACAAAAAGCATGTTGCATGGCTTAAGGAACATGAAATAGAGTATGAGAAGCATTGGGTTTGGAGTGATGGCTGCTCATCACAATTCAAGTCGGAAAACCTTTTTTTCTTAGGCGGTACTTCACAATGAATGACAAGGAAATAGTGTGGAACTACTTTGCCCACTTTGCTCATGGTAAAGGTGAACATGATGGTGCAGTCTTTGTTATCAAAAGGTGCTAAGTAAGGAACAACTCAAACCCAATGGTGTGCAACCGAGGCATGCTAAAGATATTGTAAAAATTCTCGTGTACATATTTCAAAAAATCTACCGGTTGATGAAACAGATGAGATCAAAAAGATATTTTTGGGAAATTGAACTCGCTTTTTGTGGCAAACATGCAAGAATATGAAATTGAAACACTTAAAGGCACAAAGAAGATTCATCGGACACAATTGCGGCCAGGAGTAGACCAAACATGCTTGCTCATAGATGCCCTGTCATGTTTACGCTTGTTTTGCATGGATCATAATTGGGACTCTGCATCAATACAGTAGATTTGGAAAGTGGGAGGTAACCGACTTAAAACCAGGAGTTGAGAAGAAAAAGGAGACTCTTGAACAAGCCAATGAATGGATCGATAATTTGGTAGAGGTAGGTGACAATTTTTTGCGATGAATCTTTGAGGTAGACAATTCGGAGGGTGTGGACTTCTACATCCTCAAATGCACAGAACCCAAATGCACACTTGAAGATTCATACAAAGATGGATGGGGGCAAAAATTTGGAGTGCATGAGGTTATCTTAAGTGGATTGTATTATCAATTCTTGGGTAATTTCAAGTATATGTTGCTCACTAAACAACCCGAAGCCTCCGTGCACAGCCATGTGGTAAGATATCCTAAAATTGATATGGATAAAATAGAAGGCACAGACATGTATAAAATTTCACAGGAGACCCATGAAAAAATTATGGCCAGTCTCCCAATAACATTGTAATTCTTTTACACTTAACCAAATTAATGTCATTCTTGTCAAGTGATTTGTTGTTCCAGCACCTAAGCACGTAAGTACACATTTTTATATATATTAATAATAGTGAGGATGCACAAGGGTGGTGTGCATGGACACGTACTTCGAAATGAAGATTGAATTGTTGTTTAAGAATGTGCATTTGTGACATTGGAATAACATTCAATTATTTATTTTGATACCATCACTATCCCAACATTCTTGGCAAAATTATATTGTCAAGGCATTTCCTCGATGTGACATGTGTCAATTCGACTGGTCATACGAAATATTTAAGCCTGGTTACGAATTAATTGTTCTGGCGCGTGTGAGGTTTTTCGTACACTGACGCGCCTAAGCACATGATTTAAGCACTAGACGCCTAAGCGTAAGCTCTTCTCACAAGCTCACGCTCCGCCCATTCCCCGCCAATTCCTCCGCACTCCCAATTCCTCCGCACTCCACCCAATCCGTATTCCCAATTCCTCCGGCATGAAGCGAGCACATAGCGAGGAGCCGGAGGTCACCTCTAAGAGGCTCTTACTAAGCGTCGAAGAGGTGTTCCCTCCACTCTTCCCACCTTTGCCTCAAGTACTTGCCTCCTCTGCTGCCTCCTCTCCTGCCCACTCTACTGCCTCTCAGTTTGAAGAGGATTCTTCTGATTCCGATTCCTCATCTTCTGATTCCTATGAGGAATCAGAAAATGAGGAATCGGAAATGTCCTCGCAGGAATATGTCACTGCTGTTCTGCAAGGATGGATAGGGGAATCAGAAGAAGAAGACGAGTCCGAGAAAGAAGAAGTACGGCAAGAAGAAGAAGAGGAAGACGAAACGGCCGACTTGGAGGAGTTCAGGGCGGTCCTTAAAGGTATGCATGTTTCATTTGTTTTCTGTAATCAATTTTTCATTTGTTTAATCTTTCATTTTTATTTGTTGCAGATGCAGATGCAGATGAAGAAGATGAAGATGCAGATGAAGATGAAGATGCAGATGCAGATGAAGATGAAGAAGACACCCCCTGTAGAAGACACCCCTGAAGACACCCCCCTTGAAGACACCCCCTTGAAGAAGACACCCCCTGCCCTGAAGAAGACACTGGCCTCAGGGCCGAATTTTTTTGTAAAAATTTTGTGTACACTGGCCTGAGGGTCTTTTTTCTATAAAAAATCTTGTTTCTATCAAACTTTTTTTGTTGTCTCTATCACAGTTTTTTGTTTCTCTATCAAATGTTATTTTTGTCTATCTATCAAATTTATGAATGAGAATGAGAATGAGAATGAGAATGAGAATGAGAATGATTTTTTATCGTCCACTGAGGCCAATCGGCCTATGGGACCCATAAGGAGCGCAGCAAACTTATTACTGTCCGGGTTAAAAAACCCCAGCCCCGAAGGGTTTTCGAGGGAAAAACCGTGGCAGTAATAAGAATGTTGTCAAACTGTACAAGTATACATCAATGTTTATATACATGTCAAGTGTGTGCCCGAGGACATAGCTGATCTCGCATGTCCATAACCTCCTGAAGATATGATCCCAGCACCCGTACGGATGCTGTGCTCAATGTCACATGTAACGGCTGGCCAGGCCTGACCAACTCAACATATCGTGTCCGAATTTGATCATATGCTGGGCAACTTTGAAGAGTATGAGATTCATCCTCAATGACTCCCATTTGGCAGCATTGACAGAGCATGTCCTGGCGTGGCTCACCAATCCATCTGCCTGTCTCAATTCGAAGATGATGCGCCCCTGTGCGAATGGAGGCAATGAGTCTGCGCCTTTTCATGGGCAAGTGGGTACGCAGATAGCATTGCGGGCCTCGTTCCAATGTGGGATTTATGTGGCGCTGGTAGTGTGCTGTCTTGACCTGTTCAAGGGCATTAGCATCCCAAAGCTTGCTGAGGAAGCAATCGTCAAAATATTGCCTCAAGCTATGGCGATCTGCCTCTGTTTGCACATGTATGCACCTCGTGTGCTCGCGCACATTCCATCTATCCAACCATTGAGCTCTCTTTTCCCCTCCAAAGGGCCTTGAGGCTCTGGCTCCATTGCCATGATATAAGCTAGTTTAGGGAGGCGAGCATCGTCCATATTGACCACCTTCCTCGAAAATAGACAATGTGGCGATCAAGGGCCGCCCTCAAGAGGCAAGAATCCCGTGTCTCCTGCGGTAGAATTTGATATGGGACTGTGGACTTCACCCCTAGTGCTCGCATGCTAAGAAGGCTTTACGGACTGCTCCAAGTCGCTCCAAGTAGCGTGATACTCTTTTGGCCCCATACTTCCACCCCAGTATAAAAGGGCGAGGCTCCACTAAGACCTTGAACAGTGATTGATGGGCCCAATCATACAACTTAAATCTATGACTATTGTTTTGCATTGCATATAGTGCCTTCCGACTGCTCCACTTTCGTGGCCGTATGGATGTGTCCCGGTGCATAGTAGAAGGAAACTCCACTCCCAAATATTTGTATGTGGATGCAACTTCCACATTTTGGCCTCGATGGCGAAGGAGGGGACCCTCGGTACCGACGGAAGATGATATGAAAACCACCTTAGTCTTGGCGGTTGGCCAGCCATATCGATCGCCGCTTGGCGGGGAATGTGTCGGGGGCATCGAGATGTCGTTGCATGTCCGGCTGGTGTGTAAGCTAGGAGGTCCACATCATCGGCATATTAACTATATGATGGTGGTCGATAGAGAAGGTGAGCTCCATCGCCCCCCATTATCGCCAAGCCGGCTCTCCAATTGATCAATGTAAAGCCCAAACAATGTTGGGGAGAGGGGCATCCCCGACGAACCCCGATCTTTGCTATCAAATGGTTGGCTTGTCTGCCGCAACCCACCCGAGCATCTTTAAAGATAGCTTTATTAATCGCATTACGCAAATCTACAGGAACCCCCAAATACATTTGCGGTCTTGCCCATAGTTTTTCCAAGGCCGCAGTGTCAAACGCCCATAAAAATCCACAAAGCAACAATATAGATCCCGGTTTCCTAGCCGTCTTCAATCGAAGTTACATAGCGTGAAGATGTGATCAATGGTTGAGTCTTAGGTTCCGAATCCTCGCCGCCTCGGTGAGGGCCCGCACCTCTCAACGCCTCCTTGACCCATCAACTGGCGCTTTCGAGAATCCCGGTAAGCAATTTTGCAAACACCGCCCGACCATGATTGTTCGATAATTGGTTTTGGCGATGTGGGTCACCCGCCTTATATATGGGAACAACTTCGCTATTGGTCCACTGCGGCGAAACCTTCTGTAATGCCTTGTTGAACAAAGGCGATTCGACCGGTATTATGGACGCCCTGCCCACTTAAGCAATCCTACCGCATGCCATCCAAGTCCGGGGCTTTCCCATTGGCAAGACGCCGCAAGCCTTGTTCCACGTCCGAATCGTGATTTCCAACCGACCGGGCCTTCTTGCAAAGGGTAATCTTTGCATGTGCACCACGAGGGTCGTATAGGCTGTTGCAAGTATTGTCTCCACTTTGCTTTCGGAGTGATATTCCCCGTGGGAACATGCGGCTTTCTAAGAACCCTTCGCCCGGAAGGTCCCGGGATGACGTTCGGGAGGTAAAACATTTCCCTTTGATGCGCCGCAATGTACCCGGCTTTCTTAGCTTTAAGGAAGATCGCGGTGCTTGTCTCGATTTACATGTGGGCGTAAAAGCGAGTGCGTGACTTGGCGGAGCCAGCGTTTGTGTTCCTTGCACTCTGCATCAAACCATTGATTACGTGGGAAGGTTGTGTTCCTGGAGGTCCGTCGCGGGCGGCTTATCCCAAAGCACGTCTCTGCCGCAGTCCTAAGCACAGTCCATTTAGATTCTGCTTGAATGTAACAGTGCTCTAGCTCTTTAATTAGTTTCAAACACTAAGCATTTTAATCAGTTTCAGCAGTGCCAGTGAGTAAGCACTGGAACACACGAGCACTTATGCAATAAACAGCTAGCTTTAAACAGTTATATAGCTTAACAATAAGCATTGCACCTTAACTGCATGACAGTAAGCACATGATAAGCAACTACATAAAAGTAACTGTCACTGCATGACAATAAGCAGTATCTACCATTAAGACTCATACCAGACTAGCACTTGCAGGCAATTTTTTTTTTTTAAGCACTTGATAAGTTTTAAGCATCCCTTGCAGTCAGCATTGAAGTAGATATAAACAATATAGCAAAAACTTATAGACAAGTCTGCATTGAACTACATAAACAATATAGCAAAAAGATTCTTAAATTAAGATAAAGATGGTACATGAAAAAACAAGGTGACCTAGCAAACGCACTAATGACCTGTTCCTTTTTCAAAAACACGTAAATTTGGCATTTTAGCCATTTTAAAAAAAAACAAGCCCAAAAAACGCAGTGAGCCTAAAAAAAGTCCACATTTCGAAGACAAGCAGGTTTTCTTGGTTTTGGACAAAGTAAGAAACACACTTTTTGGAGCACCAAAATGCAACTGAAAAGAGAAAAGCCTATCTTGCGCGATAGAGAAGACAAATCCTTATTAAATTATAATTTATTTAAAAAAACGCAGTGAGCCTAAAAATAAATCCACATTTCGAAGACAAGCAGGTTTTCTTGTTTTTAGACAAAGTAAAAGACAAACTTTTTAGACCACCAAAATGCAACTGAAAAGAGAAAAGCCTATGCGTGCATAGACATGACAGTCATTAATGGAATATATTACATTTAAAATAGGGCACATAGAATAAAATGTTTAACTTTTGGAACGTAAATTTTAAATATCCAAAGGAACATCCTTTGCGGTGTATTTCCTCATCGATTCCCGAACCTTGAGAGACTTAGGCTTAGTAGCTTGTAGATTTTCCTCAGACTCGGCCGGACCTTCAACCTGTGTGACCTTAAGTGGATCTTCGACAGGAATCAATTCAACATAGTCGGCTTGATCGTCAGTGTTCCCGGTAAGAGGAGGCACAGGCTCGAGCGAGGAGAAGGCCTAACACCATCCTTATCCTTGATCCCAAGTTCCCGTTTTTTTCGTCCAAGCAAGGCGTGTAAGGAACCGACCGCGTGATTTGATGTATGCTACTACATCTGCGTCGACGTCAATGGCTACGCAGTTGCGGCCCTTCTGTAATGCACAAGCCAACGTGGTGCCAGATCCTGAAAATGCGTCAACGACCCAATCTCCAGGTTGCGAGAACATGTCCAGAAGCGTGTTAATTAGTCTCTGAGGCTTCTGGTAGGGATTGACAATGCGTCCCTGGTGAACTGGGTCTGTAAGCTTTTGTAAGACTGCTGGGCATTGAAACGCATTGCGAAAATCCATGCCAGTAGTGTTATAGTGCATTTGGCTTCTCTGCCCAGATATGCTATGGTAGCCTATGTGAATCTGCTCCCACACGTTGACAAGTCTAGCACCACCACCTCCCCTAATATTCGTCTTTAACCTGCAAAGAAAGGAAACACTTTTGTATTCGCTATGCCCGCATGGAGAAAACAACTAGACACTCATATGGCAGCCTCGTAACCAGCCTTGCAGTGGGTCTTCATAGCCGCTTGCACCATACCGGCCTGGTTAGTGGAGTGGAAGACGACAATCCTCCAGAGAGGAGCATTGTTTATCTTAACAAACCTTCCCAAAAAAGAATCAAACTCGGCGTACGTAAATGGTGAGTCATCACCATGGTTTTGTCGAACAACTTAAACCCCGTAAGGTATGTCGACCGTGCACAAGGAATAGTTGCCAGGTTTCAAAGTGTGGTCAAGTTTGACACAATTCCCACGATACACCTGATAAACACAATTCTGGCCAAACATATCAAATCTTTCAAACTCGGAAGGCACCAAACTCTGTTCAGCTTCTTGAGACTTTTTCAGCTTTGACCGCTCCTCCTTAGCTAGCCGGACAATGTTCAAAAAGCCAGGTGGCATGGGGTCTTTCTTTTTCTGAAAGCCGAAACAATTTGTAAAAACAATTTGTAAGAAACAAAAACGATTGAGGGCTCCCCCCTCAATCACATGCTATGCGCGCGATAAAGCAGTACAAAAACGAATACCTTAACTCAAGCAGCAAGGAGGAGAAAGAAATGACATACCCAGTTGGTAAAGTTGGTGGCATATTGATTTATTTTTCCGTCTGAGGACCACGTGGGGTATAATTCCCGCACCTTCTCCCAGTTGTCGCAATTGAGGTGAACCATTAGGCTATTCTTGCGGCCAGTGCACAATCTTTTTGGTACGCAAACGTTCCAAGAGGTTAATAACAAACATTGGAAAAAAGCGTGAGTGTGTAATGTAGGCTTCTTGTTTAAATTCTTTACGCATCTCTTCCAGAGTGAACTGTTTATCAACAACCTTTTGCGGGACCTCACAAACTTTGTCAACATTTTTTTAGGCCTTGCATTTCACGCCCGAGCCATTATACCCATATCCTTTTGCTTTATGGAATCATTTTTCTTCCTCTTGGAATCCGTTGACTTGCCTTTAGTTTTAAAGTGCCCTCGAGAGAACATGTCAAAATTTTTTTCTTGTAGCTCCCGGACCTAACATAGAAAACAACAAGCATGTTAAAAAATATTTAAGAGCCATGCGCCGCGATAGCCAAAGGCGAAAGGTAGAAGAAAATACTTACACGTCCATGCCGGGAAAGCTAACTGAAAATAATTATCATTCTAGAATGGGACTCGCAAAGAAACCAACAAACCGCCTAGATAGATAGGCTTCTCATTCATCTCGGTGAGATTTTCTACAATGGTGATACGATTGGGTAGCCGCACACATCGCGAACTACCCACGAAAAAAATAAAGGAAAAATCCAATTATATCATTTGAACCCCAAAAAATACAATGCTAATAGATGAGTGATCGATGTACTGTAAAAGCTTATCAACGGATTAAAAACCCCGCCCTTCGGTTTTCGAGGAAAACCCTAGTGATAAGCCTTGACGCAAGGGGCTTAGACAAACGTAAGGCATAGAATCGCCCCAAAACCCCCCGCATGGAGAAGTCAAAACAGATGCCGCCGCCAACCAGCACAATCGCATCACCAACACAACAAACGAGAAAACATACCGAGAATAGCATCACCCAAATGGTGGAAAAAAAGCATCACCCAAATGGGTGAAAAATATGATAAAATGTAACTTGTACAAAATATAATAAACAAAGAAGGGGGGAGGGTGGGTTCAAGAGAATAAGGTACTTTCGAGAGAAGAGGAAGCGCCGATGAGTCGTGGATGCGTAAACGCCGCCGAAATAGTCGAATTCCCAACCAACGGGCATGCGCCGCCGCATGCATGCATGATATGCATGCTCGTCCCCATTCTAGAATGGCGATCCGATGTCTCGGATCGATGCGATTCTAGAATGGGACTCGCAAGAAACCAACAAACCGCCCGACTACCAGAGAACTTCCTTACAAACTAGGATCGAGGATGAAGGTCACAGGACGAGGCCAAAGGCCGGTAAAGGATAGCAAGAAAGATACGCCAAATTGGCTAAACCAGGCAGGAAGAAGCCCCTCCCCTACCTGGAAACAATTCAAGAGAATAAGGTACTGCTGAGAGAAGAGGAAGCGCCGATGAGTCGTGGATGCAGAAACGCGTCTGAAATAGTCGAATTCCCAACCAGAACGGGCATGCGCCACCCGCATGCATGCATGACATGCATGCTCGTCCCATTCTAGAATGGCGATCCGATGTCTCGGATCGATGCGATATTTTACAAGAGATGCTCTGGCATCTGAGGTGGAGTAAGTTAGGCAGCACTCAGTAGCGCACTGTTCTTTTAAGGCCTGGTCATCCTTAATATCTTTCTCACCTTGGTGCTCTGAACGGAAGAGTTCATATTCCTTGTGCATGAATTTAATTTTATCTGTGAAGCTCATACTCATCCGATACTCATTGTCCACATTGTGGCTCATTGCAAGCAGCTTTGCCTCTGAGTCAGTGACACCCACGTAAACAAAGGCAAAGATTTGTGAGAAGCAGTGCTCCTTTGTTTCCTTGTATAGCTGTCTTCTTGCCTTGAAACTGTGGGTGCCCCCTAAAACATAGTATTTGTAGTTCTCATCCTCTTCCTTAACAAACAACTCCTTATCATTGCACTGGGCAGGATCAACTATACAAATATGAGGAGTTGTTGCTGCATTCGGCCTGTCTCTTATTCTTTCTTTCAGTGCAGTCAAGTGGCCGCTGTAAATTTTACGGACCTGCAATTGTCTTACACCTTGCTCGTCCTTAGGTGCAAGCTTCACACAGTCTATAGAGAGATGCATGATGCCGGGTACACGACATCTCAGCCCGATTTCCTCGAGCTTCTTAGATGCCATGTCCTTCTCCTTGCTTGCTATCTTCGTGCCCGGTCCTGACGGCAAAGCTTGCTTAAGGGCCTTCCTGGCAGCTTTTGAGAGCGGAGGCTCGGTGGTTGTAACCAGGCCAGCCTTGTAGTAATTTCTTTTTCCTTTCTTTTTAGGTGGCTCCTCCTCTTCCTCCTCTACATCCTCCTCTACATCCTCCTCTACATCCTCCTCTTCGATTTCCTCTACTTCTTCCTCCTCTTCCACATCTTCGACAAGTTGCAAAGTGGCGCTCCCCGTTGCTTTAGAAAGGGTAAGTTTTGGAACAGAGGGCATTGCATCTTTCAATAATTTAGGAACAGAGGCACTAGAAGTTAAAATAGGATCCTTGCACAATAGCAGGTCCTTCAAAATGGTGACAAGATCCTGGAAAGAAACATTCCATTAGCGCAAGAAGAACATTAAAGTTTCTTAGGCTATGCGCGCATAGACAATACTTACAATTTTTGCTTTCATTCGGGCCTGAATGTAACCCTGCATGTCCTCGGGAGATGACAGACTGAGCTTAAAGAAATAGGGGTCCACCGAGTAAACATGTTGAGCCCCCTTAGTCGTTGTGGTGCAGTTAATATGAAACATACCGAAGAGCTCGGTATCTATTAACCTGCCACATCTCTTGAAGCTATCCAACTCTTTGGATTCTTTACCAAAACTGTCACAAATGTACAGATACAAAAAATGGGCCGTCACAGGCTCACCAGTTCCTCTTACAAGTAGCCACTGCTGGTCCTTACAGAAATAGGAACCGTCCTCAGTGATCATGAATGGTGTAGGTGCATCACCCTTCGGTTGATTCTTATCCTTTGTCGGCTTCCTCTTCTTGGCAGCCTTGTGGGAGGAGCCTGCTTCAGGATTTTTCTTGGTTCTACAGGACAGAAAAAACATATTAAAAGACTGCTAGAAAATGCACAAGCAGATCTAACATTGGAAAGGCCTATGCGCGCATAGACAACCGCAAGTGAAAAACATTATGCCTATGCGCGCATAGACAAGGGTTGCTAAAAATGTTGGTGCCTATGCGCGCATAGACAATACAAGAAGAGAAAAACAATATGCCTGTGCGCGCAAAAACAATAATAAGAAAAAAGACAGAATGCCTATGCGCGCATAGACTATGAAAGAAAAAAACACTAAATGCTACTGCCCAAGAAGAAATTCGGCAAACAAGATGTCCAAAAAGCTAAAAATCAACTATCTTCGACTCTAACCAAAAGTCCCTAAACGGGCTACATTTGGTATAAAATTTCTAACAAGTACTGTAAACTGCTACTGGCTGAGATGTTTACGTACCTTCCACCTGTCATGTTTGGCGACGCTATGCAGAAGTCTATGGAGATGCTACAGTTCGAAACGGAAGAGCAAATTTCTAGGCGGAGGTCGAGCGCCTTGGAGTATCGTCTGTATGTGCAAATGCCTCCATATGTTTTCGTATTTATATTGTGTTAGGTACTTTGCTTTTCGTCTATGAATTCTTGCATACACATCTAGTTTTGGTTGCAGGCATTGGCTTGTGGAGATAATGTCTAATATTTTGTAATGTTTCTTGGTTGTGTGGCATCTACTTTTCGTATTGAAGTATGCGCACAGACATATTTTATCCCTGTCTATGCGCGCATGGGCAACTAACTATATATTACGTTTGTAACTGCTTTTCTATGCGCGCATGGGCATGTAGTTTGCAGGTTTGAAGGGAGAGGGTTTAATGGCTGAAACAAGTCACTCTTCCTTGTGCAGCAATGGAGAGCGACGACGAAGACGTTTTTACTTCAAGTCCTCCTGTTAATGTGGCAATATTGACTCGTGGTCGTTACAACACACCCACACCCGCAAGAGGGTGACGATGAAGAACACTGCGATCGCTTCTCCCGGATGCTACCTCCTCCACACCATCTCCCTCCCCTTTACACCTACTGCGTGTGTCTACCTCTTTTCAAACTCCATCTCCAAAACACGTTTTACAGCATTCGTCCGTTTTCAAAACACCCTCCCCCCCCGCCACAATCACGAAGTATCTTCTCCTCTTCCCCTACTCAACGTACTCACTCTATTTTTGATACTCCTTCACCTCTCCAGGAACTACACGAATCGTTGCAATATATTATAGATTCTCGGAGAGGCGTGTCTTTAACGTCTTCTTGGCCCTTCTTTAACGAAAGGGCTTCGAGGAAGACCTTCAAGTTCAAGAGAAAGTCGAGAACATTATTTTGGCCGACGGACACAGCACTTCCGTTGAGGGCGACAAGGCTGATGACCCCATGTTTGAAGGCGCAGTATTCTGCACTCTGAAAGACCTACCACGAACCATTAATTTCCGTAATAAAAGTCCTGCGGTGAAAAACCCGTCTGGCCCGGTCGCGAAAAGATTTAAGAGGGATCCCACAAGAAAAGCTTTTAGAACCGTTATCGCGAAGCGATTGATGGGACCGTCTTACATGAGAAAAACCGAGGAGACCAATTGCTTTGTAAAAAAAAATGCTTACAGGCCTTTACATTTTCGTGTTTAAGGAACATAAGACAACGGTTTTTGTCAATGTCGAAAGGTGATCAAGAGTTGTACTTGGCATACAGTGTAAGGCCTGAAGTTGGAGACAATTTTTCATACTATGTTTCGAGCAACACAGTGTGCCAACTTGCTTTTAAAAGAATACATGCCATTGGAAGTCGTCGCATGTCAAGAGTGCAAAAGAGGTTAGACAGGAATCCGTGCATTGATGACTATTCACACCCAAAGAAAGTTGTTCAGATGTAATTTGCTAGAAGCAAAAGCTTGGCTGGTAGGTTTCTTTTTGACTCTAACCGTGAGCGACTTCCAAACAAATCCGTATATCATCCGACCAGACGGTATTACTAAGAAGGAAGTCTACAAAGATGTACAAGGATCTTTTCCAGAGTTCAAGTCGGTTCATATCCTATTCCTACTTCTTGAGGTTGTGGAAGCAAGAATTTAATCTTGTTAGGATTCCGAAGAGGCACAGATTTTTGGTGTGTACTAGCTGCTCCACATTAAAGGAAAAAGCGATCAATGGCAAAGGATATTCTAGAAAAAAAGTACATCCCTTTAGCCTAATCCCTTCTAGAAGTAGCACGACTAGAGACATTGTCTTATCGCGCCATAGCACGGCTATTTAGTCTTGAGTTTGTCTATAATGCGCATAGCGTGTCTTTTAATCTTGTAGTACTCGCACAACATGTCTCTTCAATCTTGTAGCTTCCCTTCCCCGGTAGGCTCTGCCTTTCTGGCGCGCAAGATAGCGCCTACAAAAAGCTTGCGCCTACGGGAGCCTTACTTGTTGCTTCAAAGGTAATCGACAAGCTTTGCCTATGAGCGCATAGCACGGCTACAAAAGCTTAGCTACAGTTCTGTGGAGCCTTACTGTTGCTTCAAGGTACTGACAAGCTTTGCCTATGCACGCATAGCACGGCTACAAAAGCTTAGTCAAGCGCCTACGGAGCCTTACTATTGCTTCAAAGAATGCGACTAATGTCTTAATTGCGATCGGATAACTCAAGAGTTGCAAGTTCATAGAGAGGCTCAAGCCTTGGAGAGAAAGAAGCTAGCAAAACATAGAAAGAAATCTTTGGAGAGGCCACTCGAATATATGTCTGTGGTGGTAGACGGCATGGACCAAAAGAAGACCTCACTTCCCATTTTGTAAATGTTCCAAAGGATTTAGATGAATCCGATTTTTTGAGGCTTCATTTGGTTGGGGCGATGATCTTTCATGGTGTTGTATAGTGCAGAGTATTTTTGACCTATCCAAATATACACAGCGATCCTAACCTCACGGTGACAATACTAAATAAGATTTTGCTGGCAAAGGAGAAGCTGCCTCCAGTGTTGTACTTTACGGTTAGACAATACTACTAGAGAAAATAAAAACCAAGTTTTATTTGCTTATTGCGCAATGCTGGTCGAGCTGGGTATCTTCCGAAAGGTCAAGGTTGGTTTCTTACTTGTGGGACACACCCATGATCGATAGACCAAATGTTCGCCAGATTTTTCTCAGGCGGTTCTGCGAGGAAAAAAGCATTTTGTCTACACTCCTTGTGCAGTGTGATTGAGCAAGCTTACAATCCGACTCCAGTTGTCGAAGTGCTTAGCGAGACTTTTGATTTTCGTGAGTTTGTTTTCCAGCGTCATGGTGATACAGGTCCTGCTATCCATAAGTTGAATAATTTGACATTTCAACATCATGTAAATATTTTTCTCAAGGACGGCACAACTTCAAGGGAAGTACTTTGTCATCTCCCAAACTTGGCAGCCTGAGGCAGGCCTACAATATTTAAAATATGTTCCTGAAACTAAGGTAATGAGAAGGGCTATTCAGCAGCCACTGAAAAGTGCCGTAGACTACACAGAAAAGAACAAGGACAAAAATCCCTTCGTCTCACTGGCCAGCATGGAGAAAAGTATAAGGTCAGGTTTTAAGTACTTCAGTGAGGAGGACAAAGGCTGGTGGGAGAATTTCTTTTCAATAATGCAGGATGTAACTAAATCCCTCAACAGCATCTCCCTGGAAGTTGCTTTTTGTTGGCCTGGTACTCAAGTTCATCCCCTTGTTGAGGCAGACCAAGGAATTGCAAAGGGTTCCGTGTTCTCGCAGATCAAGTCAACAAGGAACCCGATCGTGTAATGTACCTCGGTAGGCGTGCCTTGAAAAGAACCAAGGCCAAACTCGAAAAAACTTGCGGATTTGGTTAAGGGGATGCTTATAGTCGTACCTTCGAATCGATGATGACGAAGAGCGTCCTTTCTGGATTGCGCGGGTTAAGGACATTGTACTCAAAGACAATCTCCCTTCAGTAGTGAAAGTTCACTGGTACGCCACTAAGGATACAGATCCTTTTGCTGGTCGGTATGATCCCCTCGTGATAATTTCTTTCAAGAAGGGCCTAAAAGCGATGAATAAGAATCACATGGACAATGCGGACCTGAAACGAAACTCAAGTGCTTTGGCTTATGATTTTACACTCAAGGTTGATAACAGGCTACGTGCGACAACAGTTAACTTACTGAAGTCTTTCTGCGAAGATAGTTCAGACGAAGGTTCCCAGGATGAGGACAGTGTTCCAGCGGTTAGCTCTTCGACCACTTCAAGTGACAATGAGGAGAGTGGCAACGAGGACAGTACTGGTGACGAGTCTGAAGGAGTTGACGAGTATAACGACATTCCTAATCCTGCTCTTCTCAAAGGCCGTAAACTTCTTGTATAATCTAAATGTGGGCACATCGTTACCTCCTAGTTTTGGCTAGAGTTTTTTGTACATGTTGTACATGTTTTGTACATGCTCGCATAGCTTCTTCCAAGTTTATCCATGTTTTTTCATGTCTTGTATAAGCGCCAAATGCTATCAGACATGTTAGTTATGTCTTGTATGTTTTTCTGTTGCCTATGCGCGCATAGCACCTTGTGGTTCTTCTTGAGTAATAACAAATAGATACGCCTAGATTTGCCAATCTTGCTTTCATTTCTTGTGAAGATTTTAATGGTTCTTTAATTTTGCTAATTTTCTTGTATTTCCTAGATTTTCTTAAAAGGTGACTCCAATTTTACAGCTTGTTTGGGTGTCTACAATTCACAAAACAACAAAAGTTTTCTAATTTTGGACCAAAAAAGGGGTGTCACAAATCAAAATTGAGGGCTGTTTTTTCAATTGACCCCCCAAAAGTGGCAATTTTTAGGTTTTTTTAGGGAATCTTTGAAAGATTCCTTTTTGTGGTGCAAACGCAGGTCATTAGTGCATTTGCTAGGTCACCTTGTTGAAAAGTGTAGGATTCCTTGGCCTAAGTAAATGACAATCAAGCCAATAATCATAAATGTCTCAGGCTTAATCACAGCAATGGAGAATGACAATCTTCATCACCATAAACCTTTTCCAATTCCTCCTTCACAAACCTGCAGAACTGCAACTGTTTTCCAGAAAGTCTTTCCAAGCATAGCTTCATAATCTTTCTATCTATCTTAGGCCAGGGCTTGTATCTGTGTGTGTTCTTCACCAGTGACTTCATTTTTTCCTCAGTCTTGGCCTGCAGTATTTCTTCTATCTTCAATATCCAGTCTTGGCCAGCACTTCATCATAGACATCCATCTTGAACGCAGGTACCCGCAGAAATTTCCAGGGACTGCTAAGGTAAGACTTGTATAATGAATCATCAAGAAGCAAAGTCTTACCTTTGAACCTTGGGTATGACTCATATATTTTCCCAAGTGGCTTCATCATGACCGGATGACCCAGTTTGTTAGGGTGGTGAAAAACTGTTCTGCACACATTTTTTCCCGTCCCCATACAAATTGAAATCCGGCCCTCAAATCTGACATAGTACTTGCGGCACATCTTCCACATTAGAGAGTTGCATTGATGACCATATACCAACACAACATCAGAAACAAAGTCTTCAAGAAGAACACTGCTTCTGGTCTGAATATCACTTTCTTTCTGCTAGTGTATGTCATTGTCAATCCTGCCTAAGCGTATGTGTTCATTTGCACCAAATGTTTTTACCAACACACCATTTAAATCCAAGACAATGAGTTTATCTTTTGTTTTGCCGAATCAATATTTAGTACGTTGGAACATCCCGAATACCTACACAAATGTGAATTACTACATGAATAAATAGATGAAGATGAAAATGAAAAATGGGTTGAATGTGGAAACCTTTACAGATCAACAAGGATTCTCGACCTAACAGATTCAACCGGTAATCTTACAAATGAATGCAACAAAAGAAAATCAATAATATTCATTGTTTATTTCGGGCTTGCCCAAAGAATGTCCACACTCGACCCATTGTTAAGGGCATCAATCACTTGTTGAACATCGCTCACCAAAACCCGAGGGCCTCGATTACGCATTTTCTTCAAACACACTTCGATAGGTGTGGTGTCATGATTGAGATCGCTTCCCTCCGCATCTTTTGCATAGCTACTTCTTGTTCTCTTTCTTGTAGACCTGAACAACTTCTTTGCTATCCTCCAAATTTTACCCTCTTTGTTCTTACGCCCTTTCCTTTTTTGGCAAATATTCACCCAAGTTGCCCTCATCCGATGGAATTACTCCCTCAACTTCCTTAGGTGCTTCAAAGTGTACAATCGGTCTCATTATTTTTCCACAACCGGTCTTTGTGTTTACAACTGGTGCTGTGTTTACAACTGGTGCTATGTTTACAGCTTCTTCTATAGCTTCTAGGACAGCTTCTTGGACTGGTGGTGGTGGTTCTGCTGTTGCATTCAAATCAGTCACAATTGACTGTACTCCTATAGGACTTTGCAGGTGTTGTCCATCTTCAAATGGCACCATTGTCCTTCTTTGAACCCTGAAGGGTGAGACCTCAATTGCAGGACGGATTAACACATCCTTTTTTGGTGTACTATTTGAAGCACCTGCAACATGGCCAAAACCTAGCTCGTCAAATACACCCTCTGGCACCTTTCCAGGGCAACCATGAATATATTGTCCTCCTCTCAACAATGAACAACAAGCTATATGATACTCATGTTGGCAATTCAAGTGCTAAACTTAACCTGTAAGCTTTAGTGAATTCCGCACCACATCTTTGAACATGTATAAAATGGATCTTCCACTAACAACTTATCTCGTATAATAGTAGAGATGCTAAATGTTGCGAGGAGTATCCATTTTCGCTTCCACAAATTGTTTATGTAGAATTGCGAGTCTCTGTTCTTCTTCGAGAACTTTTAACTCCTCCTCAAGTTTGAGTTTACATTTGACCCGCTCATTAACAATGATGTATGCGGTTCATTGCTTGTTGTACCTTGTTCCTGTGCCAAGTTTCCATCCGGACGATCGCTCCAAATCTTTAATTTCTGCCTCCAACTCGCGGTTTGGATTAAGCTTGAACTCCTCCCCGTTTTGTAGCCAAATCATTTGTGGCATGTCTTAAATTGTTCTCGGCCTCTTCCAACATCATTTTACGTAATTCGAGGCCTTCTCATTGCCTTTCAGCTCACTTCCTACTGCTTCCAGATTCTTTGTGATAAGTAAAACTGATTTTCCAATCTCGTGTACTGCATTCTCTAAGGTTTTTATGTTTTCATCACATGCACTGATATCATTTGATCCAGCTGCCACCTTTGGCTTTGCCTTCATTTCAGTTTTCCTAACATGTGCTACAACATCTGCCTCTGTTTTTACTTGTCTATTGTTGTGGTATCTTTGGCATTGCATAGCAAATGCAGCCCAGTTTACTTTGTGTTCCTCAGGTGCAAGTATTGATCTAGTGCAATTTTCAAACGCAAAAGCAAGGGCTAGTTGCTTTCTTACTTATTTGTTGTGACAATTCTTGTAGATTTTCGGTAGAGTGTTTCCAACTTCTCTTGAAGATGCTCCTTTGCACAGTGCCATTTTATCTTTCCCTTGTTCAACTTCTTTGTCCAAACAGAATCCCAATCTCGACCCGTGACATTATTTTCCAACCAAGCTTCTTCCTCGTGGGGCTTCACCCCCGAATTGCACAGACCTCTGATACTGTGAAAATCATCCGCGCTCCATGCCTCCATCATCAACAGTGAAACACTGATCTGAGTTTTCGCGCCCAGGGGAAAAGGAGGGAGAAGGGCGTGACGGGCTTCGACGTCCGCGAGTTTCATCACTTAAAGTGCTTAAACGCTTCGCCAAAAGTTGTACCCCACTAGCGATTTTACACCCTACAGTGCCATGTGCCTTGGAGGTTTTGATGGAAAAAAAAATCTTTCTGATTTCTAAGAACATCCTAAAATTGCCTAGTCACAGAAATTTGTGAGGAAGAAATAAGGACAATCAAGGAGCAGTGATGACTTTATCATCTTCTAGCTGCTTCTAAACTATAGAAATGGTGGCGATTGTTTTCTATTTTTCCAACATTTTTATAAAAACGAATTTAGTAGAATTGAATGTTTTACCATAAAATTGAGGTCTTTCCTGTAAAATGTAGTTAATTTGACGAATTTACTATAATTGGAATGCAATATTATCAAATTTTGGCGATTTTATGAAGTTCTTTAGCATACGCATCCTAGTAAACCATCGAATCCAGATTTAAAAAAATGATAAAATATAGCAACTTTACGAAGTTTCACACCTTAAAGTCATCACTGTCAAGGAGCAATACGAAGCAGGTGGCTTTTGAAAAATTGAACAGGCTTCTTTTGCAATTGCATACTTCTAGAATAAAGCCAAGCCTAAAATAGCTAAACTAAGTTCACCTATTCTTGACTATATGTGTTCGTTCAAATAAATATGACATCTATCAAATGTGATGGTTTATAGGTTCTATATAAAGCTTTATTCTCTTAGTAGCATGTTTAATTGGACCCATTCCATCGAAATCATAGCTATTCCTTTCTTAAACTACTTATGTTGGACAAATGTTCCTTGAATCTACTGAATCTAGTGACTTATTCTATTGAGTTGTCCTAGTGTCTAGTATCTCACTAAGAAATGCTTACTCAAATGCTTGCTCAAGAATTTTATATTACAGGATAGTTAAGATGGCTGGTAATCTAAGCCCTAAGTTTTGTTAGGACATGAAATGTAGAAAAGAGCCTAAGATTTGTTAGGAACATGAAATGTACAGATTCACGCTTGTTGCTATGGCAATGCGATGTCTTGTAATAAGTACAATAATATAGTTAGCATTTACATGTTTCTATAGGTAGTTGTTGGGATTTGTTATAGTTTTCTAGGGATACAAACTGTACTCTCAAATTCAGTTTGGTCGATCTCTTCACTTGCTTAAACCATTTATTTATTGCATGTAACTTCATTTTACGTAAACTTTTAATCTTGGTGATGATGATTTTAGGTTATTTGAAGACTCTTGCTGCAAATGCATAATGCTGGTGCTAGTATCGGCGCATTTAGTTTTGTATGATACGTTGACTCTAAACACCATCTCAACTTCAAGAAGATTTGTATACATTTGACAACAAAAAGTATCATATTCAAGAAGTTCATGGAACAAGTTTTTGTCGGATTCATAACTATGTCATGATTCTTTTTCCATTTCGTTTCTTTTGGTTGAACATCCATGTTGTATTATAGCTCTCAGATGTACTCTATATTCCTTCAAGCTTATAAGATTGAAATATCTAGCATTATAACAGGGGGTTTTTTTTGTGATTTTATACGCTTTTTGGCATGGTTTTCATATGATTTCATGGGCGTATTGCACGAGGCATACTAATCAGTATATCTAGAGTGCACCAAGTTTTTGCATGCAATTTGTGCAATCTTTGTTTCATGCTCCTCAATGGTCAAGATCAAAGGGCTTACAAAGAAAGCCCTCTTTTAATCCAAAAAGATCCAAGGGCTTATAATGAAAGCCCTTTTCTCATGAAATTCGAGACAACCGGAATTAGGGCACGGTTAGGGTTTGTGGAATCGATGATGGCGCCTTCCCTTTCTGCTTTTACACAATCACTTCGGCAATGGTCACATTGGCCAGTAATTACGACCAGAGCTTAAGATTCTGAAATATTGAGCTCGTTTTCCTATGCTGCATAAAAAATGGAGGGAAATAGTTATGGGGATGAGCCGGCTTTTGTAAGGCCGGCTAAGAAATGGAAGGAAGATCTGTCTCGCAAATGTCAGTACTATTTGGACAAGTCTGCACCCCACCTTGGATTCCGATGGCTTGGGTCTGCTGTAGCTGCTTTAATATACTGTATCCGGGTTTATTACCTTCGGGGATTTTACATTGTCTCGTATGGGCTTGGCATCTACATTTTGAACCTTTTAATAGGGTTCTTATCTCCTCAAGTGGATCCTGAGAGCGAAGGTCCGATGCTGCCCACAAAAGGGAACGATGAGTTTAGACCCTTTATACGCATGCTGCCGGAGTTCAAGTTTTGGTATGTTCACTTTTCTTTGTCTGGATTTTGGAGAAAGAACTTAAGTATTTGTCCTATCGTCTTATATACCAAGTCCCTGCCCTTGATTTTTGCTACTTCATTTTCTTTATCTGTCTACGGATAGAGATGTTATGGTCATTTATCCGCAAAAGATGATCACTTCCAAAATATAAAGGAAAACGAGTTTATCCTTTGCTTGGAGCAGCAAATTTTTCTGTTAGAAGCACTTAAAGCTTATAGCATGATCTATTTTGAAAGGGAATAATATGTTGAGAGTGTGTTTATGATTCTCTTAACCAAGAGTCATGATGAAAGCCTTGTAACATCAGGTTTCTTTATCGGGGTTGCATCTCTTCAAATAAGCATCTTGGATTCGCATCTCTCTTACCACATTAGGACATTTGATTTTGTTATTATGATCCATAGTCTTTTGACATGTTTGGACTATGAAGATCATAATATGAAGAAACAAACGTCGTAGTGTCTTTCTGGATTGTCAGGAAGTAAACAATGGACAGTCTTCCAACACGTGTATCCCTCCCTCTAGAATATCTTTGTTATGGACCTAATTTTTCTTTTCTTGTTAGCATGGGCAACCCCTGAATATGTGGTCCTCCCAGCTTATACTTTAATTGTCATACTGTTGCTGCATATCAAGATTGGTTGCTGCATATCAAGATTGGTAATGCCAATTGCAGAAATGATTATGTAGAAAGTTAGCCAGAAGGCTGTTTTAATGGTGGATTTTCATTTCTTTGAAATGTAGGTTTAGGTATTCGTCGGACTTCCGATGTGCCTCAACAAGCATGCCGTAGCATGGAGAATTCTTGAAAAAGCTGGATTGCTTGATGAAGCAAGGGATACAATGCCCTGGATTACAGATTATTTTATAAAGGTTCATCCTTCCAAGAATGAGCTATACTTCTATCTATCTATCTATCTATCTATCTATCTATCTATCTATCTATCTATCTTCCTTCTAAGCATTATCTTATCTTCTATTTTTCATTATGCATTGTGCTCTCTCTCGTTTGTGCTAAAGTATTCTCTGTACTATTCTCTATGCATGTTCAAAAAAAATTTGCAAGATGTTGATATCTCTAGCAATGCTTACGATGGCAATTGCACAAACAACTAAGGAAGATCAAGTTTGTCGCATGATCCATTTCTATTTTATGTGTAACTACCAATGCCTACATTTTCTATTCAGTCAAGACAAATTGAGCGTGTTGTTGCAACAATGCTATTTTAGAATGATTTCAACACAATTTGAGCGCATTGTTACAATGTTGTCATTTTGGAGCCTATAAATTATGCAATTTAAAATATATGGTTTGCAATAACACATCAATCATTTTGTATTTTTATTTTATTTTGATTTTTATATTTTTAAGCGCAACAGCCTAACCTTGGGTGACACATTATCTCAAAGCCTAGGCTATCCACGTGTCCTAAAAAATGACATGGACATTCTCCTAACCATTAAATCTTGATCTAAAAACAATGACGGCTGAGAAAAATAGCAAACAGTGTCTTTTCCGGAACGTCGCCCTAACTCAAACCCCTGTATCATGCAAATCCGTCGTAAGTAAAACTTTCTTCATCCTTGGCTATGGTTATTCCGTCCAAACCGCCTCCGATACTTCTATTTCCAAACCGCCTCCGATACTTCTATTTCTTTCGGCCCACCAGGGCAAATAATCCTCATCGATCTTTTGTTTTTCTTTGCATGTTTTTTTTTTTCCTGCGATCCCCTGTCTTTCCCTAGCTATGGTGGCCCTGCTTCTTGCATGCTCGATTGCGTACCTTTTCAAAGCTCCAGGTTATACAAAACCTGTATATTTTATGTCCTTTCTCTTTGCTTCGGCTAATTTGCTTCGTCTTTTTTGTTCCAATATTTGATTCAAGCCTCCGGCTTTGCGGCAAGAGGTATCGATTGCGCTAGCAATAGGCCGAATTTGTTGTTGGGCACTAGCAAGAGGGATTTTTTGCAACGGATGGATCGTTTTGTAGAGTCTTAGATGGATGGATCTTTCTTGGCCCAACAATAAAGCTCGGCCTTGAACTGCAACGGCAAATTTGTTTAATTTTATTCAGACAATCGGGCTGTAAAATTTGCCACTTTCCATTCTGGATTGTAGGGATTTACCACGTGGAAGCACGTAGCTAAGTCTCAGGCAAAATATGCTACCCATTTCCATGTTGTTGGGTAAATCCGCAGAAGTGGGCGGAGAACTGCAGAATCCAGCAAGGTGTGTGCATTCTTCGGCAATGTTTCCACAGCTGCATGCTTGTCTCAAACTGGGTAGCCAATGTGATTAACATGGCTTTGCAGGTAAATTGTTTATTCTTCCTATCTCGGTATTTCGGTGTTACAGTGATCATGGTTTGTATGTTTAGAGATGCCACATGATTAGCATGTTTAGAGATGCTACACAACGCCTAAAAAATAATCGGGAGGGCTGCTACATGGAATTCCGCCTCAGCCAATGATGCAAAACCCCATCTATCCATTCAAGCTAACTCCATCCTAACATCCATGCCCATAGCTAACTCCATGTTCATCTTACACCAAACCCGTTCTGCGACAGCATTTCTAACAATGTTGCTCTAATACATTTTAAGCTTTATAATTTACTGTGATTTCATAGCATCTCTGCCTATGAACATATGTGTAGAGTTATTATCCTGTTATTTGCAGGACTTTGTTATTTGCAGGACTTTGGTGGATAGAATCTCCATTTATGAAGTGGATAGATTGTTAGATTGGATCAGACATGTATGGTACACAGCATTGACAAACAACTCTCCTGGCTATTACAGGATATATTAGTCAAGCATGATATATTAGTCAAATGCTTAATAGTGTGTTGACTTATGTTGTAAAGAGCATCAGCGTGATAGAAGCTGGACTGAAGGCAGGCAAACAAGAGATGTTATAGTTAATACATCTTCAAAATCTGAAAACCACTACTGCAATGCTGTGATAATTCAGGAGCTCTTGATTTGATGAAAAATGGGTAGTTTCATTTGTGAGCGCAAATATTTCTGGGTAATCTAGGTGTCCAATTGTCTTGCAATTTATTGATGGGTTCATAAAGCCAGTAGCAAAAATGAAGATTATGCTAGGCGTTCAAACTGATGTTAGAGGAAGAGAAGGCTCAGTTAGTCCTAAATTGCTCAAATGTTGTATGTAATTGAAACCTAGACTTATATTTTAGATGAAAGAGATATTTCGCATATCATTCTTAGGTAGATGTGTTGGATACAGTTTCTGTTATATTCTTCATCTTTATCATTCATTATATTCTATGATCTCAGCTCCGGTCATATCTTACAGCATGGGGCAATAGGAATGCTTATACAAGTACTGAATATACAAGCTTCAATTATGATGTTGATGCTGGTTGCTTAGAACAGGTCTATAAGAAAATATATATCTATAAGAAAATATATTTGGTATGCGCTTCGATTGTAGTCGCAGATGCAAAAATTTTAAGCCAATTTATGAAGGGAGTTTTTCTTAAGTTACAGGCATGCCTGGAATCACAATTACAAGAAATTGGACATGTTACAAGAAATTGGAGATAAGATCTATCAAGGGACCTTGCCCATATAAGGTACTATTACAAGATTCCACTTCAGCATCAAGTTTGAGCTTTGACACCTCTGTCTCAAATGGAACTATCAGTCGTTTATATGGAACTATTATTAACTTACAGTCGTTTATATGGAGCTTTGTTAACAATTTTTGATATACTGCATGAGGTGATTATTGCCATTGAGATGATGTCATAGCGAAGCAATAATAGAATCTCCATTTATGGCCTTTAGTATTAAGCTAGCAAATGCCAGCATTACAACAAAAGCATCATGCTATCGCCTCTGCAGTTTGGAAGGACATTAAATCCTTCACCAGCGAGATGAACTCATATCAATGCTATGATGATGCATTATATGTTCAATACACTAAATTTATGATCCCTTGTGATCGAGCAGAATTGTGTGATTCAATGAAATGTTCACACTCAACACAAAGCTGATTAAAGAGAATGATTCATGGTCGATAAATTTCTTGTAAAATTTAACAATATCAAGAAGAAACAAAAATATTACGTTCCGTTTTGCTACTATAAATGGTTTTAATTTGGCTTACGAATATGATTGGCTACTTTGATATACCGCTTACTACCAAAATTTGTCTAGTACATGTTTTCCTCAACTGATTCAACCTAAAATGCATCAGAGACTACGCATCAATGGTAAAATGCGCCTGGGATGCAAAGGCACATCGATGCCTCGGCACGCTGGATTTTTACATATTACATGCTGTTATTCCCCGCCGTGAATTCATAGCCCTCGATGAATCTCACGCCGTCTGGAAGCTTGCCAAGGTGGTAAAGGCATATAGTATACTAACACAGTCATCGCCATTTACTCGTAGGCGGCTCTGTTTCCTTCCGAGTCTTGTAACAATCTGGGGAGCCGTTAGAGTAAACTTTTGCAACTTCATAAGGCCCAACCCGCTCTCATTCTTGGTTTGCAGGTCTTTTCCAATGTTTACCTAATAGGTATAAAGAACTAAATCATTCTCTTTAGTTACTTTTTTCTTATTGTAATCATCATACCATTCTTTCCATTAGCCCTTGAAATGACTCCCTTGCCATAAAAGCGTAGGCGTGCCTCATCCAACCTCTGCTTTCGTCCAATCCTCACTTTGGTGCCATCCTCATCTAACTTTTCTTATGCGCACTCTCAAAGGGTCTCCAACTCAATTGGCAAAATAGCCTCTTGTCCATGAACTAACACATAAAGGTGTGAATTTGGTTGTGACTTTATAGGCTATCCTATAGGCCACAAAGCATCTAGCAGTCTTTTTATCCCAATGGGTCGCGATTAGCATTGCAGTTTTGGTCATATTATTTTACAAGGTCTGTGGTTTCTCTCCCATGACGTTGTGAGGATGATAAGGTGTACTTTCTATGGGAAATTCCATGGCCCGTTAGGTTAATCATTAATAGTTTCATTTACAAAATGTGATCCTATCACTAACTAATTCCAATGGACATCCAAACCTAATAATAATGTTTTCATATAGAGGAAGAGTTTGCCCTTGGTAGCGGCATTATCATTTTCTAGAGGCTTTTGCTTCCACCCATTTAGTGACATAGTGTTGCATACTAGAGATATATTCATTACGTGTTTGCCATGCGGGGGACTTATGGGCCCTCTGAAGTCTATTCCCCATTTTCAAATGGAAAGATGGGCACTGGATTCAAGGGGCATAGCATCCCTCTGGTTGGTCTACCCACCCTGGGCAAAGGATCACAACACTTTACATATTCATTCACATCATGATGCATGGTTGGCCACCAATATCACGCGAGATATGGCGAGGGTTGCATCACTGGCAAAATGGCCACGTGAGATCATGACGGTATTTATAATTTTGGACTTCTGAGGGAATTATACATCGGCCATAAAATACTATCCTCTTCCAATTCTATACAGATTTTGACCAACATGGTAAAGGGTTTACATTTTAGGACCAATGCAGCTTCCCTTCTGCCAGAAGTTCAATTTCTTGGTGGTTGATTGGTAAGAGGAATTCTATTATATCTTTATACCATTACGGCCAAGCGGTGTTAATGACAAACAAATTCGACATCGGTAAACATCCATAACACCCTTATCCTTAGAACTCTGGTAGTCTAGACCATGTCTGCGGGTGCATGGGGCGATCTGGTTTTACCACCTTTAAATTGGAATACAACATAGAAGCCATCCTAGTAATTCTACGGTTTTACATGGTTTATTAATCAAGTACTTTAAAGGGCTTGGCGATGTCGACGAAAAATACCAAAGGGTTTTCCCAATGAATGTGTGAATTTTTGGATTGGCATAGATCATACACGAAATCCCTCTCTCAGGTGGTGGAATATTTTTCTCTGCATTAGATAGCCCGGCGACTAGCATGGTAAATAGGGTGGTCTGACCATCCTCTTGCATTTGAGATAATATGCTGTATATGCCGAAGAGTCTATGTGGACATGGAACTCATCCTCCCATTAGGAAATTTAAGAATTATAAGAGCGGTAATCAAGCGCTTCCTTTAACAATTCAAATACTTATTTGGCAATATATGGTCCATACATAAAGCGTATGCTTTCTTTTAACAATGTTGTTAATGGTAAAGCTTTATCAACTGGTGCCTTATAGTCTACGATGGTGCCTTCCATGTCCTAAGAGGCTTGTAATTGTTTAATAGTAGATGGTGGTTCTAGCTCCATAGTTACTTTAGTCTTATCCGGGTCCTGTAATTCCTTCTCTAGACACAACCCATATGATGTCCCACGAGTGACTCAAAACACACTTTAAAGGATTTATTAAAGTACATATTCATCACATTTTTGAAACATAATCTTATTCATCTATATATGGATGAATTCATTGTGCTAAGAACCACGAAATCATCAAGGAAGACCTCCATATCTCTTAAATATTCCTTAAGGCACTCATTAACTACCCAGCACATGAGAAAGTTGGCGGTAGTTGCATAGCCAAAAGGCACATCCACCACTATCATGAAAACATCCCCACTTTCGGTAACAAAGGTAGTTTTTAACCAGATCATCACGGAAAATGGATGCACAGTTTATGCACGATACCCATCTAAAAGGAATAATATTCATGGCACCTTTCTGAGAATCGAGTATGGGTAATTAGGGACCCGGAAATCATCTTTTCTGGATTCTGACATTCAGGTCTCCTATAATCCACACACCTTTCGGCCTCCTTATCTCTCTTAGGAACTACACAACAATAGGTAGCGACCACTGCTATTCTCCAGCGAGGTTCAATAAAGCACACTTCCAAGCAAACATCAATTTCTTCCTTCCGCTTTTAGAAGTGGTTAGGTTCATTCTATATGGGCCCGTTGTCTTATTGGGTTAGCATGGGGCTCTAAGATAATCTGTGTACATAATGCTGGTGATATACCCTTAAGTCCTATGGGTCCCGCGCCAAAGATGACATATTCCATAGAAATAAATCCAAATACCTTTGGCTCTTCATTTGAATTTTTGGGTTCCCGGTTTCACCATCTTAGGTTCTTCCATTATTCTAAATTCCAGTTCTACAATCCCGAAGGGTTAATTATAGAGTTAGCATCCCGATATCACTATTAGGTGGCACCTCCCTCAATTTGTACTCTCCTCGTAGCAGAAAATACTTTCAGGGTATTGGTCCTCTTCCTCTTCTTCACTACCAACTTCTTCCACACTCACCATGAAAGAATTTACACATCCCATCCCGCACAGGGATTCGTCGGCGTCCAGCGGCGATGCGGCGTCGTCGATGAGCGTCGGATGGAAGTCGTGGATTGATCGGCCGACATCGATGGATCAACGGCGACAGCGTCGGGCGTAGTTCAGCAGCGGTCATCGGTGGCACATTAGCCGGATTTGCTGCGTGGCATGAATGCTGCTGCCAAAGGCGAACTGCGTGTCAAACCATTGATAAGCGTGGATTCAGCGGCGTTTCCGCGAAGCACGTCGCGCCCCGGCGTCATGCGTGGAAATAGGCGATTGCCAAAGGCTGGCGACTGCGTGTCTAAACAGCATGGCGTCGCCGTCGTTGAAACGGCGTTACTGCTTGGCCCGGCGTGTCGATACTGAGTGGCATGAATTAGCGGTGCCAAAACGGCTGCGTGTCAAAGGCAGCGTCGGCGTGCCGTCGTTGAAACGGCGTTGCACAAGCGGCCGGCGTGTGCGTCGGCGTGGCATGAGATGCTTGGTGCGGTGGCCTACAGATGTCGAACCGCGTCGGCTTAAAGCGTCGTTTAACTGACGTGACCTGAAAGAATTTTTTTTTTTGCCAAATAAAACCTAACCTAACCTAACCCTACATCCCGTTATAAGTGGATCCATCGATTATTTCTTTGTTATTCTTATTTTTGAGTGTTCTTCCCTATCTTGCTATAATGGTCCGCGGTTAGGAACCACCATGGCGATATCGTTCCTTCAGCGGTAATCACTCCTCCTCAGGAAGACAACTCCGGTAACCCTTTGCTTCTCCATTTGAGAACCCTCCCTTCACCATCGTGGCAAAGATGAGTGAAAGGAGCTTCGATTGCACTAACATCGGCGTTCCATGCGAGGGAACGACTGGTAGAATAACTCACCAGGCAAACAAAGAGAAACGACATTAATGGTGCGAATAATGATGCAATGGTTGCATCAAGCGTCGCGTCAGGATGGACGCAGCCAATGTATAAGCTTTTATGAATGGAAACAATAAGTTTTTTATCTATTTGTGTTGTGGATTGTATAAGCTTATTTATGAATAGAACAATCCGGTGTTTTATTTATTTGTGTTATTTGTATTGTATGTTGTTTACGTTATGTTAAACAATCACGGTTAATTCGTTTAACGGCGTTATGATCATTTGGCTTGTCGTTAACGGCGTCGCTAATCATCGGCGTGGCACTTATGGGGGCGCTCCGGTGCATGGCGATGTATACCCTAGGTGTCAAAGGCGGCTTGTCGGCTTAGCGTCGTTAAGCGGCGTCACCACCGAACGTCGATAAGCGGCGTCAAATATAGCGAGAACCGGCCTTTCGGGTTATTACTTGTTATTTTCACTACGTTTGTTTGGGGATTTTTTGCTTGGTGAGTCTTCGCAAGAGTAAGATCTACTTCAATCTTTGTGTTAGAGTTAAACACCTCAAATGCTAATAGATTGAAGGTGAATCTTGAAGAGTATGTTAAAAACTTGAGGGATGCATGATCAAGATGTAGTGGTTCCATCCCGAATGGAGAAGACTGGCAAATGTATCGAGGTTTATGCCTCAGAGCAGTTTCAATCTTCATAGATTACAAAAGATTTGAAAAGTTGCGCGTGAATATAAAGGTATAGTCGACTCCATTTCAAATGGAAGAGGACTAGATGTATGTCAGTTGAGGCACCCTTCAATCAAATGCTAAATATCATAAGCGTTGTATGAATGCAGATGTAGAATAAACATTTGATAAAATCATAGAAAAAAAACATGGATATTTATATAATTATTATATTATTACATGGTTTTTATTATTTTTATTGTTTACTAGAAAAACAACATGGGCCAGTCGAGAAAGAGGCCCAGGCGTAAAGTGGGAGCGAGAAGCTTTAGAAAGTTACATGGCGACTTCGCGCCAAGAATGTTACTAACAATTGCCACAAATAGTCCAATTAGACCAGTGGACTGGTCTTCTAAATTTTGGGGTGGTGTTATGAAATGGTGCGCCCGATGTATGTACCATAAACATGTTTGAATGATTAGTTAACTTTATATCTTGATGTTACTGCGGTTTATTGCCAGCCAGGCGGTTATATTGCAATTGACCCCAAGTGTGCAAAGGACAAATAAAAGCAGGATGAAAGCGTCTCGATATGTTGAAATATGGTGAATGCAGAGCAAATCCGGTGCTCTCGGGCCTTACATGTGGGGAGTATTCTAGCGAGGTATAATACCACCGTGAATCTTATGAGCGATAATCAACTACTCTCATGTACTTGGTCGATGTCTTAACTTGGTTGCTTGTATTTTTGTTAGGAAGAGGAAATTGAGAATGAAGTGGGCTTAGAATTTTGGGGTTATGTTGTCCATTTGATAGATGATGTTGATGCTATGAATCGTTCATAGAAAACCCTACAAAAAGAAAGCCATCAACTTCACTCAAAGAGAGTATTATTCGATGATAGAACCAGTGCAATGGCCGTTACCAATTGGAGGAATGACAATGTTCATCAAGTTGGAATGTACTAGATCGTAATAGAAGAAAATAATCTTCACCTTCACTAGTCCATTGGTCCGACCCTTCTGAGGATAAAGGTCATTAGAACCATTCATGGCCTAGAGGGTAGGCCAGTGTTATGGGGAGCAATTTACATATTGGGGTAGAAGCTGATTACATGATTAAAATAATTCCGGTCCCAGTCTTTGGCTTTGAAGTTATATATTATAGGCTGGTATTGAAAGTCAAAAGATGAATACATTTGTTCCTTTATTGTATATGTAGGTCTGGAATATGGCTGGACAGCGGCAGATGGGTAAAGCATAGTGGCTTTATGCTCATCTATGGCCTAAATTCAAATGCAGAACCGTATCCAAACCCGATTATTCGCGAGCTTCCGCATGTTGGTATTTGTTGAATTCTGGGTTGCATTTCGGAAACCTTGCTGCTTTTATTAATAGCTCTACTCGAGAATCCTGGAAGCTACCAATTGTGAGATTTGTCGAAGCAAACAAAGAGGTGAGAGATTTTTAGTGAAATTGGCGGAGATATATCGTGGTTTGTATAAAGCTTTCTTATTGGTGCGATGAATTGTTCATTGGATAGCTGAATCGTTGGGCCATCTGGGAGGTCCTTTGATGATCTTACTCAAATTACTCATATAATTTTTTTATTGAGATGCACCATTTTCTTCTTCTTCTTTGAATTGTTCTGCTATGGAATGAAGTTGCATATTGAAGATAAATGTATGGTATATCTTCAATATATGCTTTGATTATGACATAAAATTTTATATTTAGTTAAGTTATTAAATGCTTAAAATTTAACAAACGGGAAACCTCCAATGTATGTATGAAATCCATATATTTAGTTTAATCGTCTTGAGGGTAGGCAAGTGGATATAAAGACCATTCAATGCTGAATTGGCGATAAAGTCAGTACTTAGGATAGAATTAGAATTTATTGGTGCGCATGAGACCTATGGCTTATGGAGCTGCTTAGCATAATGAAAGAGAGTACAATGATGAAGATGAGCGAGGAATACGATGATGAAAGATGATGACAATGCCCCTATGGGCGACTTCATGGAAGTTGAAGGGACTGGCGTGTTAGATGCATTTGGCCCAATCTTGACAACGACCTAGATGGCGATATAAATACTCCTAGCGATGGTCCTTGAGATCCGTTTTATTGGAGGGCGCGCCAAAGCATTATATCCGGTGCAAGCATATCTAGATTGTGACATCTTTATTGATAAACCTTCAAGCCAAATTCAAATGGAACGAAATGCAGGTGTTACGGCTTTGTTAGAGTAAGTACAATTGCAATCCACTTGACTTATTGAATTTGTAGTTGAATGTATCACGTGTAAAATTCTGTTTTATAGGTTATTGCAAGGCCGCCCTGAGAACACTATGCCCAAAAGTCATGCTTGAAATAAAAAAATATATTAAGCGTCTTGGTTTAGAGCTACCATAAGATTCACGCTTGTCCAAATGATTGCATGGTATATTATGGGATGACATCTACTAAGAACACGAAACATACCCCTAAATGTGGTGCCTCTAGGTACAATGCAGTCTGAGATCGATGAAGGTGGTTCGCTACTTTCCAGTCCCTACATATGAGCTATTGTTTTCGATGTGAATCTCTAACCGCTCATGGGTTGGTGTGCAGCTAATGCGTCAGTGACAATGTACTCAGCGTGGTTAGTGGCGCAAACAATGGAAGCATATTGATGAAACATGGCGAATTTGGAAGAGCCGCGAAATCTCAGTTAAGTTGGCAGCGGATGGTGTTAATCCTTATGAATCAATCGGCCAGCGTGGTCAACGGCGGTAGTGTTGATCAACTATAATTACCAAGTAGTTTACTCATGAAGACTAGCCATTTAATGGTAGTACTATTAGTTCGAGGGACCCGAAGAAGCGGAAAGTCTAGATCCATATCGAAAATAGTTATTGATGAGCTTTTGACATTGTGGAGTGAAGGTATTGAAGTTCACGATGTCTCAAAGAGAACTACGTCTTTGACGAAGATTTACCTTGAGCAATCTTAATGTGGACAACGTGGCGATTGGCTGGTTTGTATGGACTCTGCGGACTCCAAATTAATGCGAATTATCGCTGACATGTCACTTGTGTGGGTTTGAGCAGTTGAACTCGTAGGTCATGGCATTTACTGCAAAATGTCTATACAAACTTGAGATGTCTATAATGGAAAATGGAGAAAACTTCGACGTAGGTCCAAAGAGAAAAACATTACCTTGAAGAGCCTCCCAAAAGGTTGACAATGAGAGATTGGGGTAACATGTGGGATCGCAGCTGAAGGAAATAAGGTTAAAGGAATGAAGTGGAAAGCATCCTTCTTCCTTCTACCCTATTGGGCCGATTGAAGACCATCATCTTCTTGATCCCATCCACATCTTTAAAAGCGTTTACAGTCTGGCCGGAAGCATGTCAGGGCCCGTGGGAACCGCAGAATGCAGCAGAGAAGATCTGAAGCTGGATCAAAATCTAAAGCATGGTTAAAATGTCGAAGAAGGAATAAAGGCCACAAGTGGATTGGATCGTTACTGATAACCCGTTCGAAGCTGATCAAGGCAATAAAGACTCAGCGGGATATATGCATTCGTTAGCGTAATTGTTTCTCTAACGAAGGGGATTAAGCTGGTTGAAATCTCATGATTACGGCATAAGATGTTGCGGTTTGTTATGCCTATTGTTAGAAATTAGATCATGAAGCCCGATTACTACATGCAATATGTCTCCTATTCGAGTTTCGAGGTTGTGCCAGGATTTAGAAACACTCGATGTTGAACTCTCATAACTTTTCTTTCTTAAATGATATTTAGATGGATTACAAGAGTCAGAACAAATGAAATTGGGACATCTTGAGCCTTCGTCGTTGAGGCATGTTGTATGCTAGAAAGAATTCCCAACAAGTTTTCTGGACATACAAACTCACTTACTAGTGCATTTAGTGGAGCCGAAGTAGAGCTTGCGGGCACAACAAATCCTAGATGGATGTTTTTATAGAGCGGCTTTACGAAGGTCCTCAAGGACTTACGTGCGTCGAGCAAGGCAGGAAAGGGTTGCATGGCGAGGTTGGTTATACGAAGTCGGTATTCTATGTCCATAGAGTTCTTAGCCCGATCTACCCAATATACGATTATGGACCCGATGAAGACACTCCAACTATAATTGGCGGAAGTTCGAAGAGACCACAGAAAAGTGTTCACACCTAGAAGAAACGGGCAAAAGTCAATAAGTTTCATCACAACTCCACTCCCATGGAGAAATGGATAAAAAATACGAGGAAGAAAAAAATAAAAAGAGATAGGGGAAAGGCAGCTATCGACAAAGAATGCATAAACAACCACTTCCGGATCATCTAGGGGGTCACGCCAAATTAAAGAGATAAACAATAAATGGCTGCTTTCGAACAACCAGATGCTTAAAGAGACAAAAGCAGTGGCCGAACATATTTCATGAAAGAATTGCATATGCTAAAAGGCGTGTCCTATTTGTAGGGTGCAACTTAATAGCATATAATTCCGCGAGGTTTACGTTCGTTATTTTGAACATTTGTTCCTTTACTTTGTAGAGTATAATTCTATGCATCAATATGGTCTTCGCGGTGCTCACTGAAGCGACAAAGTGTGGATCATGGCAAAGCACTTATGATTGTGGTATGTCGACCAAAGTTTAGATACCGGTTGCGGTTGGTGAGTGGGACCCAAACCCAATGGGGCAATGTTGGAATGGATTGGTACTATAAAGAACTATCATGGAGTTGATGTCGGTGCGTTGCAAACAATGTTGTTTGATGCGAATTATTTGATCTTGTGTGTAACCGGCATACGATGCATAAAGATACGTGCTTTGTATTCGCTTCGTTCAACTTCGTCGGTGGCGTTCGAGGAACACGCCACGATGAGGGTTGAGCAATGTGAACAAGTATGTTTACTGGATGCAATAAAATTTATATGTCATTAACAAAGGAACTAATGTAATAGGGTTTTGTAGGTCACCTTAGTTCCGGATCCTTTACCCAAGATCGGTGGTGGTTCGTAGTTCCATGTAAGGCTGCAGCTCCTTACATATTTGAGAAAGGTGAAGAGAGATGGCGGTGAATAGGAGGTTGGGGGCTTGTGAGACTATTGTCATGATAGAAGACTACCATCGATTGAACCTTCATTACTTTATTATGATTATTATATTTTCTTCCACATATGAATAAGAAAATACTGGCATGCAATTTGTGTATACCACAAACGCAGTAGGCAACATTGGTATTGCAACCCGAAGTTATCATAGACATTTATGCAAGTTAATTGGCATCCTAGTATAGACCTATGGCTTGCAAGCGCCACGTCGAGGCCAGTTCTACATCTGATTTGATGCGCTTTATGTTTAATTAATCATAAAATGTGAAGATTCCCTTCAAAATGCAAGATTGTATGCAAATCATATGTTTACATAAAATACAAAATTCGCCATAAAAAACAATACACGGAATTCGTACACAAAACAAAGTGGATGCGGTGCACATCTAGTGGTATCTCGAAACTCAGTTGGCAGATCCCTTTCGCCGGACTCGAAGGTTAACAAAGGCGGTGATTTTCCTCCACACCCCGTGAAACGAGCCTCCGGCATGGAATCAACCGACCCTCCGTGTCTGTTTTAAAGAATTCATGTCTGAGCACTTCGCTGGGTTGAGTGCAGTTGCAGCTTTTGAAGAAATGGGAGCTTGACAAATGTTTTACACTCCCCAAAGGCCCCATGCTCCAGCATACAGGGCCAAGCTATGAGCTCACCATGCGTTTCTTCCGGGCGCCGAGCTGTATTGAGGGAAGGTTCAAAGGCTCCCACGATGTCTGGCGAGGTGCTTTCTTGCTATCACGCGACTTTGTCATGAAAGCTTTGGCGGAACTTCAGGGCACTTTCTTGGAGTTGGGTTCATCTCGCCACTGGGGTAAGGAGGCTGGTGCCAGTGCGCAAGCCGGCGCACGCGGTACCAGTGCGGCATCAGCGAGCATGCATCAGGAGAAAGCGGCCCGCTGGCAGATGTAGGTGAGGAACTCCGACGAAGAGGAAGAGGCTGGAGAAGCGCGGGCTTGGCGGAAGAGGCCGGAGAAGCGTGAGCTGGAGGAAACTGGCAGGCAATATATATGGCATCGGCCTCTGAAAACAAAACCATTCATTGGCGTCGTTATAGCCGTGGCGTCTGCGTTATAAGAGCGTCGTTCGCGACCTTTAGCGCCGTTAAGCAGCGATATCACGTCTTAAGCGGCGTCTCGTTCTTTAAGTCATCGGCCGACTTCATTTTTCGTTTCTTTATGAGTGTGCGAGCGATCCTCGGATCCCTAGTTTTCATTCGCGATTATTGTGAGTTTTCTTTATTGCTTTTTGGGATACATGGCCATGCGTTATGCTTGACGCTTGAACCCGGTCGGGAGATGAGGATTCAGGCGAGAGAGATATGGAACTTTGTGTCTTCCGCAGTAAGGCTACACTACGAGGTTGCACTTTATTGTACATATTTTCTAATCTATAGCTTGGTGTGGAGCGTCCGAGGGCATGAGAAGGAAGAATCTCCAGTGAACCCCCTCCTCCACTTCGGGGTATTCGAGACTATGAAACAACGATCCATCGGATGAAAGTGTTAAAAGTGCTTGATTGGTGAAGGCAGCCAAATTGCTAGGAACGGTGGTACGCTAGCATGATAGAGGTGCTTCTTGAAAAGATGGTCGGGGTTTGGAAGCACCCGCAGGGGAAACATGACATTAACATGATACTAAGCGTCGACATATGCATGGTGGCCGCTGGTTCTCCTGACATGGAGCTATGGTTCAAAGGGGATGGACAAGTGGAGGACTTCGATAGAAACATAAGCCAAGCTTTCGGAGGGTATATTTTAAGGTGTTCAAGTGATCTTTTGTTCAATAAACCTATGTTTTGTACATTGTTATATTTTCTCTGGAACAATCTAGCATTGATACATGGAACATGATCGAGGATTCTTGAAGATATTTTGCATTCTTACATTGGATCTCGCCTTCGATTCGATTTGCCATTTGAACCTAAGGTTTACGCGACATTTCGACTTGGGCCCGGTAGAACCGGCCGAGATTATTTGTGGTTTGGATATCTGGCCAAGCTCTTAAAATGGGACACTTCCATGTTCTAAATCTTTCAAATGCACATTAAGTAGAAGTTTGTGATGAATGATCCCGGCTTGGATTTTTTCTCAACGTGATAGAAACGACACCAATTTATGTTTCTTTGTGGCTTGAAGTCAATGCATCTTTAAATCTTCCAAATCATTTCCGGTTGCCTACTTAGCGGGCTGCCCGGCTTGATTCTAATGCTAACCCTTTGACCTAGACCTTCTCCAAAATTCGAAAATTGGGTGGCCATTAATGCTGGAGATGAATTAGGGATCCGGTGGCAAAAAATCAGAATTTATTTTCGTGCAATGCATTAATTATGAGATTTAATGGTATGTTGCCAGCAAAAGCCCGACTTCTTGAGTACCACATGGAGGGTCAAACTCCGTTCCGTCGGTTCCCCCTTGCTATGGACCGGTAGCGGCTTCACCATTGCGTTCCAAGCTACACTTGATTTAGGACTTTCGGCCCCAAAGCGTAAACCCTTCTAGAGGCACGGCAGCTCAGGGGTTTTACGTTTGAACCTCATGTCCGGATTAAGTAGGGACCACAACTTAGCGTGTCTTGGGGAGTGGGTTGGGGTGTTGGCCTTGAGGTAGCGGACTCTAAAATCCCTCACGGAGGCTGCTTTCCCCAAATTTCCTCTCCCTAAGGCCACGGGGAAAGGCGGGCAACCTCCCTCGGGAGCCGTTTGGCTCACGCCAATGGTTCCGAGAACGATTGACGTTTCTGAGGCCGGGTTGTGGCCAGGGCCGGGACTGGCCCCAGCGTGGCCCGCTGGGCACGGCAACCCACGGGGTTTCGTTTGGGGCCTCTCCTTGTCGGTCCGGTAGGACTTCATGTATCTTGGTGGAGTTGGGGTGTTGGCCTTGACGCGGACACTAAAATCCTGGGGCTGCTTGCCCGTTTACTCTCCCCAGAGGCGCAGGGAGGGCGGGCAACCTCCCCTCCACCCGGAACATGATTGCTTCATAATGGACTTCAGAATGCCGACATTGCCCTGAGGTCAGTTTCATTCGGCAGAGGAAGACCAGGACTATTTGAAACGTAAACCAGCCAGAGCACAGCCCAACCCACAGGGGTTTCACGTTTGGAGGCCCTCTCCTTGTCAGTCGGCCCGGACTTCCTTATCTCTGAGGTGAGTTTGGGTGTTGCGGGACTAGTCCCTCACGGGCTGCCCTTGAATTTCTCCCCCAGGGCGGGAGGCAGGGCAGCCTCCCTCACCGGAACCCTTGATTTGGCTCTACCAATGGACCAGTCGGCATTGCCTTGGGGATCCAGGATTGAGTGGCGGAAGGCGGTTTCGGCCCCAAAAGCGTAAAACCCTTCTAGAGCACGGCGGCCCACGGGGGTTTCGTTTGGGAGGCCCTCTCCTTGTCCGGTGTAGGGACGCCGTCAAAGTGGGGCTGGGGTGTTGGCCTTGGCGGGCCTTGAGACCCTAAAATCCCCTCACGGGCTGCTTGCCCCAAATTTCCCTCTCCCAAGGCCACGAGGGGCCGGGCCGGCGACCCTCGGCTCTCGAATCATGATACGACTCGCCAATGGACTCGAGCGTCGACATTGCCCTGGGGACCAAGTTCAGTGGCCAGAGACCACCCGGAGAACTCCAAGCCAAGTAGCTCACTTCCATCACACTCGTAGTCCCGATTGGCCTAGGATGGCATGCGGGGATCTTGTCGTGGAGTGAGTGTTTCCTTCTTCGCAAAACCATTGGGTGTAACACAGCATGTCCCAAAATTGTGAGGAGGGCCAGCCATTCCGGACGATTTGGCGGGGTCCCCATTAGAGACATCCCGGTGCGGAGAGCGACAAAGCAGTCTGGGAGTTTCTCTGGTAGGCTTATCCCGAGGCCCTTGTGGTTTTGATGGGATCTCGGGACCCGATGCGATCGCTTTTGGACCTTCGAAGAGGGCCTGAGCGGAGGATCAGCGGTCGGATAGAGGCGGGCACCGGGAGGAGTGGTCATTAAGCGTGCAGCCGGAGGCCTTGCCGAGGAAGAGTGCCTCGGGAACTTTTGAGATCCGCCTCACGGTGGGACTCTCCCCTCTTGTGAGGGATCCACCGCAGGTCACGGCCTCGTTTGACTTTGCCCAGGGAAGGTGCCAGCACCGGTTGCCACACCAGCGGGCTGCCCAGCCGTTCTAATACTAACCCTTTGACCTAGACCTTCTCAGAAGAGGTGATTCCGAAATTGGAAGTGTGCTGGAGATGAATTAGGGATCCGGCGGCAAAACCGAATTTATTTTCGTTGCAATGCATTAGTGCCGAATTCTGAATGTCTTGCCAGCACCAGCGCCCCGACTTCTACTTGCCACATCGGGAGGGAGGAAAGGCCCAAACTCGGCTCATTAGTTCCCCTTGCTCGGTATTCTCATTTGCTTTGCTTCTGACGAGTCCCAGGAGTGCAGCAGGGCCGGGACTCGGCCCAAGCGTAAACCTTCTAGCAGAGCACGGCAGCCCACGGGGTTTACGTTTGGGAGGCCCTCTCCTTGTCCGGTCGGCCGGGACCTTGTAGTGTCTTGAAGTGGGGCCCAGGGTGTTGGCCTTGAGGCCTTGGACCCTAAGAGCCCTCAGGGCTGCTTCATTCCTCTCCCAAGGCCTGGGGGCGGGCGGAACTCCGGCTCTCGAATCGCGATCTGACTCTGCCAATGGACTCGAGCGTCGACATTGCCACGGGACCATTCGTGGCAGAAGACCACCCGAACTCCAAGCGCCGTGGCTCACTTCCATCACACACACTCGTAGGCATCGCGGAGGAATGCGTAGGTGTTTCCTTCTTCCTTAAAACCGACCGTGTAGCTTGCTCCCTAAGTGTTTAAGCCATTCGGAACCCGATTTGGCGGGGTCTATTGCCATTAGAACATCCCCAGGATTGCCCGACGACAAAGCGTCTTGCGGTTTCTACAAAGTAGGCAGCCGGGGCCTTGTAGTTTGACAAGTTCTCAGTTGATGCGGAATCTTTTGGGACCTTCGAAGAGGGGCCTGAGCGGAGGATCCACTTGGTCGGATAGGGGAGGCAGGGCTCAGGAGGGTGGTCGTGGCGATGCGACCCAGCCGGGGCGCGAGGGAAGGGCGCCTGGGAACTTTTGGATCAGCCTCACGGGGTCAGGACTCTCCCTCTTGTGAGGATCTACACCAAAGGTCACGGCCACCGTTTGACTTGGGGGCGTGCCCGACTCGGGTTTACTACCAGCAGTACACTTGCGGCAGATTCTAATGCTAACCTTTGACCTAGACCTTCTCAGAAAATTCCGAAGAATTGGGCCGTGTCGCGGGGAGATGAATTAGGGATCCGGCAAAAAGCGAATTTATTTTAGTGCAATGCATTAATTCGCGAATTCACGAATGTCTTGCCAGCACCAGCGCCCCCAGAGCTTCTACTTGCCGCGGAGGAGGAAGGCCCAAACTCCCACTCCCGTCCCAGGTTGCTGCTCCGGTATTCACCATTTGCTGCTTCGGCCCGGGGTCCCAGAGTGCAGCAGGGCCGGGGACTTCGGCCCCCAAGCGTACGGCCAGCTACAGGCACGGCAGCCACCCGGGGTTTGCGTTTGAGGCCTCTCCGCTGTCCAGACCGGCGGGACCTTGCGGAGTGTCTTGAAAGTGGAGTTAGGGTGTTGGCCGGGCCGGACGTCCCTCAGGAGGCTGCCCAGGGTGCCTCTCCCAAGGCCACAGGGGACCCGGACCCAGGCGACCTCCGCTCTAGAATGCAGCGATCTGACTCTGCCAATGGACTCAGAACGTAAATTTGCCCTGGGGACCAAGTTCCATTGGCAGAAGACCACCCGAACTCCAAAAGAGCGCCAAAGTAGCTCACTTCAGCGCACTCGTAGTCAATTGGCCTAGGATGTGCATGCGGGAATCTTGTCGTGGAGGCGTGAGTGTTTCCTTCTTTCATAAAACGGCCAGGTGTAACTTGCTCCCACAATTAATTTCGCCATTCCAGAACCCGATTTAGCGGGGGTCTGTGCCATTAGAACATCCCGGTCTTGACGACAAAGCGATGCCGGTTTCTACAAGGCCGACATCTGGGGCAGCCAGCGGTTTGACAAGGATTCTCAGGACGATGCGGAATCTTTTTTGGACCTTCAGGGGAGCCCTGAGCCGGAGGATCAGCCCGATTGGGATAGAGCAGGGCTCCGGAGGTGGTCATTAGCGTCTGCGACTGAGGCCCGGCTGCCGGGGAAGAGCACGCCTGGGGAACTTTAGATCCACTCACGGGGTGGGACTCTCCCCTCTTGTGAGGGGGATCCTGGAGTCCCTGGCCTGGGCAGCTTGGAGATTGCCGGCTTCGGTTGCCACACCTTGAAGAGCTTGACAGTTCTAGCCGCCTTAGCTGACCTGGGCCTTCTCCGAGAAATTCGAAATTGGGCGTGTGGAGATGAATTAATCGGCAAAAACGAATTTATTTTGCGTGCAATGCATTAATTGCAATTCACGAATGTCTTACCCTTGCCAAAGCGCCCAGGCTTCTGCGCCGCCGGAGGAGGAAAGGCCCAAACTCCCGCTCCGTCCGGTTCCCTTGCTCCGTATTCTCGGCTGCGCTACCGGCCAGTCCCAGAAGTTACCTTGGGGCCAGGTTCGGCCCCAAAGCGTAAACCCTTCTAGGCACGGCAGCCCAGGGGTTCACGTTTGGAGGCCCTCTCCCTTGTGCAGTCGGCCCGGGGACCTTTGCGCCGTGTCTTGCTTGAAGGCAGGTTGGGGTGTTGGCAGCGCCGAGCCTTGAGGACCCTAAAATCCCTCAGGAGGCTCTTGCCCCAAATTTCCTCTCCCCAGGATACGAGGAATGGACGAGGCGACCTCGGCTCTCTGGAATGTGATCGACTGCGCCAATGGACTCGGAGAGCGTCGACATTGCGCCACAGGGACCAAGTTCCGTGTGAGAAGACCACCCGAACTCGAAGCGTAAAGTAGCTCACTTCCATCACTTTCAGTCCAATTGGCACAGGATGTGCATGCGGGGATATCTTGTCGTGGAGGCGTGAGTGTTTCCTTCTTTAGCAAAACCGGCCAGGTGGCAACTTGCTCCCTAGGGTAATTTAAGCCATTCGAGACGATTTGGCCGGTCTATTTGCCATTAGAACATCCCGTGCCGGCGATAAAAGCGATGCGGTTTCTCTGGTAGGCATCGGGGGCCAGCGGTTTGACAAGTTCTCGGGACCCGATCTGGAATCTTTTGGACCTTCGAAGGGGCCCTGAACGGAGGATAGCGATTGGGATAGAGGCAGAGACTCGGGAGGTGGGTCCGATGGCGTGACCGAGGGGAAGCTGTTGCCGGAAGGGCTGCCTGGGGAACTTTTGGATCAGCCTCACGGGGTGGGACTCTCCCCTCTTGTGAGGGGATCCACCGCAAGGTCTGGCCTCGTTTGACTTGGAGAAGGGTGCCGGCTCGGTTTATACAGCGGGCTGCCCGACCCGTTCTAATGCTAACCCTTTGGCCTAAGACCTTCTCAGAAAATTCCCGAGAATTGGGCGTGTCTTTGGAGATGAATTAGGGATCCGGCAGGAATTTATTTGGGTACAGTACATTAATTGCGAATTTCACAGAATGTCTTACCCTTTACAAAAGCGCCCCCGACTTCTACTTGCCACGCCGGAGGAGGAAAGGCCAAACTCGCTCGTCGTTCCCCTGCTTTCGGTATTCACCATTTAACGCTTCTCGGCCGGTCGGTACAGCAGACGGGACACCGGCTTCGCGTAAACCCTTCTAGAGCGGCAGCCCGCGGGGTTTTTCGTTTGGAGGCCCTCTCCTTATCCGGTCGGCGGGACCTTGCGCCCGTGTCTTGAAGGTGAGTTGGGGTGTTGGCGGCATGACCTTGGACCATCCCTCAGGGCTGCTTGCCCCAATTTCCTCTCCCGAGGAATACGAGGGGCGGGCGGGCGACCTCGGCTCTGCGGGACTCAGCGATCGGCTACGCCAATGGTTCGAGCGTCGACATTGCCACAGGGACCAAGTTCCGTGGCGAGGTCACCCGAACTCAAGAGCGCCAAGTAGCTCACTTCCACATCCCTTTTCGTAGTCAATTGGCCTGGGTGTGCATGCGGGGATAACGTAGGTGGGCGTGAGTGTTTCCTTCTTTGTAAAACCGGCCAGGTGTAACTTGCTCCCTAGGGTATTTAGCCATTCGTTGGCGGTCTATTTACCATTCGAACATCCCCACGTGCCCGACGATAAGCAGTCTTGGTTTCTACAAAGTATCCGGGGCCGCCCAGCAGTTTGACAAGTTCTCGGACGATCTGGAATCTTTTGGACTGCTCCGAAGGGCCTGAGCGGAGGATCCAGCAGGTCGGATAGGGGAACCGAGACTCAGGGAGGTGGTCATTAGCGATGCGACCCGGGAAGCGGCGCGAGGAAGAGAACGCCTAGGGAACTTTTTGGATCGCCTCACGGGGTGGGACTCTCCCACCTACTTGCGGTCCACGCAGGTCTGGCCTCGTTTGACTTGGGGAGGTGCGGCTGGTTTGCCTGCAGTGCCCGGAACCGTTCTAATGCTAACCCGCTGACCTAGACCTTCTCAGAAAATTCCGAAAAGGGTGGGCGTGTCTTTGGAGATGGATGCAGGGATCGGCAAAAGCCAGGAATTTATTTTTACGTGCAATGCATTAATTGCGAATTCTGAATGTCTTGCCAGCGCAAAGCCCCCGACTTCTACTTGCCCATCGGAGGAGGAAAGGCCCAAACTCCCACTCCGTCGATTCCCTTGCTCCGTATTCGAGCTGTTTGCTTCTCGGCGGGTCCCGAAGTGCAGCAGACCGGGGACTCGGCCCCCAAAACGTAAACCCTTCTAGAGCACGGCAACCCACGGGGACTGCGTTTGGAGGGCTCTCCTTGTCGGTCGGCCGGGACCTTGCGGGTGTCTTGAGGTGGAGTTGGGGTGTTTGTAGCCGGTGGACCCCTAAAATCCCTCAGGAGGCTGCTTGCCCCAAATTTCCTCTCCCCAAGGCCTGAGGCGGGCGGGCGACCTCGCTCTCGGAATGCTTGTCGACTTCTGCCCGATGGACTCGAGCGTCGACATTGCCACTGAGGATAGCCAAGTTCCGTGGCAGAAGACCACCCGAACTCCAAGAAGCGCCAAAGTAGCTCACTTCCATCACCTTTCGTAGTCAGGTGGCTAGGATGTGCATGCGAGGATATTAAATTGGAGGCGTGAGTGTTTCCTTCTTTACTTAAAACCCGGCCGTGCTTGCTCCCTAGGGTGAATTGCAGCCATTCCCGGACGATTTGGCGGGGTCTATTTTGCCATTTAGAATCCACAGGTGCGAGCAGACCATGATGCGGTTTCTACAAAGCCCGGAGCCTCCAGGCGCCCAGCAGTTTACATTAAGGTTCTCAGGACGATGCGTCTTTTGGACTGCCTCCCACGAAGAGGGGCCCACGGAGGATCCCAGCGATTGGGATAGAGAGCCTGCAGGGCTCAGGGAGGGTGGTCGTGGCGTCTGACCAGGAGGCGGCTGGGAAGGGGCGCCTGGGAACTTTTGGATCGCCTGCAGGGTGGGACTCTCCCCTCTTGTGAGGGTCCCTGCAAGGAGTCAGCCTGGGTGATTTGGCTTGGAGAGGTGCCGGCTTCGGTTGCGCCACACTGGCGACGCTGGCAGGTTCTAATCATAACCGCTGACCTAGACCTTCTCAGAAAATTCGAAAGGGTGGGCGTGTCTTTGGCGGAGGCGAATTAGGGATCCGGCAAAAGCAGGAATTTGGCCCGTGCAATGCGTATTCGCGGGTGCGTTTGAATGTCGCCTGCTACCAAAGCCCCCGACTTCTACTTGCCGCCGGAGGAGGAAGGCCCAAACTCAGCTGGTAAGTTCCCCTTGCTCCCGGTATTCTGCAGGCTGCTGCTTCTCGGCGGGTGCGATTTGCCGGACGGACTACGGCCCCAAAAGCGTAAACCTTCACAGAGCGCGGCAGCCCACAGGGGTTTACGTTTGAGAACACCCTCTCGCTACATCGAGATTCGGGACGCGTGTCTTGAAGTGGAGTTGGGGTGTTGGCCAGCCCGGAAGCGCGGACCCTAAAATCCCTCGGGCTGCCCTTAAATTTCTCCTCTCCCAGGCAGGGGCCAGGGATTGGGGCCGACCTAAAATCACAGATGTGATCTGACCTCTCATGTCGGACTCAGGAAGTGGGCATTTGCCTGGGGACAGGGATTGGTGGCAGAGACACCGAACTCCAAAGCCAAACTGGCTCACTTCCATCACTCGTGGTCGGTGAAGCTAGGATGGTAAATGTAGGTCTTCATGGAGGTGTTTCCTTTCTTTATGGCCGACCAGGTGTAAACGCTCCTGGGGTAATTTCATTAGGAATAGTTCGTGGGAGTCCTATTTGCAATTCCAGACATCCCCGGTGCCCCAGGCGACCATGGGGTGCGGTTTCTGGGGTGAGCATCGGGACATGCAGGAGTTTCGTCTGAGTTCTCCCGGACAGTCTGAGTCTTTTGGACCTTCCAGAGGCTCCTAGAACAGGATCCAGCAATTCGGATAGGGAAAACAGAACAGGAGGATGAGTCATTAGTGAAGCCAGGGAGGCAGCAGGAAGAGCACTCCCAGGGAGCTTTTTGGGTCCAACCTCTGGGTCAGGACTCTCCCCTCTGTGAGGGACTCCTGGTCACGGCCTGGTTGACTTGGGGTGGTGCGGCTTGGTTGCCACAGCAGAAATTTAGGCATAGTTCTAATCTCAACACTTTGACCTAAGACTTATAGAAATTTCTCCTTTGAAAATTACAGAGTATGTTTGAGATGAATGGGATCCATTTAAACAAGCAAGATTGTGCTGTACATGCATTAATTAAATTCACCAGAATCATCTTGCCTTTGCAAAAGCGCCCCGACTTCCCCGCACATGGGAGGAGAAGAACCAAACTCGCTAAGATGGTTCCTTCTCAAATTCTCATTGCTTCCTGTTAGGGACTCCCCGATTTATGAACGGGACTAAACTACAAAGCGTAAACACTTCTGACTGGCAGCCGGGGGTTCGTTTTGGAAGACCTCGCCAATGATTAGGCAGGGACCCTTACCGCGCCGTGTGAAGTGATTAGGTGTTGGCGCCGGGAAGCAGCGGACCCTAAATCCCTCCGGGCTGCCTAATTTCCTCTCCCAAAGACTGGGGCCGGATAGGCGTCTCATCTCGGTCGATCGACTCACCGCCAATGGACTCAGAGCGTGGGCTGCATTGCCTGCGGAACCGGTGCGTGGCGAAGATTACCCGGAACTCCAGAAGCGCCAAGTAATCCGCCACCATCGCGCTTCAATGACTTTCAGGATGTGCATCACGGGACTCTGTCCGTGGAGAGGCGTGATGTTTCCAACCTTTCTTCCAAAACAGACCATACAAAGGGCAATTTACAACCATTCAGACAGTTGTGGGGAGTCCTTTGTGAATAGGACATCCCCGTGCCAGAACGATATGGATGTGGGTTTCTGAGGCCGAGCCATGGGGCCGGTTTGACAAGTTCTCGGTTCCGATCACGAGATCTTTTTGGACCTTTCCAGAGGAACACCAGGCGGAGGATCAAAAAGCGGGTGGGACAGGGGAGCAGACTCAGGAGATGGATAAGCCAATGAGGCTGTTGCGCAGGGAAAGAGCCTCAGGAACTTTTTTGGAACTCCATGCGGTGGAGGACTCTGTCTTGAAGGGACTCCACCGGGATTCAGCCCTCGTTGAAACAGGGGAAGGAGTGCCAGCTTCAGTTATACAGCGAGCACCAACCAGGATCCTAATGCTCACCCCAGCCCTAGACCCTTCTCTCAAAGGAGCCAAAATTAGGTAGATGTCTTTTGGAGATGAATTAGGGTCCCGGCAAAAACGAATTTATTTACGTGCAATGCATTAATTGCGAGGAACTACGAATGTCTTACCGCTGCCGCGCCCCGACTTCTACTTGCCACATCGGGAGGAAAGGAGAAATTTCAGCTCATCAGTAGGTTCCTTGCGCCATTGTTACCGAGAACAACGCTACCGGCCGGTCCCAAGTACTGCTGGAGCCGGAAGGACTTCGGCCCCAAAGCGTAAACCCTTCTAGAGCGGCAACCCACGGGGTTTACGTTTGAGCTCTCGCGTGAGTGCGGCGGACCTTTGCGGCGGAGTGTCTTGGTAAGGTTGGGGTGTTGGCCGCCCGAGGAAGCCTTGAGACCCTACATCCCTCAGGAGAGCTGCTTGCTAATTTCCTCTCCCCGAAACACGGGGACGGGGCCGGAGGCGACCTGTTCTGGGAATGGCCCGATCACGACTACGCCAATGTGGATTTCCGAGCGTTGACGTGCCACAGGGGACCAAGTTAAAGGCAGAAGATACGAACTCAAAGAAGCCAAAGTAGCTCACTTCCATCACACTTTCATTAGTCAGGTGGCTAGGATGTGCATGCGGGAATCTTGTCGTGGAGGCGTGGAGTGTTTCCTTCTTTAGCAGGCCAGGTGTAACGCCCTAGGAGTAATTTACAGCCATTCGGACGGTTGTTGCCATTCGAACATCCCGGTGCGACGACAAAACGGTCTGCCCGGTTTCTACAAAGGCAACCGGGGCGCCCAGCGGTTTGACAAAATTCTCCCGGACCGATCACGGAATCTTTTGGACCTTCGAAGGGCCCCGAGCAGGAGGATCAACGGTCGGATAGAGGCAGGGCTTTCCAGGAGGGTGGTCATTAGCGTGCGGCCAGGGGAGGCGGCCGGGGAAGGGTGCCTGGAGCTTTTGGATCCGCCTCGGGGTTGGGACTCCCACTTGTGAGGGATCCACAGGTCACAGCCTGCGTTTGACTTGGGGAAGGGTGCGGCTCCGGTTGCCAGACTTGCCCGACAGTTCCTATCTTAACCTTTGACCTAGACCTTCTCAGAAAATTCGAAAATTGGTAATGCTTGGAGATAGTGGGTCCAGTAAAAACGAATTTATTTTCGTGCAATGCATTAATTAATTCTGAATGTCTTGCCGCTGCGCCCCAGAGCTTCCACTGCAGCCGGGAGGAAGGAAGGGCCCAAACTCATTCAGTACGGTTCCCTTGCTCAGGTATTTCAGTGCAGCTGCAGAGCCCGGGTCCCAGGTGCAGCAGGCCGGGTTCGGCCCCAAGCGTAAACCCTTCTAGAGCGCACGGCAACAAATTGAGTAAGGTGGTGGATCCACATTCATGGACTCATTATGGGTGTACGAGTGAATATCTGAACTGAAATTCAAGGTGAGGCGTCGTTGAACCACACGAGAGAAACATGTCAAAACCCTTAAGAGTAATCTATGAAGAGAACATGACCATATATGAAGTTGTATGTGATCATGCACAAGAGAATATGGCAAATCAAAGAAGCTCTTCTTGCGACTGCATGGGCTGTAGGCAGGCATGCCTTGTGTAGGTGTATGCGAAGAGCAACTTTGGTGAGCCATATGTTTGCCTTCAAGTCATGGTGAAGTGGTGTAAGCTTGATTTAGTATGAAAGTATGCAAGAGTGAAGCTCAATGGTGCACAAATTACGGTTTTATTAAGGTGGATAGATAAACAAGGGATGGAGAGAAATCTAAGTGGATAGATAAAGAAGGATAGATAAAATACATAGTAATCATTGCCAACTAGTGCTCCATTATTATGCACTCGGATGTGTTAGTTTCATTGGAAGCAATACCCAAGAATCATTGGCATCTGAGGTTACCTCCTCCCCATCGTCATTTCCATTTGATGCAATTCCCCAACTATCATTCTCACGATTCCTTGTTATCTGTCATTGTTACAGCATCATGTTGATTTCCTCATAGATATTCATGAGTTTCAATGATGTTCAATGCTTTTAAAATCTGATAAAGGGCCACGAGTTTATTCTATACATTCTACCTCGAAGTGGAATCTCTATCGCGTGTAATGGTTTGATTCCTTTTATATGTAGTTTACGAAGGAAGATGCAATGCATACTTATGCAGAGAGAGATGTTTTGCGAGCCGTTTATAATGTTTACGTCGAGGCGTTGGAGTTGTTAATCGGTGTGGATTTCCTCCCGTAATATAAATGATCAATTACCCGGCAGATAGCTTTGAAAATTAATGCCAAAGGTAACTCATGGTACCCCATAATGCAAAAGCTCCCCTGTTCATTGAACTGAACTTACTTTCGAAACTGTAGTGTGGAGGGATATAATACGATGTTATCGATGGAATTTCATGTGGTCTTTTAAAGGTCTCCAGAGCCGTACAATCTTTGGAATGGATGTCACATGAACCCCCATTCTCGTCAAATTCACCATCAATTGCAATTGTAAGAGGAAGCAATACGTAACTGG